>OX442416.1:18936962-19285627 GCA_949361645.1 Spongilla lacustris | reverse complement strand
TGCTGACTACTTGTGCCGGTTAGTTTCTCCCACATCAAAAATGTGCACACATAGCATATGACCTCAGTAACAGTTGACGTAGTGTTGGAAGGAATTCGAGCAGTTCAGTGTACTACTTCCTATAAATTAGTTTATGTACCATACTCCTCTCCCTTCTCCTCCTCTCCCTCCAACTCCTCTCCCTCCTCCTCCTCCTCTCCCTCCTCCTCCTCCTCTCCCTCCTCCTCCTCCTCTCCCTCCTCCTCCTCCTCTCCCTCCTCCTCCTCCTCTCCCTCCTCCTCCTCCTCCTCTCCCTCCTCCTCCTCCTCCTCTCCCTCCTCCTCCTCCTCCTCTCCCTCCTCCTCCTCCTCTCCCTCCTCCTCCTCCTCTCCCTCCTCCTCCTCTTCTCCCTCCATCTACCTCCTCCTCTCCCTCCTTCCTCCTCCTCCTCTCCCTCCCTCCTCCTCCTCCTCTCCCTCCTCCTCCTCTTCCTCCTCCTCCTTGCCCTCCTCCTCCTCTCCCTCCTCCTCCTCTCCCTCCCTCCTCCTCCTCCTCTCCCTCCTCCTCCTCTTCCTCCTCCTCCTCTCCCTCCTCCTCCTCTCCCTCCTCCTCCTCTCCCTCCTCCTCCTCTCCCTCCTCCTCTTCCTCCTCCTCATCTCCCTCCTCCTCTCCCTCCTCCGGCTCCTCCTCCTCTTCTTCCTCCTCCTCCTCCTCCTCCTCCTCCTCCTCCTCCTCCTCCTCCTCCTCCTCTTCCTCCTCCTCCTCCTCCTCCCCTCAACTCATTATGCCCTTGGCAAACAAAGGTTAGTTTAGTTGACTGGGTTGACTGGTGTTTGCGGCCCAATGTTTTGTTAAATGCGTTTGGCCAAACATGCAAGATTAAAAGCTCCTCTGGTGCTGGTCCGTTGTCCCAGGAACACCTTATCCATGCAGTAGAGTTGTTTAACTCACTTGTTCCTTCATCTGAAGTGATCAGCATTGAAAATGTGTTGACATCCCCTATCCATCAGAAGGTGCTTTCCAACAAAATAGACAACCACCTGTTTAATGTACTACTGGAGCAATCTTCTCCTGCAGATAGAGCACGCCTTCTCTCTGTCTCCTTCCCTCATGCTGCATCTTGGGTGTCAGTAGTTCCCTCTGAGTGGCTAGGCCTTCATCTCCAGCCTTCAGAGTTCCAGGTGGCCATCAAGTGGCGGCTGGGCCTAGACACCTCAGGTGGCTCAATTTGTCCCCTGTGTCCTGGAAAAGTGCTGGATCCCCTTGGCCATCATGCACTCACCTGCAAGCGTGGTGGAGATGTTGTAACCCGTCATAATAAACTGCATGACACCCTCATTGATTTATTGTCATGTGATTATATTACAGACCTACATTTCAAAATGTAGGTCTGTAATATTTATAATAAATCAACGAACGTATAATTTCAGTAATCAGTTCCTTGTTTCCCTACTTTTTTACTCAAAATCTTTTTTTTTTATCTCGCTAGTATATTTGACCAAATGCGAGTCAGAGGAACACCTCCCGTATTCTGAATACTGTAGATATAAAATCGTTTTTAGAAGATAGTACAGCAGATATTATGTATAAAATCATGCCAAATATGCAGGTTACTCATAGTAGCGATATTCAAATATATAGCCAAGTGAATATAATAATTATATCATGTTCTCGGAAACAAAATTTTACCATTCAATGGAAAAGGCATTTCACAGGTCAGAAAAATGAACAAAAATCATATCTCCATACTTCAGACTACAGATGTCACCATGCACACAATGATAAATAGCAACTCTATCGGTTAAAAGGTAATTTTCAAATGCTTAAGTATTGTTGAACTTACATCTAAAAATGGAATATTTTAAAATTTAGATCATATGACTCGAGTCAAGCTATCACTGATGTGGGAAACATAGTCTTCTGTTCGACCAGAGGGTATAGCACCTAATTGCCGTTACTGGCACAGTGTGCACACTGATATGGAGCTCATTGATGTGTGTCCCATCAACTGTTGAGTCCCATGAAAGAGCATTACTTCACTTACCTGAATATCACTGAGATACTGCACAAATATGAGGAAGACCATCAACAGTTGTACCCGCTGATTCAAAAAGAATTGCGTTTATCACATTACACACGTGTGTTATGGGCACTCCATGTTGGAGGCAATAGTAAATAGCCTTGCGGCAAGCAGTGCTATATGTCTTGCTATCATTTCTGGTCATGATGATATTTGAACCTGATAATACTTAATTCTATGCTTTGAACCATATTTTTAAATCAGTGATTTTGCTTTGCAATCTCCTCTGTGTTATTTTACATCCCTTGTGTACTTCTTATATCAGTTTAGTGAATTATTACTGCTGGTATGTGCCACTTGTTAACTTCTTAATTTAGCTGCGTGTTTCTTTAATTAAGTTTAAGGTCTCTTATTTTAGAACGAAGATTGAACCTTCCGATGTAAAGCTTACTATTAATTGCATAAATGCCTACACCTGCGGTTGTTCATTTTGCTTAAGCATGCGATTTACTTTAGCCATTCTCTGCAACTAATCCTTCCTTTGACTTAAAGGTGGATTGCACATTATATTTATCTCGGTATTCAAAAGCAGCTACTGATTTTCAGCTGTGTCAATAGACACTATAAACTGCTCATTGAGAAACACCTCTACTTCAGCCAAACACCTTGAAAGATCTTTTTTTTAATTTTGACATTATATTTAATGATACGATGCATTGCCCACTGCAACACATCAGGTGTAGTGTTGACACGGTTTCCAGCAGAGTGCTCAAGAATTGATGCAATGATACTTCTTGTATTTTCAAAAGGTTGAGATGCTATAAGTGTGGATATAAAAACACTAGCCTCTTTCGTATCATGGGTGCTTGCAGTTCATTAATGTCATTCTTAAAATGGTCAACAAAAACTATTCAGATCAGTAACAGCTTGCATTACCCATGCAACCACACACAGAACTTTTGGTAAAAATGTGTAGCTTAATAAACATAGTATTAAAAGATGAATACGAAGCTCACATATTGCTGACAAATTTTGATTAAATTGGTTTGATTGATAAGAGCACTGCGCTAAATCAGAATCTCGTGATATGCATGCAAGGCGCTGTTACTACATAAGCAGCAGAGTCTGAAAATTATCTAGCTAATGAACGCACGGCAACGATAAGGTGCGTTTGTTATTGAACACCTCGTCAAGTTAACACTCTCTACCTACATGTACGCAAAAAAAAAAAAAGGCCAGAAACATACATGTATCTTAGTGTCTGGGTTCACGACCTACCACCCTGACAATGCGTACTGTGCACGTATTCCTTGGTCTGGTACGGTGATGGAAATCTAGCAGTTGTGGGGAAGGAGCGGCGCGCAGGCTGCGGCTAGGTTGATCCTTCACACTTAGTAACATTTGTATGACGTCCCACTGTCATACTTTTGCCTGCAGAGAGGCTACCATGCATTTTGAGTTATACTGAACCTTTTTTTTTTCACATGCATATTGCCATTGATGACATAATTTAGGTTATAAAAGTGATTTCAAACCCTTTTCCCGGATTTGCTGAACTTACGGATCTTCGTCGCCTTTAAAAGATTGCGTTTTTTTTTTTTTTCAAGAAGTGACTTCTGATTTGGAAAAGAAACACTGAATTCCTCATTACAGGAATGGCAATCAAGAGTACAATCCTGATTGTCGGGATCGGGTTGACGCTACTTTCGCTGTGCTCCTGTCTACCCAATGGTTTTGAAACTAAGAGAAACAAAAAGCGACAGTTTGAGCCTACTGACAACGGCACATGCTTCGAATTGGCTGCGGAAGGTAGTGAAAATATAGCTCTTTGCTTTCTCGATCTCGTGGATTCGCTGGACGGTTACACTTCATCAACTGTTTCAGTTTGCTCTTCGGCATGCAATCCTGCATACACTGCTTATTTGAACTGCTACGGAGCGGCAAACACGCAGCTGTTTTACTCTCTCCTTTGTCCTAACGGCTATCAGGGACCGACTCCGGCACCCACGACAGAGGCGGCGGCTAGTCAAGTTACCTTTGATTTTGCTGTTGTTTTGGTGTCCGCAGCTGTCCTGAAGATAACGGGATGAGCCGTGGTAGAAAACATATACTCGCATGGCTAGAGGATATATATATAGCGATTCCGTGACATGTAGTAGGTAGAATTAGACTGCATGCATGTAATACATGTGATGTGTATATATAGCTGAGTTTACGTTGATGAATAAATTGTGCAAAACTGTCCTGGCTGTCTTCCTGAGCGTGAGGGGTACAATGAGAAAGAACTGTGGGATGATTTTATAGATTCAGCAGTGTTTGCTTACAACACGTCGTATCATGAGTCCACTCACTACACACCATTTGAATTACTGCTAAAAACAAAGAGTGAGATTTAATCTATTGAAGATTAAACCACAATCAAAAATGATTTAATCTAATCAATTTACGATTGTGGTTTAATCTTCAATAGATTAAATCCACTCTTTGTTTTTTGCAGTTAAGTAATGTTTGGGCGCAAAGCTACTTTACCTATTGATGTGGATTTGAAAGCTGATTCACCTGACCAGTTCAAGTAAGCTAAAGTTATTTCCTTTTTTGAACTACACACTTAACCGATTATACGCGGAAGACTCAAATTTGAGTCCAATAATTATTACGCGTAAAACGCGGTAGACTCAAATTTGAGTCCAGCTGTATACACTACGGTACAAGAAGCGCCGTCCACAGTCGGTGGTTCGTTCGGTTCTGAAACTTGCAAAGCGGTATTCACCAGTCCCTATACTGTTCATTTTATTGTCGAACGAGTGGGCTTGCTATTGTGGGTTTCTTGCTAAACTGTGGACAAAGTAAACAACGAATGCAATGAATAATATTCCAATGATAATATAATTTGATAGAGAATGACAAAGCGCTTGCGCAGGATGGAGGTCTTGGAAACTTTTAGATAAGGATGACGATGTCCTGGAGAGCTTTTGTATCGAGCCTGACGAGCTTGATGAACGTGTTGATCTGCAGAAAGGACACACAATGGCAGTCTCTGCAATGTAGTGTATATGAGTACATGACTATGTGTTTATCTAACATGAAAGGTTAAGGCTAATTGTCAACACAAAAAAAATGCTATGTACACTCAGTATGTGTGTGAGGGATTGTGTGTACAAAAGGTGGTATGAACAAGGGGTATATATAGAGAGGGTGTGGGTATGTACAAGGGATGTGTGTAGAGAGTGTACAAGGGGTGCGTGTAAGGGAGTGTGTGTACACTACAAGGTGTAGTGTGTTTACAAGTGGTGTGTGCGAGGGAGTGTGTGTACAAGGGGTGTGTGTGAGGGAGTGTGTGTACAAGGGGTGTGTGTGAGGGAGTGTGTGTACAAGGGGTGTGTGAGAGGGAGTGTGTACAAGGGGTGTGTGTGAGGGAGTGTGTGTACAAGGGGTGTGTGTGAGGGAGTGTGTACAAGGGGTGTGTGTGAGGGAGTGTGTACAAGGGGTGTGTGTGAGGGTGTGTGTGTGAGGGAGTGTGTGTACAAGGGGTGTGTGTGAGGAGTGTGTGTACAAGGGGTGTGTGTGAGGGAGTGTGTGTACAAGGGGTGTGTGAGAGGGAGTGTGTACAAGGGGTGTGTGTGAGGGAGTGTGTACAAGGGGTGTGTGTGAGGGAGTGTGTGTACAAGGGGTGTGTGTGAGGGAGTGTGTGTACAAGGGGTGTGTGAGGGAGTGTGTGTACAAGGGGTGTGTGAGGGAGTGTGTGTACAAGGGGTGTGTGTGAGGGAGTGTGTACAAGGGGTGTGTGTGAGGGAGTGTGTGTACAAGGGGTGTGTGTGAGGGAGTGTGTGTACAAGGGGTGTGTGTGAGGGAGTGTGTGTACAAGGGGTGTGTGTGAGGGAGTGTGTGTACAAGGGGTGTGTGAGAGGGAGTGTGTACAAGGGGTGTGTGTGAGGGAGTGTGTGTACAAGGGGTGTGTGTGAGGGAGTGTGTACAAGGGGTGTGTGTGAGGGAGTGTGTACCAGGGGTGTGTGTGAGGGTGTGTGTGTGAGGGAGTGTGTGTACAAGGGGTGTGTGTGAGGAGTGTGTGTACAAGGGGTGTGTGAGAGGGAGTGTGTACAAGGGGTGTGTGAGAGGGAGTGTGTACAAGGGGTGTGTGTGAGGGAGTGTGTACAAGGGGTGTGTGTGAGGGAGTGTGTGTACAAGGGGTGTGTGTGAGGGAGTGTGTGTACAAGGGGTGTGTGAGGGAGTGTGTGTACAAGGGGTGTGTGTGAGGGAGTGTGTACAAGGGGTGTGTGTGAGGGAGTGTGTGTACAAGGGGTGTGTGTGTGAGGGAGTGTGTGTACAAGGGGTGTGTGTGAGGGAGTGTGTGTACAAGGGGTGTGTGTGAGGGAGTGTGTGTACAAGGGGTGTGTGTGAGGGAGTGTGTGTACAAGGGGTGTGTGTGAGGGAGTGTGTGTACAAGGGGTGTGTGTGAGGGAGTGTGTGTACAAGGGGTCTGTGTGAGGGAGTGTGTGTACAAGGAGTATGTGAGGGAGTGTGTGTACAAGGAATATGTGAGGGAGTTTGTATAGAGAGGGTGTGTGTAGAGGGTGTGTAAGGGATGGTGTGAGGGAGTGTGTACAAGGTGTAGTGTGTTTACAAGAGGTGTGTGAAGAGGGTAGGTGTGTGAGGAGTATGGGTGCTGTGCATTGCACTGTGTAGAATGGCAAGAGTGTGACAAGAAGATTTATGTGTGTAGATTAGATGTGTGTGATAAGGGAGTGTGTGCAGTGGGTGGATGTGTACATGCAGTGACCGGATTGCTATTGGCAGGTGGGTGTGCAGTGGAGTGTGAGTATGACAAGGAGTTGGATTGATAAAGAGTGCAATGGATGGTGTGTACAAGGTTGTGTGAGGGAGTATACGTATGTACAAGGGGTGTGTAGAGAGGGTGTTTCTGAGTGTATACATAAGGGGTATTGTGTAGAGGGTGCACAGCATGCCTACCCCACACACCCCTTGTACACATCCACCCACTGCACACACTCCCTACACACACATCTAATCTACACACATAAATCTCCTTGTCACACTCTTGCCATTCTACACATTGCAATGCACACCACCCACTTTACTATACTCTATGCACACCTCTCGCACCCCTTGTACACACCACACCCTCTACACACATCCTCCCACACACTACACACTCCCTCACACACCCCTTGGAAAATCCTCTATACACACACCCATTGTACACACACTCCCTCACACACCACTTGTAAACACACTGTACCTTTGTACACGCTCCCTCACACACCCTCACACACACTACACATTCCCTCACAGACCCACTACACACACCCTCACACACCCCTCGGAAACACCCTCTCTACACACACCACTTGCAAACACACTACACCTTGTACACACTCCCTCACACACACCCCTTGTACACACACCACTTGTAAACACGTTATACCTTTGTACACTCCCTCACACACCCTCTACACACCCTCACACACTACAGATTCCTACACACTACACACTCCCTCACAAGGGGATTGCAATTGGCAGGTGGGTGTGCTGTGGAGTGTGAGTATGACAAGGAGTTGGAGTGATAGAGTGCACAATGGGTGGTGTGTACAAAGGTGTATATGACAAGCGATGTGCATGCACATGATAGAAGAGTCAATGAAGTGTGTGTGTGCAAGGGTTCCACACCTTCACATAACTATGTGTAGGTGCTGTAGTGTGCCAGAGTTCACACAGGGTGCTAACAAGTGGAATACATGCTGTGAGGGGACTGCAGGGTGGTAGATGTGGAATGGATGTATTACAGTGGGTGTGTACAAGGGGGAGGGTGTGACAAAGATATGTCTAGAAAGGGTGTGTCATTATGGAGTGCGAGCATTGGGTGGTGTGTGTACAAGGCAAATGGGTGACAAGGGGAGTGTGAAAAGGAGTGTGTGGGCAGGTGATAGTGTGGGTGCATAGTGGTGCCACTGTATGAAGAGAGTGTGAATACATGTAGCTGACACGTACAGCAAATAGATATACTTTTATCATGCCACAAAAGTACCAAACAAACAAACAATACATGTGTAAGTTTATAGCTAAAATAGCTAACGATCAGGAAGATACAAGCGGACGGGCTATAAATAGAATATATGGCTGTGTTTGCAACAACCTCCCCCCCTCTCTAAATAGCCTATATTCACTGAAGAAAGTCGTCATTCTACCCAACAAAGACATCGCATATGTTTACAACGTACCTCAAACACTAAGAGACGAGGTAGCGTTACGTTCAGATTCGTTTTTCACCATCGCACGCTCGAACATGAGTAGATCGCGCCCATCCATACGCAAGGGAAGATAGTTTATCCAGTCAGCATTCCAAAAAACAAAGGTCGTCCATACAAAAGTCGCTCCGTTCAGCTGCTGCAATAACTACCATAACCACACCTCAAAAAATGATTATTTGTTGAAAACAATTCCGCGTTACGTATGTACGCGTGCGCAAATTAAATTTAGCGTATAATCGGTTAAAGCTCCTTGTTCAATAGTATGTCTGTAAAAAATGTACCTGGGCACACGACAGTTTTACGTAGTGAAAGACAGGAAATGTTGGTAAATGTGAAAAGAAACATTCTTATGATTCTATACACTTAGTAAATTGAAAGTAATGTTTTGATTTGTCTTTAGAAAAAACAAAAGCTACAGTACGATGCTAAACATGCCAGGGCCAATGTATTCCTCATTGGTTCTGAGGTGCTAAAGTAAGATTTCCTTAAAAGCAAGAGGAGAGGGGGAAAATTGGACCCTAAGTGGGTAGGGCCCTATATAATAACAGCAAAGTATACATGTAGCAAAGGATTTTATTCATTACAAACTGTTGATAATCCATCAAACTGCATTGTACGGGTTAATGGTGCTGATTTAAAACTCTTCCAAAGGCAGTCCACTCCACCAAGTCCACCAGCCTCATCACAACAGTCGAGTCCACCAGCCTCACCACTACAGTCAAGTCCACCAGCCTCACCACAACAGTCAAGTCCACCAGCCTCACCACTACAGTCAAGTCCACCAGCCTCACCACTACAGTCCAGTCCACCAACCTCACCACTACAGTTTCAAAATGTAGGTCTGTAATATTTATAATAAATCAACGAACGTCCATAATTCCTTGTTTCCCTACTTTTTACTCAAAATCTTTTATTTTTTATATCTCGCTAGTATATTTGGCCAAATGCGAGTCAGAGGAACACCTCCCGTATTCGGAATACTATACAGGGTCTTCATTCCGGCTTCACGAAAGAACGCAACGCTTTTACATCACTATAACTTAGGATTGAATTGAATTAACTGCTTGTTTTCTTTAACCTAAGTTAGGCAAATACTAACAATCCAATTAGATTTAAATTATTGTAAGCAGTTAAGTAATTGCATCAAAGCCCTCATCAATCAAAATATTCAAAACCTCTATTATCAACATTATTCAAGATTACGGTTAGAGATAATTGATTTTAATAACTACTAATAAGTAACTAAAGATCTGAGTATGCAGTGGAACAGCACTGATTTCAAGTTACTGAGTTCAATAGTGAGTAAAACCGTAATTTGCTTCAAAGTTATTAATATTGAAGCTAACTAATTTCAATAACCATCACTAATTACTCCATGATTAAAACACAATTTGATTCTGTATTAGATTATGTAATGGTGAGTTACTATAACTCAAAGTTAATTACAATTGTAGTGGCCCTTTAGCTTTTCAGCAACCACTGGTCTTACTTTCCAGGTTAGTAATTCAGTTATTCTCTTATGAGAGTAAAGAGCCTGTGCATTGCAGGGTCATGTTTAGGTAGACGATATAGGCTGGTAACCACCATTGACGTGGCTTTGTTGCGTCTGGCAGCAAGGCGAGAGAGGTCATGCAGGTGCGAGAAAGCCTCTTGGGACTTCTGTGCCCCACGTTCCTCTAGGTCTCTGTAGCCAAGATAATACTAAAATAATAATATTTAAACCTACTGTATGCTATGGGGCTTGTGGAAAAGAAGCCACTGACATGTCTCAAATCCAAAACCACACACAAGAAGAAACTGCTCTACTGCCAGATTATACACACTTCATTTCTCAGCTTGGAACATTTGGCATCATTCAAATTATGTCTTCCTAAAAGTTATTTGGGCATTGCTATATATATATATCCCGAGCATACGGCATCAGCTCTTACATCACAGTGTAACTACAGCGCATAGGATGACACTCAGCAGGCCGATCAAGTTTCAGGTGTACTTTGTGTGCACTCATGTATTCATTAGTAATAGCATGCCTACTCTGTATGTTAATTCTTGTATTTATTTATATCATGCAGCCTCTTGTGATCCCTTAATTCTGTTCGTTTGGGCTCGCACTTGGAGTCCAATGAATACCAGGCTGCATTAAGATGGTGGCTGGGATTGGACATCTCATGAGGGTGTGGTCATGTGTCCTTTCTGCCCCGAAAGTGCCCTTGATTCCCTTGGCCACCATGCAGTGACCTGCAGACTAGGAGGAGATAAGGTCATACAGTGCAACCTCCCGAGGGATGTTGTTGCTGACCTCAGCCATCGTGCCCATCCAAGAGTGGGGGTGGAGGGCGGTGATCATAGCCATACTTACTCGAGTAACTCGTATCCTCATTGCTGGATGGGACAGAGGCAAGCCAGTTGCACTGGATATCGCAGTGACATCACCCCTCACCCCTGCCATCTTGGGAAAATCTAGCCAAATGGTGGGTGCAGCAGCCTTTGCTGCTGAAGCTCGTAAACTGCTTTCTAATGGTCCGAGGTGCCTATAGTTGTGGTGGACCTGCATTCCTGTAGCTGTAGAAATGTATGGCAGTTGGGGAAAGGAGGCCCAGGAAATGTTTTCAAGACTGTCATCCCACCTAGCCATATGCATCTTCCCCCAAGCCTGCAGTTTTGGCAGACATTTTTGACAGGCTAAACATTACCCTAGTCAGGTCCATTGCCAGAGCCATCCTGACATGGGATCTTCTTCCTTCATGACTTTGTGTGTGCGTGTGTGTGTGTGTGTGTGTGTGTGTGTGTGTGTGTGTGTGTGTGTGTGTGTTGTGTTGTCAGTAGTGCATGTACGATATTACAGCATAAATGGATGTAACTCAAGTACACTGTTATACACAATGTACACAAAATCCTAACTATTATCTACCCTACATCACCTTGACAGAGATGCTACGGGAAAGGATGGCAATTGCATTCGGTTCAGCCGCACGTAGAGTTCGGTAAGAACCACTTACTTTGCTTTGGATGAGCAAGTGGCTAGTAGAGAAGGCACCACTAATGGTACACAGACCCAATCCAGTTCATTACATTTGGCGTCATAGAAGAATGCTATAATAATTTTATTTTTTTCTGACGACAATTTTTTTTTTAAAGATCCATTATTTAAATGGAATAGAATCGATTATACCATTTTTACATAAAATGATACACAAATAAATTTAATAATACAGCAGTATGATAAATAAATGCACCCTACTATTGCTAATAGTCGGGGACAAAACACCTGGAGAGGATGGCTGTGGTGTTGGCGCTAACTAAGTTGAGGTTCAGCCTGCCATATAAGGCAGCTAGGACCTCAACCTTAGCCCTGTTGGAGCTAGTTGCAAGGCAAGAGGCCAGAAGTGAAAATGACTCCATTGCTTCTGTCCCCCAAGCACCATATGCCTCAACCACCATGGGGACTCAAACCCACCCTAGCTCCTTGCATTTGGTATCATTTTCATCGTGTTTTCCTTACTCATTATTTAAAATAATAGCTAGACTACAAATGACATACTCAAGCAACATAATAGCACATACAAATTATATTCATATAAGCTGATGTGGGTAGTCCAGCCCCATCATCCATGTGAACTGCACTTCTCCATTTCACTCTGCTTCCTCTTATGCACAGATTTGTGGCTTTTAGTATTAGCAAACACCGACATTGCCCTACCCAATCCAGTCACTTCACTTGCATGCATTCTTTAAGCATTCCTCTGATCGCTATGGAGGCTGTACTGCCCCTTTGAACATCCACTGAAAGGCGCTGGAGCAGGTAGCTGTAGCTTTTGGTGTCATTTTAATTATTATATACATTCTATGCTACTAAAGATTGATACAGATTTTCATTGCCTGATTCACTTGAAATTTAAAATACTGTGCATGTTTGCAAATTGGCTGCTTACAATGCGTGGAGATAAAATTGCCACAAAAAGGAAGGGGGGTGGG
Source organism: Spongilla lacustris (assembly GCA_949361645.1). NCBI lineage: Eukaryota > Metazoa > Porifera > Demospongiae > Spongillida > Spongillidae > Spongilla > Spongilla lacustris. The sequence goes on along the minus strand of OX442416.1, from coordinate 19,273,387 downwards.
GGGGGGGGGGGGGAGAAGTACTTAGGGGAATGGTCCCATAGCAACATTCATTCGCTTCCTGTCTCATCATAACAACATTTCACTGGCTCCCTGTAGACTCGATGGACTCGATGCTCACGCTGACTTCATTCTGGAACATCCCGTTCCCATGCTGGTAGTTGAAGACACTGTCCTCCTCCATGATGCCTATCCAGTCGGTCTCTGCAAGCGAAGGATAGTACTCCTCCAGCCACTTCACAAACTCCGAATAATTGACTTGCTTGGAGTCATAGCAACACCTAACAAACTGTCGCTGCAATACAAGGACGCACCATATAAGGACACAGAGCATATAAGGACACACTACATAAGGACACAGAGCATATAAGGACACACTACATAAGGACACAGAGCATATAAGGACACGCCATATAAGGACACACCATATAAGGACACAGAGCTTATAAGAACACAGAGCATATAAGGACACACCATATAAGGACACAGGGGATATAAGGAAACACCATATAAGGACACAGATAGGGAGCATGGGCATTAGGAGTGTTGTCCTGAAATGTACGCATAAGCATTTAAACGATGATGAAGATATGCTCGTTTAAACACCAGCCCTTTTAGGGTGCCTGATTGATAGGCTGTGGATGAAGAACATTTATTTTGCTACAGACATAAAGGCTTTTACAAGATCACAGTTCTGAAAATACAATGCGATCTCACACTTACCAATATTGCCAAGTGTCTCTCGTACAGTTCTGTGACTGCAGTATCAGCGTGTATGGACTTAATGAAACTTGCAGCCAGCTCCTTTGTGGTCATCTGAGCACACTTGGCGTGAGGGTTCTTCCCCAGCACCTGGGCATTGGGAGGAGGGCATAAAATAGCATTGGGAGGAGGGCATTAAATAGCATTAGGAGGGCATTAAATATAAATAGCGCAATAGTACAGGCTTTCCATCGTAATGTACCCATCACAAAATATACAGATACCTGTTGTACAGTTAATGCACACACATACATGCATAGGACACATGCACCACAGATTACTAGTGAGGATTGGCCAATTAACAGTCGAATCTAGTTCCCAGGCCACCTTCTCATGGGGAGCTCAAGAGTATGGAAGGTAACCAGATTGAAAAGTCATCCTCGTCATTAGGTATTGAAATACTAATGGAAGCTTAATCTGCCTGCCACAGAGGCACCACACAAAGCTGAATATTAAATGTGTTGTGCTTCAGCACAGGCAACTTAAGTTACATCTACCACAATTTATCCCCCCCCTCCTCTGGCCCCCCATAAAAAAAAAAGACGTTATTATGAATGCAGCCGCATGCCATTCTTTAAAATCCTGTTGGTAGCACCAGTTATTTCCTCAAATATTGAAACAGGTACGTGGAAGCATTAAAGATTGCTAAGACACATTGATATGGGCAGATAGATTGCGGCACTCTATGGTAATCAGAACCAGGTGCCCAGTCCAATAATATGTCCATGGCAACATCAAAAGCTAAATAGTGTTATGTTCTACGTGGAAAGTGCACAGACCAGTGTAACGTTGCGTTGCATGCACCGGACTGGGCACCAATACATAGTAACCTTCTCACATGTAGCCACACATGTTCTTATATGCCCCAGTCCACGTACATAGGTGTGGCTTGTAAAATAGAATCATGTAATGGAGCAATTGTCTTGTGCCACTCTATCAGTATCGCCCTCTCTTGATGGTTTGTTTGGGGAGGTAACACTGCTGTACAGTTTCCAATCCTCTCACTTATGTCTATGCACACACACAGACATACACACCACAGAAATATACACATCACTCAATACACATTTCAACAGAACAACACATGCAAACACGTACACAGACACACCTTCCCTCCTCCCCTCACCTTCCTCCGCTCTTCACTTCTGCAACTGGCCAGTTTTGAGCGGCAGTATCGAAATGCTGTGTCATATTTATTCTTGTCCGAGAGAATGCTCGGCCCCATCACTTGGACAAGAATGTTCTTGCATTCGCGTAATATTAAATAACACAAACTCTCACTGCATAATTACCATACCTTGATACTATCGTCATCGGGTTGTCTAGTAACGGTTTCGCAAAAGAGTGTTGCCGTAGCGTCCCTCAGAGCTTCCTTCAGGGTGAAATATGCGCATTAAAAAGAACGCTTTTTATCTCTTTGCTCGTGTATGGCCGTCACCTCTGCCGGACTTCCCTTGATTAGGAAGTTCTTCTTCGCGTGCGCTTGCTTCAGTTCCTGCAGCTCCTCTAGAATCTTTCCCAGCTGACCTTCTATTGTGGTCAGGCGGGTCTCTATCCTCTCCGAACTGTCCTGGGTGGTACTTCCAACGCTCCCGTGGCTGTTAATGCTCCCGTGGCTCCCGTGACTGTTGATGCTCCCGTGGCTCACGTGACTGTTAATGCTCCCGGCATTCCTGCTCGCTGGTGGGGCCGGCACCAATAGCATCGTGGACGAAGTGCTAGTCCCCGGAGTCGAAATCGACAGCGAAGACGAGTCTGTTAGACGAGGTGAATGCGTAGAAAACGGTGACCGAGGGGGCGCTGGTGGTAGTTTGTGAAGCCATAACTGGGACATCTTTTTTTTTTTTTTTGAGCACGTTTCGTTATTACAAGCGCACGTGATTTCAATTCGTCGTCGTCCAGATTTGAAAGGGTGAAAGTACTTTTAACTCATTACTGAGATGCGCTCAAGCTTCTATTGCAACGGAACTGTGATGCGGTATCGTTGGTCAGAGAAACACAATTAAAATAAATCAATATGCAGCCATAACTGTCATTCCTGCCAAGGCTACTTGTGTTAGCACTCCGCAGATAAGCAGCTCCGACCTCGCGTACATCCTCCAGACCCCGCCAATGCCGAGGGAACGAGTGGCGAACGCGATCGCCGTGAGGCAAAGGACGTAGAACGCCATTGTCAGTACCTGTGTCGCCGTCTCCACAGCGAATATCGAGAAGAACGCACCTAGCAGAATGCAACCGGCGAGCCGTCCGATCAAGGCAGCGAGGGTGGCAGACGTGCCCTCACCGCAGCGTTGCCGCGGCCGCTCGTTCGAAGCTGCCACGCCCACCTCCCGCCACAGCAGTAGGGCCATCATCCCGTAGAAGCCCAGCTGGAAAATGTTGTGCGACACGCGCTCGTGCAAGACGAACACGAGCGGGTGCACGTGCGCGCCGGCGTCCTCGATCACGACGCAGACGAGGTGAGCCGCGTGGCCTCCTACGGTGAGGTAGAGAAAGAGCAGAAAGGTGACGTCTCGACACCTGCTGTTCTGGATAGGCGTGGTCGTCTTGTACAGACAGCAGACAGACAGCAGCGACAGGAACCCAAACACGGAAGTGAGGATGTTTCCAACGCTCACGGGGTACGCGTATTCAGTAACGTACACGGCAGGCAAATATTGGTTTAAGACTGGTCCGACCAGTTGCGCAGCCCAGAAGACGTAGGTAGAAACCAAAAGAGCGCCTTTCATCTCGAAGCCTCGCAGAACTTTATAACGACTATGCCGTTTATCTATTAATCAACAAACGATCTGCCATTGCCTTAGGTAATGAAGTGGTTTTTATGTTTATGTCAACACTGCTATGTACACTACATCATGTCAAAAACCTCGGTTCCAGACCTTTTTAAATTAATTAATTAGGAGGTGCGTGTAGACAGGGCCGGTGAGAGCCGTAGTGAGGCCCGGGGGTAACATATCATTTGAGGGCCCCATAGGCCCTGAAAATACGAGCGGGGGAGGGGGGGGGGAGTCCCCCTTGAGATTGGATTGGCCCGCCGGGCTCCCTATTATACCTTGGGGCCCGGGGTAAGTAACCCCGCTTACCCCCCCCCCCCCCCCCCCCCCCCCTCACCGGCCCTGCATGTAGACAGTGTGAAATATGCTGTGATGGAGATGATGTTTCTTCCAGTGGCAAGACAATTACCCTAGGGGGTACAACATTACTTATTGTGGAGTACATTCCACCAATGATATGATCATGTGTACAAATGACTGGTGCAAACAATAATAACAATAATAATAATAATATGCAGTCCCCAGTCCCAAAATCATCTTCTGCTTTGCGTCTTGAGATATCGCACAGCTGGGACCACCATGCTCAGAGAATCAACACCTAAAGAAAAGTACCATGTCACATATATACCATATTCACTCACACACATATCCACTCACATATACACACACACACACATATATACATGCACACATTTACACACACATATTACATCCCACACACATACACAAGTTGCTCACATATATGCACACACATACAAGTATATACTTCTGAACAAGTGGGAGCTCTTGGCCCATTGCCTCTTTCTACACCACATACACACATGCTCAAATATTTACACTCACATACACACACACCTATATATCCCCATATCTAACCACTCACATATATCACATCCCCATAACTAACCTAGCATGGCTTGCAGTTCTGTAGCTATGCTCTGGAATGTTGGAAGGAACTCCTCACTCATTCTCAGCTTATGCACAAGCCTGGTCACCACAGGTGTGTGTGTGCACATGTATGTGTGCATGTGTGTGTGCATGTATGTGTGCATGTGTGTGTGTGTGTGTGCATTAAGGTGACTACTAGTACCAGGCACATGTGCTCACGTCTCTCCATCGGATATTCCAAACTCCCTCTGGACCTCAGAGAGCACTTGTCTGTTTTCATCACTCATCACACTCTCCACTACCACCATCAGCTCCCTATTGGAAGCCTTGGGGTCTGAGGGAGAGGGACCATTGTAACAAGGATGCATGCACATACACCACACCACATTACTCCACACTCCACACATACACAACACCCCACACCACTCCACACACATACACAACACCCCACACCACTCCACACACATACACAACACCCACACCACTCCACACACACACACAACACCCCACACCACTCCACACACATACACAACACCCCACAACACTCCACACACATACACAACACCCCACAACACTCCACACACATACACAACACCCCACAACACTCCACACACATACACAACACCCCACACCACTCCACACACATACACAACCCCCACACCACTCCACACACATACACCATGCACCATACCACCCCACATACACCACACCTCCCCACATACCCAGGTTTAACACTGTCTTTATATGTGTCATGACATTTCTCATCTCCTCCAAGGACTGGAACACCTGGCTCATCTTGGTGACCACACCCTCCGGACGCCTCACATCAAACAGCTGCTGGAAGTGCTTCACCATGCCAACGAGTGCCTGGGTGGATGCTAACTGAAGGGGAAAGGGAGATTTGATATGACTGCACGCACACACACAAACACACACATGTATATGAATGCATATATGGCCCCACCCACCTTGCCCCTTCCTGAGGCCCCACCCACCTTGCCCTGCCCCTTCCTGAGGCCACACCCACCTTGCCATGCCCCTTCCTGAGACCCCACCTACCTTGCCCTGCCCCTTCCTGAGGAGCCACCCCCTCAGCAGGCTGCACATGTCAGCACTTGAGATGGACAAGACATGCCCCCCAAAGTCATCCTCTTCCCCATCACTATCATCACAGCCCGGCACACGCAGCTTGAGGTGGGCACACACCTCCCTATAGACAGAGAATAGGTCCTGGGAGGGAGGGGAAGGGATGGAAGGGGGAAGGAAGAGGAGGGAAGGGGAGAAGAAAGAGGAGAAGGGAGGGGAGGGAGAGGGAGAGAAGGGAGAGGAAAGGGGAGAAGGGACGGACACTTCAAATCACTACATAAGCAAAAGACCACACCCACACCTGGAGTCCCTTCAGATGTGCCGCCCACTCCTGGAGTGTGAGGAGGGCGTGGTTCCAGGTCAGCTCACACCACACATCATGTCCTGAGGGGGCTGCTGAAGCCCTAGAGTGAGCCACCCGCGGGGCAGTGGGGTGATACAAGATGTTCAGTACAGCCTGAAGCCTCTGTGAGGTGGGGAGGAGGAAAGGACATCGTACTACACAATGGCCTTTATATCCCCTTATCCCCCTTCCCACACATCTCCCTCCCTCACATATCTTCCCTCCCTTCACACAGCTCCCTCCCTCACTTCACACATCTCCACCCCTCCAATCCCTCCACTCCCACACTACTGTCCCCTCCCTTCCCCCTCTCACACCACCCCCCTCTCACATCACCCCCCCTCTCACACCACCCCCCTCTCACATCACCCCCCCTCTCACACCACCCCCTTCCTCACACATACCTTCTGGATTCTGTTTCTAGCCTCCAGCCTATCCACCATCTCACTGATCTGGGGCACCACCTCCCCCTCCTCACTCACACACAGCACAGACATGATGTTCTGGGGTGTACATGTGGTGATGGGTCAGGTGATAAGTGGGTGTGGCTACCTTGACTTGGTACTGTGCATGAACTAGGTCCGACTGCTCTAGTGACACAGAGCTCCTGCAATGGTGGAGGGTGTGTCATGTGTGAGGGTGTATGTCATGTGAGCAGGTGTATGCCATATGTGAGGGTGTGTCATGTGTGAGGGTGTGTCATGAGCGGGTGTGTCATGTGTGAGGACAGCCTGCACAGCACACACCTATGCTGATGTACATGTAGCTGGCTCTCTAGGTCCTTTATCTTTTGCCGACATTCTGCTAACTCTTGGAGCTCAGGCCTGGTGTGTGAGAGGGAAGAGAGAGAAGAGGGAGAAGAGGGAGGGGAGGGAGGGAGGGAGGGAGGGAGGGAGGGGAGGGGAGGGAGGGAGGGAGGGAGGGAGGGAGGGAGGGAGGGAGGGAGGGGAGGGGAGGGGAGGGGAGGGGAGGGGAGGGGAGGAGGGAGAGGAAGGAGAGAGGAGAGGAGGGAGGAAAGTGGGAAGGAGAAGGGAGGGATCAATTGGTGGAGAAAGATTATTGAAGAATTCGGCACACTCACCTGGACTGCAGTTCTAGCTGTAGCTTGGCATAGGCTCCTTCCAACTTTGCCAGCTCACGTTTGAGGTTGTGGTCAGGTGATGCCACTGAGTCATGTGGGACTGCATGGTGGGTCATGTGATTATCCGCGGGGTAGGGAGACGCATGACTCCGATCGGTGTGCTGGGTCACATGACTGTCATTGGTGTGGAGGGTGAGGGGACTGTTGTCCGAGTGGTGGGTCACATGACCATCACCGTGGGTCACATGCCCACCACTGTGGGTCACATGATCACCACTGTGGGACATCTGGAGGTCTCTTGACAGGAAGGAGAGTGGGATATGTGGAGAGTAGTCCTTGACGGTTGGTAATCCACTGTACAATGTAACAACATGTGAGCCATCACGTTTAAGCCTCCACTTTCACCTGTCTAAAATTGCACGCACAAAAATGAATGCATCATGATACCACTGCCCACTCCTTTGGGAGGAGCAGTTATGGGTATATGGGAGGTCATCACAGCCATAATTAGGTAGGGGACCCCACCCCCCACCCCCTATCCTTCCTCAGTAAATAGTACTTGATGTGAGCTTGCACTGATACATATACATACATAGTACAAGCACTTGCTAAGCGGTGTTACAGTATAGTCTCTTGCGCTCTATTAGAAGCTTCCCTTTTGCAATTACCACAAATAGTTTGCTCTATCTTCATGGCAGTTGCGATAAGGCCAAATTGCAGTCAACATTTGTGCCATTATGATAGTCCCTCCCAATACATGTATATAACAAAAAAAACACTCAATGTGGTTGGAACGACTTATCCGTATTTGATGTGCTAAGTAGTTTGCCTGAATTAGGACAAATTAGCTTGACTAACATGTTTACATTCATGTATTATAAACGATAGGTCCCTGCGGTAACCACATAATGTATTATACTTTTTTGGTAGCTTGTTATCGGCATTAAACAATGCAGTAAATTGGACACCATTATTAACCCGTTTTGTCACCATGGGTATTTGGAACAAACAATACTACACTACAAACACTATTATTAGGTTTATACAGTGGGAGCCTCAGTGCATATTGAAGAGATGAGATGGGGTGGAGAGGTGAGGAGAGGCGAGGTGAGATAAGAGTGGTGCAGGTGGTGGGATGGTGGTTAGGTGGTTTTATACAGGTGGGGAGTAATGATTTTAAAAAGGGGGAGGCCCCACCTGCAGCTTCTTAGGGCGTTCACCAGCTCCTGTATAGTACCCTCCTTGGTCCTGACGTCATTCACCAGCTGACGAACGATACCTCTCAATCGTGTGCTTGTCGCTTCATCCAACAAAAAGTGGTCTGCTCTCTCCGCACCAGTGACAGTTACCTTGAGGGATAGTAATGATGCATGCTAGCTTACCCGACGACGAAGCTGCGAACTGCACGGGAAGGTACCCCATCTGCCTCAGATCGTCGTTCACCAGTTGCCACGCCTCTTTTTCTTGTCGCTATGGATACGATACGGAGGCCAGGGCAGACGATTTTAACATTTGCAATGCCGTGTTTCATTCAAAAATAAATACCATCACAGCTGTGCTTCCACCGCTGCTCCGCTGTTTTTAACCAGACAGACCATATGAGCTATGAATACATGACGCTAATTCCAACAAATATCAGTCCATTGCACCTTATACTTCTGAAGTAGTCTTTCCACCCTGTCCGACGGCGATTCGTGGTGCTCCTTCGAATCGTCAGTCGTCGAGTTGCCTGGCGTAGACACGGACGTAACGGAAGACATCGCGTTTTGTTTACAATAGTATGATTTACCATCCCGCGTTACCAAAGTCTCACGTGCGCGAGCAACTAATAAAAGTACGATGCATGCGTACTAGCTCCTGAACAATTTTTTCTTCCAGCTCACTTCCTCGTGCCCTTTCCTCAGCGGTGCACTCCAACACTCGCTCCGACTCGCGTGTGACAAGAGTCACGGTACTAGCCCGTGTGTCCAGGACATTGGCCACAACCACCTATACACACACAGAGCACTTTTCAAAGATAATCTTGCTTCCATTTATTGCTCACCTGATGCCCATACTTCTCCAAAGCTTCCCTTGCGTGAGGTATCAGTACCTTCACATCAGTCTCCAGCTATAGATACAAGTACCAGATCATTCAAGACAATGGCACTTGTAGCTGCAGCAGCTAGCTATATCCACTACTGTGCAGAACATATCCCTACGAAAAAGTCTTGGCATGACTTCATGCGTGATATGTTTTTGCATGTGTTTCACTTTTTCTATAGCACTGGTGAACATGCTTATGTCATTAAATTACAGGCATATCACTCTTCTAACTTGTACAGGTTGAAGAGTTTCTAAAATGTGTTGGACCCCCGAGAAGTTATAAAGCGGCACGCCCCTTAGCATATTAGCGTGCATGCCTCATCGGGGAATCGCTTTTTCGGAACTCTTCAACCTGTACAAGTTAGAAGAGTGATATGTCTGCAATTTAATGACATAAGCATGTTCAACAGTGCTCTAGAAAAACTGGAACACTTGCGAAAACTTATCATGCATGAATTTGGAACAAATAATGGCATGTCATGCCAAGATTTTTTCATAGGGTATAGAGCCAGCTTTAAGAACCACACCCACAAGGATCCATGGGATTGTCCCCCTCTCCTTCCCAGCACCCTTGCTACCCGTAATTGGGTGGCCTGCCCACTATACCTGCATATGTAATGACGTGTAAAAAAAAACCCCGTGAAACTCACTTTGAATGTGATGGTGAATGTGCCAGGTGCCCAGTCCTGTGTCAGAGGGAACACCATTTTGGGTGTGTGCCTGAAGTTTGGCTGGAGTGGGGAGGAGGACTGGATCTTGTGCTGAGACATATCGTGAGGGTGGACGTAGAAGTCTGAGACAGCTGCGGCAAGATATATCATGGCCTGGGGACCATAGGGTCGCAGGAGGGAGGAGATGGCTCTAAGGTAGTGAAGGTACTCGAACAAAGTGGTGAAGGGAACTAGGTGGAGGCGTGTCTTGAACTACAGGGAGGGGGGGGAGAGCAGGCTGGGGACCAGAGACATAAAAAGGTTGCATCTCACATTCTCGTATTGCTGCAGTACAGCTGCCAGCTTATTCTCCTTGTCAGGAGACAGGGCAACTGTGTGTTGGGTGTGGTGTGAGCAAATGTATGTATGCGTGTGTGCATGTGCGTGTGTGCATGTGTGTGTGTGTGTGTGTATGTATGTATGTATGCATGTACACAGGTGAGGAGATGATCAAAGAGGTGGGGCTAACACATACTCCTAATTTTGATTGAGCTGTGCCCAGTGGACAAGGGGCCATCATTGGTAGGCGGGGCACCATCATTGGTGGGCGGGCATGACGTGAACCAGTCCAGTGGGTTGTCTGAACTGAAGTGTCTGTGGAACGGTTTCAGAGAACTTCTCCTGTGCAAGAAAACCACCACATAACCCTGCGAAAGGAACCATCTTATGAAATTAAGGATCAAAACATGTAATATGTGATTACATAATGATTAATAAATGGCAGAGGGGCTTAAGGATACTCTGCGGACGCGGCTCCTCTAGACCCTGAACTGAAGTTATCTAAATAGCGCACAGTGTTCTTCTCCAGCGGTACTGTGGTCCCGCCCGACTGGGAATTCAATCGGCGGGAAGTAGTAGTAATCCATAGCGAAATGTGTGTACCTTACTGTTATAAGAACAAGCGGCCTCCCTTTGCATGCGACAAGTGAAAGGAAGCACGCCACGCCTTCGCACACGGCGGAAACGTCTTGCGGCGCCGGCACATCGTTCAAAAATTGTGCACAGTCCTCCATGCATGCGAAATTGTTTTGGCGATTATCACGTGACCGCACGTGAGAGTTTAAACTGTGTGTATTTGTCTGAAGGATGTCGTTCGTGAGCCAGCTTGGGAAGCATCCTGCCGTATGTTTAAAGCTGAAAACCGAAATAATATTTTTAAATTATCTTCACGTACGCACACAACACACCAGGTTTTGCCCGTCTTTGTGATTACAATTGCTGGAGCAGTATTTGCCGGAACAGCGATATTCCGTGCCTGCAACAAGTACACAGATGTGTCGTAAGTTTTCATCAGTTTGCTACAAGTCGAACATGCCGCGCTATATAACCGTCCGACAACAGGTTTAGAAGAAAGAGTAACCCGCACCCATGGCAGAACGTGGGCAGCCAGGAGCACACTAAGGTAGAAAGGCGACCTCAAGTGATAGTTACGCGGTGTAATGAAATCGTCCTCCCTTCCTGGCCTACAGTTTTTTACAGTGAACGACTACTCGAAGCTGAAGGAGCGACCAAAATATGAGTGAATGGACAGTGACCTTGGTAGTAGAGCATCGTCGATATACAGTTGTTTCGTGTCCAAAACAAAAAAAAAAAAAGGCTTGCAGCAAAATAAGCTTTTTTGGTATTGTACTTGATAATAAGACATACACACATCTGGAGACATAACGCATGTATCACGAAAATACATTTTAATATTCACAATTTTGACTTGGGAAGAAGTTCTGGCTCGTTGTCTTCAGGTTCCAGTTTGGTGTCAGTGTGCAACAACAAGGGTAGGTTGTTGTGCTCTGTAGATGGGGGGGGGGGGGGGGGGGGGGGGGGGGGGGGGGGGGAAATAGCGAGCGGGAGAGAGGGGACAACACCACTGTACCAGGAATTGTCCAGTTATGTTCATAAATGCTCTGGCCTCCATCAATCCGAATGGTTGTCCCGGTGATGAAGCCAGCAGCAGGTGACAGTAGGAAGCACACAGCTCCCGATACCTGTGTTATAATACCTGTGTTATATGCGTGTGTGTGTGCTCATTCCTTGCCACCTTTGACCCATAACTGTGATTATCATACACTAATTAAGAACACTGTGGGCCTTTACACTACTAAGGTAAGCTACACCCTTACCTCCTCACGTAAGCCACACCTCTTACCTCCTCACGTAAGCCACACCCCTTACCTCCTCACGTAAGCCACACCCCTTACCTCCTCACGTAAGCCACACCCCTTACCTTCTCACGTAAGCCACACCCCTTACCTCCTCACGTAAGCCACTCCCTTACCTCCTCAGGTAAGCCACACCCCTTACCTCCTCAGGTAAGCCGATCCTCTTTGCTGGAATATGAGATCTAGCAGTAGCAAAGATGGGCAATGGGTAATTAGCAGCTGCTGTTTCTGAGTAAATGACACCCTGAAAAGCGAGAGGGAGGGAGCAATGATACCTTGGGGTGGGGGAGGGAGCATCTGGGATGGCAAAAGGCTACGGGATGCCATGGCTCATCCCCAGTGCGTGGTTCATGTTAATTCATGCAATGAGCATGCTGTGTGTGTGTGTGTGTGTGTGTGTGTGTGTGTGTGTGTGTGTGTGTGTGTGTGTGTGTGTGTGTGTGTGTGTGTGTGTGTGCATGCATGTGTGAGTGTGCATGTGTGTGTGACAACCTACAGGGGCAACTGCATTGATTCGAATTCCATTAGGAGCCCACTCCAGGGATAAAGTCTTTGTTAGGTTCTCAACTGCTGCTCTTGCAGCTCCAGTGTGCCTGTGTGCGGAGAGGTGTGGCATGAGGAGATGGTGAGTATGTGTGTGGAGAGATGTGAGGTGAAGAGCAGTACTCGATGTTAACAGGACTTTCACTCACGCCATCCCTGGAAAGCCATTCCACATGTTGGCTATGATGTTCACTACAGAGCCTCCATGTTGAGACATCCAAGCAGTATAGGCTGTGTGCAGGTATGCATGTGTGTGTGTGTGTATGCATGTTGTTAATGAGAAGATGGATAACCTAGTTTCCAAGGTAACCACATAGAGGCACAACTCCTGCTGATGATTTGTACGTAGAGATGGGATAAACAGGACTTGCAAACTGGTGGCATGTCATGTACAGTACTGGGCATGAAAGACACAACCTCTGGTGGTACAAAGCAAAGGGATCAAACTTGTGTCACTTTTTTTATAGCATAGAAGTGTGACACCATAGCCAGTGTTGTCCATACACAGCTGGCCTGAACACTACTATAAAACACAGCACCTTGTACCCACACATGTAAACGAACATTGCACACACACACACACACACACACACACACACACCTCACCATGCTTCAGGCAGTGGTATGTTCCATTGAGGTTGAGCTCCACCACACTCTTCCATCCCTTGGTGCGCATGTCTGCTAAGGGGCTCATGAACTGGCCCCCACCATTGTTTACGAGGTAGTCGATCTTCCCATACAGTCTGACAGCATGACTCATCAAGTTCTGCACCTAATTCATATGAACAACAAACTTGATTAGTTTATGCCCCCCGTGAAAATCAGATATCACGCGATATCACCCGACCTCCTCCTCTTCGCGAATATTACACTGGAATGGAAACACTTTTTCTGCCCTTTGCCCGTTGTTGTTAATCAATGTGTTGATTTCAGTAGCGGCTGCCCGTAGCCTTTCCATCTTCCTCGACGCAATTACCACGTTACATCCCAAGAGAGCCAGTTCTTTCGTTATCGCTTTCCCAATACCAGTCCCTCCACCCGTTACGATGGCAACTTTGTCTTGGAAGAGGTCTCTGCAGAACACAGTGCGCAGACCCGCCATGGTGGGTATAGGGTTAATAAAATAATATAGATCCCGCGCAACGATAAATGATATCACGCCCTCGCTGCCAAACACCCAATCAGCGACCTCGTGTCAATTCATTTTACGAAAAGTTTTGAGGGGCTACACGCTTGTTGGTTATCGCGTATCGAAGCAGGTTGTACTACAGAGAAAGACTGTTCCTTTCGCTCTTAATAGACTTCTAGTGAAATTGCTCTTTCGGTGTGGTCCGAGTTGTCGTCACCGCGATTAACAAAACTGGCTAATTTATTCCCAATGGCTACGCCCGAGGAGGAAAGCATGTTGCAGATGAGCCAAGAAGCAGAGACGCCAGAGGACCTTATCACGGAACCTGTCCTTAGCATCAGGATGCTAATGTCCAGCAGGGTGAGCGATATATAAAGTTCGTAGTGAGGGTGTTGTGTGCACGCGTGTGAGCGTGTGTGTGTGTGTGTGTGTGTGTGCGTGTGTGCGTGCGTGTGTGTGCGTGCGTGTGTGTGCGTGCGTGTGTGTGCGTGCGTGTGTGTGTGTACGCGCATTCTTTGGCTTACAATGAACTTACAGCAGAACGAAGCGCGTAACTTAAATGGGCACATGTTCTGCAGAGGGCGTTATTTGTCGAGACCGCCCGTGTATGTGTGTAACGTTACTAACGTTCGTGTACATGGTTTGACTTCTTTCATTTCAACGCGAGTAGTGGGCCCTACGTAAGAGGTAAAAAATAAAATAAAATAAAAAAGAGGGTCCGGGGGTGTGTGGAATTATTGCAATGAGTGTGTGTTCGTCACGTGAATAATCACCGTAAAATTAAATGGCCGGGGCGCGATTTTACGAAATGTTGGTGTGCTTGTAACCAGTTTCACTGATATTAAATCCCTTCTCTCAAAAGGATGTTGGCAGCATCATCGGAAAGGTACGTGTGTGGGTGGATGTGGTTATGAAGTGTAATTGTCACGTGATCTAATTTGAATTTCTACCTCGCTTTTTTAGGGGGGACTTACAATCAAGACATTCAGGGAACAGGTAAGGGATCTTTGATAGGTAGATGCTGTGTCTTGTGTCCATACACACTTGCTCTCTTGTGTCATGTGACCCGCACACCTGCCCTCTTGTGTCGTCTGACCCGCACACACCTGCCCTCTTGTGTCATGTGACCTGCACACAGCTGCTCTCTTGTGTCATGTGACCTGCACACACCTGCCCTCTTGTGTCATGTGACCCGCACACAGCTGCCCTCTTGTGTCATGTGACCCACACATACCTACCCTTTAATATGAAGCATGTGATGTATGGCTGAGTGCTGGGGTTAGGTGGTGGGTGCTAGGGTTAGCTGTTGGGTGTTAATCTTCATTTTTGGCTGTCCTGTTTTGCAGAGTGGTGCGCGAATCAATATCTCCAACAGCACCAGTTCTGAGAGGTAGGTACACTTTTCGAATGTGCGGCATTGCCATTGTGGGGCTGTTGGCTATATATAGCATCCATTAGGGGGTAACACTGACTGGTAAGGAAATTGAAAACCTGATTTTCTTAGTTTTTAAGAGGCTTGAATGACAGGTTGAGTCTAACTGGTGTGTCTGGTTGTGTGTGTGTGTGATGTGTGTATGTTGTGTGATGTGGCTTGTCTCCCCTGCAGATTAGTGACAATTACTGGCAACAGAGAGAGCATCTGTAAAGCCTTTGAAGCTATTGGTGTTAAAATAGAGCAGGTGAGTGGTGAGTGTGCATGGGTGTGGTCATGTACGTGCGTGGGTGAATTGTGGGTGTGGTCATGTAGTGGTATGCTAGGATCCTTACCAAAGTGGTGTGGGTGTGTAATACCATCTGGCCTCACTTCTTGTACACATGACCATGTTTATAGATGCAGATGATGTTGTAGATAAGAGGCTTTCAGCTTACCTTTTCATTCCCTCTCATGAATAAGACAGCCCTGAATGGCCTGTCTGATAAGCCTAGTGCAATCAAAGGATGATCTTACATAAGGATGACCTTCCTTCCTCTGTCCCGTACTATTGCAGGATCAAGCAGCCCTTAAGCAGCCGACAGAGGGTGTGGCAGTGGGTGTGGAAGGCTCCACCACTGTCTCCTTCAGGCTCGTCATACAGACCTCACAATGCGGGTCGCTTATAGGAAAGGGCGGATCTAAGATCAAGGAAATCAGAGAGGTATGGAAGTGTGAGGGATGGGGAGGGTGTGAGGGATGGGGAGGGAGGGACGTTGGGGGTGGGGAGGGAGGGAAGTGTGAGGGATGGGGAGGGAGGGAAGTGTGAGGGGTGGGGAGGGAGGGAAGTGTGAGGGATGGTGAGGGAGGGAAGTGTGAGGGATGGGGAGGGAGGGAAGTGTGAAGGATGGGGAGGGAAGTGTGAGAGATGGGGAGGGAGGGAAGTGTGAGGGATGGGGAGGGAGGAAAGTGTGAGGGATGGGGAGAGAGGGAAGTGTGAGGGATGGGGAGAGAGGGAAGTGTGAGGGATGGGGAGAGAGGGAAGTGTGAGGGATGGGGAGAGAGGGAAGTGTGAGGGATGGGGAGGGAGGGAGTGAAGTGCGGGAAGTAATAGGTATTCAGATAATAAGACTTGAGGAAACACTTGATCTTCGATTTGTGCCAGTGAGTGGTCTGGTTAGTTTGTTGAGATAACACATTTTCAGATGTCAAGTTCCTCCCGAGTACTGTTAATTTTTCAGTCCCATTGATTTGCCTCATTAGTTCTTCTGGCCTACCGCTTTCCCTCTTCACTTGCACACTGCTGAGGGGTGAAAGTTCTTGTTTTGGGAAGGGTTTTTTTAATTTTGTTGGTGGTATTAGACCGCACCATGAATGTTTTTGTGCAAGGTGAAAAAAAAAGATAGCTTTGTGTGGGCGGCACTTTGTGTGGGCGGCACTGCGCTATGCTACACTTGTTTTGCAGCCTTACAAAATCTCTTCTGATGTGGTGGGGTCTGTGGTGCTAAGAGGGGGTGGGAGTATGGTGCCATGGTGAGGGGTGGATCTATGATGTCATGGTGATGGGTGAGGATCAGTGTGGTGCCATGGTGGGGTTGGGATCTGTGTGGTACTATTATGATAAAGGGGGTGGGATCAATGTATGATGTCATGGTTGTGTCATTTTTTATACTTGGCATTCACTTCTGATCTTGACGTGCAGAAAACAGGAGCTTCAATTCAGGTAAAGGGGTGTGGTTCTAGTGAACTTTGGCCATATTATTATCCTCTTGGTCTCCATGGTTACATGTCAGGTTGCTGGCGAGACTCTTCCAAACTCTACAGAGAGAGCTGTAACCATATCTGGTAAGGGGTGTTTGGGGATGCTTTGAGGGGTTGCTTTCATCTTTCTTCCCCACCCCACCCCACAGGTAGTCACACTGCCCTCACCATGGCCATATCACAGATCACCAACATTATGTTGGAGGTGTGCTGGTGTGGAGATAGTGCATGGTGACCTGTTTGTGAGAGTGGAGATTGTGTGTCTAAACTATTTCTACTGAGCGGCCAGTTTAGTGTGTTCACATGCTTGTACACACACACACTGTACACACATACATACATACATACATACATACATACATACATACATACACACATACATACATATACACATACATATACACATACATACATACATACATACATACATACATACATACATACATACACACATACACATACATACGTACATACACACATACATACATATACACATACATACATACATACATACATACACACATACATACATACATACACACATACATACACACATTCATTCATGTTACATGGTCTGGCATGAAGTGATTGCATTTTGATGTGGTGGACCTTTAGTTCTGCAGGAGACCATCCCACCCTCCCTCTCCTCTCTCTCTCCCCCTAGAACCCTCCTCGCGGACCCTTTATCCCCTACAAGCCACACGCCCTGCCTCCAAACCAGACCTACCAACCACGAGTCACTGTGGGTGTGGCCAGTAGTGGTTACCTCAATGATGGGACCACCGCCCACACATACCCCCATGATACCTCTGCATCTCTTCCCCATTCCCTACAGCCCAACCTCACCTACCAAGCCCCGTATACCCCTAGTGAGTGTGCGTGTGTTGGAACCTGAATGGAGACATCAGGAGATGTGTTCCTCTTTCCCTCTCCTTCCCTCCCCTTTCCCATCATTTCCCTTTCACGATTATCACCATCATCTTTCTTCCCTTGATCTCTCCATCTCTCTCCTCTCCATCTCATCTCGATTGTTCGTTTTTTTCTATCTCTCTCCTTCCCCCTCCTCCTCCCCAGCCTTTCAAACTGCAGCAGGTCCAGCCACTACCACACAACAGATGAGGATTCCAAATGATGTCAGTGGTTGTTGCCCCCCCCCCCCCTCCTCCTCCCCCTCCCCTCCTCCTGTGGTCTGTTCACTGCCTTCTCCCCTTCTGCAGCTCATTGGGTGTGTGATAGGCAGAAAGGGTCAGAAGATACACGAGATAAGGTAGCTGGCTCATATTCCCACACCACACTTCTTTCAATCTTCCCCCACCTACCATCACCATTCACCCCACCTACCATCACCACTCACCCCCACCTACCATCACCACTCACCAGGGTTAGCTCCGGTGCTCAGATCAAGATAGCCAACAGCGAGGGAGAGTCCACCGATCGCCTGGTTACCATCACAGGCACACCTGAAGCTGTGGGGATGGCCCAATACCTCATCAACTCCAGGTGAGAGGGACTATTAATTACCCCCCTCCCCCCCCACCCTCCATCTACCATGCCACACTGCAAGCCTACTGTGTGCCAGCACACCACCTTACTGATGTGTGTAGGCTTCTAGGCTTACACCTCGTATCTCCAGTCAGCACACTGTGTCATTCATTTAGTGCATGTCAGGGGTGGGTAAGCAGAAACGTTTGAGCCACACACCCTGACAACCAAAAGTAAACAATACGGAATTGGGCTGCAAGTATTATTACCTAAATGGGAAGGACCCCTCCCTCCAGTGTCACCTAATTATAGGCCCCCCCCCTCCCCCCAGTTGTTGCCATGTTTGTTTGGGTCTACAGCCTCTTGACACACGTGTTCTCTCATTGCAGCTGTACACTTGAATATCGTGCGAAATATAATAGCTCGTCATGTGAGCCCATTTTAGTAGCCAGGGCCTTGTAGCCACGATATGTGTGACCCCTCCCTCTGGTAAGAGGGAGTGTTGTGTGACCCTAATGTTCTGTCTTACCTGCAGAATTCACTCGGAAGTCAACAGCTTCATATCTGTTGGTCTGAACCTGTGAAAAAAAAAATTCCTCTCACCCAGACTTTTTTTTTTGGAACTTTACTGTTTATTAAGAAACTCATGGTGATGCACACTTGGCTCACATGATGCATTCATTCTACACAATTGTGCTTCTTTCCTTTCCTTTTTTTTTTCTTCTTAAGAAGGCCTTTTTTTTTGAGTGTGTATGGTCTGATGTATTGTGTATGTACGTATTGAAGAGAGGTTTGTCATGGCAGAGGAGGGAGCAGGCTAAGGCATTATTTAAAATTTGTGTGCAACCAAAAAAGAAACAAGTGGATGTGACACTATGTTTCTAAAGACAAACCTTTTGCTGAAATTGGTGTATTAAAAATAACAGGACTGTTAAATAAATACGTATCTAGCATATCTCTGGCCATGGAGCATTTTCACTACTTCCCTTCAATGCTGTTACCGGTAGTACCTGACAGAAGTATATTTCCCTCATTCTCATGTAAGACTCCCTTACATGTAGTAACATTGCTGATTAATAACTGATCCCATCAGTGCAAAAATAATCCTTTCTACATAGCACAGAATTATGATGCAATAGAACAGTGTAATGAACATCATTATTCAAGTAAGTTGGCACATTACAGCATTGTCATTGATAGTTACACTTCCAATTGATCATCATAATGGATTCACCACAGTAGTGTGGTGGTAGACATGATACATGTAAGGTGCAATGGGAAAGGCAACACCATATTGATGCGTGCTGCATTGTTCACAATAGTGGCAGCATAAAGTGAGGTGTCCAGATGTTCTGTTTGATATTGAGATATTTCCATCCTGTTATGTTCATAATAGTATCCGTGGCGACAAAAATAAACAGCTGCCGTAATAGATATACGCTATGGGTATTCCTTACGCTCTGCATCACTGAGGTCGTTCCATGGTGGCAAGAAACAAATAGGCATGTTAACGTGCAATACATAATGTACTTACACACTAAATTGTACTAGGCTTGTTTAAGTTAACACGAAGCAATTTACATGAAGGAATAAGCAGTCGTGTGTAGGTGCTTTGGGCCCCCCCCCCCACTCATAATAGTTTGCTTAATCAACAGTTCATGTACAATAGTATCCATAGGCAACAATTACGTCATTTGACATCCTTACACCCACGTGCACTGACTGCATGTTCATATTAGGCATGATAAGGTGCAATGCATCTGTAAGACCTACACGACTGCAGTATCCGTAATAGCATAGATAGTATAGATACTATACATGTTACAATGCTATCTATTGGACCATGCAAATAATAAGTAGGCATGTAGAAATTCAACATCTCTGTACCTAGTAGCCTGCCAAGCTTAAAAGGCTGTTGCTTAGATACAAGCCTCAATTGTATAATATAAACAATTTATAGTCAGGCGGAAAATTATAAAAGTGGACTGTCATTTGTACAAGTGATCTAATTGGAGAGCATGCATCACCTAAAATCAATTTTACCATGCACGTGCAACTTTTTTAAAAAGATAGTGGCGAGGTACACAGTTCAGGGAATACTTACGTGAGGGCCTTGGGCTAGGGCTGTACGCTCCTGACCTCAACTTAGAACATGTACTGTACAGGCATGTCTGCTAAAATCTGCGGTTTCAAAATTTTTGACTTCGCTCGTCCCGAGTCCGTCGTATTATACCGTATATTATTTCGCGCTAAAATTTTTACCGACGTAGCTAACATACAAGCTACATGTAAGCCACTTTACCTGTCTTCATATACATGCATGTGCATGAGGACTTTGTGCCACATATCATTTAAAATAAATCTCTCGACACAAAACTACACAGAAATTGCTTCAAATGAGATACAGCTGGGATATGCATACACAATGCTAAAGGAACACCCTGGGACTACAGCATTCTCTGGTAGTGCAGTCTGCTTTTTACCGGAAGTCCTCTGCGGAGAACAGGCCCTGCAGGAACACACACGATAACGGGGAACATGACACGTATGCCAATCAACCAAATAAGCCACGCCCACATGCGATTTACGGATGCATATAAGCCACTCCCACATTCAATTTAGAGAACATGTAACAAAGTTGAAAGCTTTCTGGCGAGAAGCGGGATGTGCTTAAAGCGGGGTCACACCCCCACCACACTGGCCCATGGGTCCGAACCCTAGGGGAGAGGTCACATGTATGTAGGGGAGAGCTGAGGTCCCATGTACAGTAGGACTTATGATAGCAATTGGTGGGGAATCACCTATTTATGTCTAATGAGAAGATCTTTTCTCACAGTAACAAACAGTAATAAAATTCAGTTATTTTTATAAGCACGTTTTACAAACTCAGGCTGGCCACATGTTCAAATGAATGAGTAAATACATGTAAAACTTTAGTTTGCTGACGATTTACCGAATTTGCAACATTACTTATGGCAGAGCCGTCACGTAGAAAGCGGTTAACTGTAGTAGAATAGCGTCAAGTTCTGGCTGTTGCCTGCCATTAGTTTGTAACAACATTGTAGCAAGAATAACTGTATTTCAATATCGTTCGTTATTGTGAGAAAAGATCTTCTAATTAGGGATAATTGGGTGATTCCCCATCGTTCGCTATAGTAAGTCACTACTTGCATACCAAGATGGGATAATGACTTGTAGAAAAGTCCTTTTACCACGCCCCCTTGCCAGTGGATGGGATACATTAAAGCCAATCCATCCAAAGACTATCAATTAGTGTAGGTCGTGTTTATTAAGACCTCTGGTTATTACCAAAGATGCCCCCCCCCCCCCCCCCCCCCCCCCTTGTAATGTGTTTGCTGTTTGCTGGTCTCCATGGTTACTCTCACCTTAGCTCTTCTGAGGATGGAGTCTTTGCTGGGGTCATAGGGATGGTCCTTAGATGGGATCTCCAGGACGGCAGGCATGGCCTTTGTATAGCTGTCTAGCAGGTGACGGATAATCTCAGCAATCTGATTGGTCCACGTTAAGGAGAAGGGGGAGGGGAGGAGGGGAGTACAGTGTAGTGAGGACACACCTATTAGTGCAGCTCACATGTTGGTTGATAAGGACCACTGCTATGTCGCTGCGATTGGTGAAGCTCTTGAATGAGTCTTCTATGTCCCCAACAGAGGTGTCTGGTGTGTGTGTGTGTGTGTGTGTGTGTGTGTGGTGTGTGTGTGTGGAGTGTGTGTGGAGTGTGTGTGTGGAGTGTGTGTATGTGGAGTGTGTGTGTGGTGTGTGTGTGTGCATGGTGTGCGTATGTGTGCATGGTGTGTGTATGTGTGAAGGAGAACTGAGTAACGATGTACATACATGCACACACATACACATGCACACACACATACCACACACCATACAAACCCAGATGCACACATACAACACATGTACACACACAAGCACACACAACATCATTGACTATTTGAATACTTTGAACAGACCACATTGTTCAACGTCTTACAAAAGGCTGTTTTGTGGTGTGCATGAAGGTGTGTGAAAGAGGCTATTGAGTACTATGCTCTCTACAAAAGTGAATCACGCGCGCGCATACAGATGCATGAACACACACGTACGTTCCTCATAATCACAACGCACACACACACACACACACACACACACGCACACAGATGGTGTTCTATTAATACTAATACTTAAAGGTTATAACAGGTACAGTAAGGTTCACCTTTGTCTACTACCAAGAAGTTGGGTTGCCTTTTAGCGTTCAACTCCCCGATTCCGCCCAACAAGAATCCTGTGCACGTGTCCTGGAGATGGACGGAGTAACTGTAGCGTTCGTTCCAATACGAAGGGCTCTAACCTGGTCTCCAATTACAGCCAGCAACTTGCCTCCCTTTATATCTTTTGCATCCGTCATCTTCGTAGGCAGTCTTGTGATGAGCACTAAAAGGGTTAATGAACCAATGGCTTAATTAATTAACCCGTCATGACAACGGCGGTACGCTTGTGCAGGCGCATTTTGCGGGAACTAAAAGAAGCTGATCCCGAAGTACGTCGCCTTTA
Organism: Spongilla lacustris; assembly: GCA_949361645.1. Classification (NCBI taxonomy): domain Eukaryota; kingdom Metazoa; phylum Porifera; class Demospongiae; order Spongillida; family Spongillidae; genus Spongilla; species Spongilla lacustris. The sequence goes on along the minus strand of OX442416.1, from coordinate 19,250,622 downwards.
ACTTAGCGTTTATTCGATCTGGAGACTGCGTTTGCGAGTAGGGACATGGCGGGCCGGTGTGGCAGTATGTCTGCTCTCGCGTGAGGGAGTCGAAGTTCACCAGCGCGGATACTACCGGAGACCTCCGCATATTGAAAACTTACCTTCACTACATAGAAAGCTGCAGGGCGCACAAGGTAGGCGGTGTTCTCGCGTGACTTACAAAGCGAAGCACACCATTGCTTTACTTGACACCACCGTAGGTATTGTTGGAGCGGTATCAAGGCAAGGGCGAAAGGTCAATAGCTCAAGCCGCCAACATGGTTGGACTGTCGCTGCCACAAAATCCATTTTGAATGCGGAGTCGGGAGAGATTGTGGGTGATACTTAAACTTAGTATGCCAATCATTTTTCTGTCAAAATTTACTGTTTCAACTGGGAAAAAATTATCAGCATACAGAGCTGAAGACGATATAATTATGGTAAACTTCTGTATTATTATTCATAACAATTGTAATTATGATTTATTATGCATACAATATAACATACAAGATTTAGATACACAAATGAGAAAACCTACACTAACAATTCGTCCTAACAGAGCTCTAGGATTTTGCCCTCACCAGAGTTATGCTGTAGAGTCAGGTGATAGCCTGGGGTTAGGAACAACACAGCTGAGAAGCTAAATGAGATCTAAGTTGAGATAGTGTTTCCAATCCCCAACACCCATAATGTTCTACAGAAAGGGGCCTAGCTCTTGGGGTCATTTGCAATGTGTTTTCTCTGTTCTGCTATAGACCCAGGTGTCACACTCGCTTTGGGTAAAACTTGGCATTGACTGGTCAAATGCAGCTGGCTTGCCTAATGGCTGGCATTGACTGGTCAAATGCAGCTGGCTTGCCTAATGGCTGGCATTGACTGGTCAAATGCAGCTGGCTTGCCTAATGGCTGGCATTGACTGGTCAAATGCAGCTGGCTTGCCTAATGGCTGGCCGTGTCCTGCTCCCCATCCACTTCCCATCTCTACTTGACAGGCAACATGTACCAGTTGACAGTGCTTGATGAAAACATCTCTTAAGCTGTTGTGGATAATTCAATTTATATGCGGAGAGTAGTCAATGCACTTAATATCATTACATTTTCAGAGCTAGGACCTTCTTATCGCACTTCCCTTGAATGGTTAGTGAGATACACCCCACATACAAAATGCATAACATCACGTGCCATATGCATATGTTTACATTACATATCGTCCCACCGTACTTCAAGCTTGTCCTCAAGCCTAGTAACGATCTGGTGGTCATCTAGCCCTTTGTGGACCCCATACAGCTCTTTTGTGGTAAGCAGCCTACCAAACCTCCGTTTTGCCGCCGGCTTATCACCCAGGACCTTGTTTGTACATGTGTTGATCCCACACGGCCACACCTCCAAACTGATATTGATAAGCTGCATCAGACGTGAAGAGATTGAATTGACGTTTTACTGATTTCGTGTGGTGTATATGTGTGGTTGGAAGCATGCACAGAGAAAGGTCATGCAATGCAGCAGCTATCGTGGGGGGGGGGGGGGTCGAAAGTTTGTAAAAGGTGACCTTTCGTCACGCGTATATCACTATATGTACACTTTCGGACGAATATGCACACGTATGTAGTAAAACAAGTGTAGTAATCAACAAGTAGTATACTGAAATAGTAAAAAGTGTGATGGTGACCTCGTTTTGGGGAGAGGGCCTGGGGGGGGGGGGGGGGGGGGGGGGGGGGGGGGGGTCGTTCGAATCCTCCCCCCCTGTAGTGATTAATAGTTTTGCAGCATTCATAGATTTTGTAGCCATCCTATCAGTGTACATAATCTGCCACATGAAAGGTAACTAAGTTTTGACAGATAATTTCTAGTAACAACACTGAGTCACGTAAGTTTCATTCAAGGGGCACGTTTACTAAACAAGCTCACCCTCCCCCCTCCCCCCGGCCCTCCCAAGCACCGGCCTTGCACCCTATGGAAAGACGATGTTCGCCAAGCTTATGATGTGCACGTGTATTCTATCAGCCTCGTTCCCAGACCCATGCGTTGCATTGTGATAAACATGGCGTCATATTGTTCTGGGAACGAAACTAGCCTTCCCCCTAGCAGTTTCCGTAGCTGAGCTCAGCACCAGGACCTAGTCGTGTTCACGTTACTGACTCGTACGTAGAGTGAATATGATCCATAGTATGCTTTCAAAACTAGGTACTGGAAGTTCATATGCTAAAGAACAGAAGCTTCAAGATGCGGTAGAGAGAGGTAATATTCGCAAGATGGCGAAGTTAATCGAAAGTGGAGTATCTGTAAATGCAAAATACGTGGTAAGCAGTGATTGTACTTGTACACAGAGAATTTTATTCCTAGTACTGCTGTTAACATCCGAGACAGAATAGATTAGTTTATACATGTACAACTATACAAGTACTAGCAGGGGCGGATCTAGGGGGGGGGGGACAGGGGCACGTGCCACCCTCTTCCGGACCGTACCGCGTGCGATTATAACCGCACGAAACAGTGCCGCGGTTAGCTACAGCGCGGATACATGTACGTGTACTGACAGGGGCGGATCTAGGGGGAGGGGGCACCAAGGGCACGTGCCCCTCCTTCCGGACGACTCATGAAATATTCATGAGTTTATTTTGCGTACCGCGTGCGATTCACGAAACTGTGCCGCGGTTAGCTACAGCGCTGATAGATACCTTTTCATTTACAAACGTGCGTATTGAAAAGAAGCGGAGAGTCAGCATATACTAAAAAGATTTAAAAGATTGGCGCATCGCATCGCATATAAAAGCTGAAGCCTGAGCTATATGTTTTGGCCCACAAATTTTTGCAGTTGCATTTTAAAGTTGCTACAACTAATATGTATTTCTTGTGAAAAAATACATGCATTGCACATGTATAAACAATGTAGCAACTATTTAACAGGCCTGCTTTGGCGTAGTTTTCGGAGTTTTTTTTTATAACCCATAACGCGTTGGCTTCTGGGGCTCTGCCCCAGGCCCCGATGGGGGATCTTATACAGCGCTCCCCCATACCCCTAGCTGGGCGGGAGGGGTACCCCCTCCCGCACCATCCCCGGGGCGGCGTCTCTAACTGTGCCCCCCCCCCTTTCCAAATTCCTGGATCCGCCCCTGATAAAATACTGTAAATAAAAAAAGAGTCTCTAAGATAAAGTTTGTGGCATATAGGATTGAACTGGATAATGGCGGTGCATGTAAAAAAAAACGCGGAAGCAAGATTTAATTGGACCGGGATAATAGGCCTATATTAACACATTCCTCCCATGCTTTATTTATCGAAAAGGTGTGCTAAAATTTTCCCAGTCTAATTTCTGATGTTACCGTGCCTTTAACACCACACAATTGAGTTTAATTGAGTGGGTGTGCTGTAGGTGTGTGACACCAGTTCAATCCCATATGCCACAAACTTTCCCCTACACTGTACATGTTTTTTTTTACTTGTTTTATAAGGTTTTTACCCCTAGTGGTAGTGTAATACGGAAATGAGGTGTATTTCTGCATGCAGCCTATTGAGGGTGCCAATTTTCCCCACAAATAATAATATCTTCAAGTGACCTTAACTCTTTACCACCATTCTGTAGGAAGCATAGTTTCCATCAGAACCTTATAGGTTCTCACTTTCAATTCACACATATATACTTCATGTTTGAAGGGGCTATGTTGATGACCATTTACTACATGTACATGTGTACATGGTACCCACCATGTTAACTGAACTATTGTACGCACTCCAGAATGCTTTTACCCCATTACACCTTGCTGCCATGGGAGGTCATACTACATGTGTGGAATATCTCCTTTCCACTCCTGGTATTGATGTGAACAGTGAGGATGTGGTGAGTACCAACAATACATTGAACGTTGCTGTACATCACAGAAATAATGCAGTGTGTAGTTGTTCAATTTGACTGGTAAGAGTTTGAATAATTGGTCCATATTAGAAACCGTACATACCACTTTGCATGGGGTAGGAAAGCCAATACTAGGCCAATAAAAATTCCCAGTGTACTTATAAATAGAGCAGACTTGATACCAAGGTGTAAGGTGTATGGATTCATCACTTTGGCCCATAACTGAACCCACCACCTGCATGGCTTACTATTCATTGGTGTGCTATGGCATGATTAACCCATTGATTAATTGATCTGGTTGGTCATGCAGATAAAACTGTTTGGCATGCCATTTAACAGGAAGACTCATATTTTCCCCTACCCCATATTTTTATATATTCCAAAACCCACCCCTTGTTTTAAACTTGGCAGTACATGTAAATCCATGATTTCTCTTAGTAAACTCTACATGTCTACCTCACAGCCTTGCTGGCATCTGGTATGAATGATACTGTGTGCAAACTGTGAAGTCTGGGCACTAGGGCCCAGCCTTTAACCTTGGGCCCCAGCTAGGCTAGGAGGAGGGGAGTATGAATAACATAGTCTGCATAGCTGTCCATAATACATTGAAGGCAATAAAACAAAGCTCATCCCTCATCAATAACTATCCTACCAGCTGTGATGTACATGTTAATCGCCTCTTCCTCCACCCCTTTATATTTGGACAGTATCCGCGAAAACTTCTATGTTTTATAACATTATAAAATAATTGTGTTGTAACATTTGAATCGCTATATTGTCTATTTGTGCTGGTGTGAACACCTGTGCACTGTACGCACAGTGTGCACAGGTGTTCACAGATCACTTTTAGTTCTGCACTATTTGATACACATGAGCAGTGTTTTGGCAAATCGCGTCCCGCTCAATGTATGGGGAGGCGGTGGTTATACATCATTGGCGCGAATCGAGCGGGAAAAAGGGCACTTAGTTTTTTTCAACTGTATCTCCGTAACAGATGGCATAAAAATTAACGAACAGAACAAATTGATAGGTATAGGACCTCTCTACCTACAAACCGAATTTGAAGTGATTTGATTACTCCTACAGAAAGTTATGTTGGGTTTGAACCAGGTGGGGTATCGAACGTTGCAATACTGGTACGGAGCAAGTACAAGACACCAAAATGTATTTTACCCTAGAGCAATGGTGTAGTATGAAGTCATGACACAAGGTAGTTGATAGTCGTTAGCGTTCGGACGATATAGCGATTCAAATGTTACAACACAATTATTTTATAACATAGGGAGTTTTCGCGGATAGACCCATATATACATCTTTTTACATATATGCATGTGTGTACTTGAATTAGAGGCTTCATATTTGAAGGGGCATGTTGATGACCATCTACATGTATATGTGTTCATTGTACCCACCATTTTGGCTGAACTATTGTACCCACTGCAGCAAGGTTATGCTCCATTACACCTTGCTGCAAATAGAGGTCATGCTACTTGTGTGAAACATCTCCTTTCCACTCCTGGTATTGATGTGAACATTAAGGCTGTGGTGAGTAGGTCCAATGAATATTAAAATAAGATATGCAATGTTATAGAAACTGTAGAAGTACATGTATTAAATGTACATGTTTACATACCCACTCCAGGGTGGTTATTCTCCATTACACCTTGCTGCAGAGAGAGGTCATACTACTTGTGTAGAACATCTCCTTTCCACTCCTGGTATTGATGTGAACATTATGGATAAGGTGAGCTGGTGTTTTTAATGATCAAGTAATAATGATATGTATGGTGCTGAACAAGTTATGGATGGTGATGTAAAAAACACGACCATCTCAGTAGAGCAGCTGCTTCTAAGCCTACACACAAAGACCAGTGTGTCCCTTGGTACTTCAACCCCATCAGCAATGTTTGTATCATGCATGTAAGTGTACACCCTCGTGATGTTGTGTATGAAAGGCCATGTTGATGACCATGTACTACATATACATGTGTTCATTGTACGTACCATGTTGACTGAACTATTGTACCCACTCCAGGATGGTTATACTCCATTATACGTAGCTGTCAGGGAAGGTCATGCTACTTGTGTGGAACGTCTCCTTTCCACTCCTGGTATTGATGTGAACATTAAGAATGTGGTGAGCTGGTACACTGGACACACCCACTTCCCATCACACTTCATAGGCACACACATCACATTGCCCTCACAGACACCTCCCATCACACTTCATAGGCATTCTGTCAATATTTCCTTTATGTTATAGGGTAGCGTAAGGTAGGGGATTGTTCCGCAGTGTACGATTCAAATGAGGTGCAAAGGCTTACCTGAAGCTTGAAAATTCCAACACAGGCTGAAAAATGTTCTCCAATGAGTGTATGCCGGCATAATCAGAGAGTAGATATTACATTGGTATTATTCGTGAATTTAATTTATTTTGTTTACTTATGCCTAATTCATTAGGCATAGGGACATTAGGCAAAGGGCATTATTAACCATAAGTGATAATGGTACTCTGAAGACTCCATCAATCCTAGCTTGCTCCTGTGGAGACCTTCACCTCCTAGCCTGCTGCCATGTGGAGGCCTTCACCTCCTAGCCTGCTCCATGTGGAGACCTTCACCTCCTAGCCTGCTCCATGTGGAGACCTTCACCTCCTAGCCTGCTGCCATGGGGAGCCACATGTATTATATAGGCCGGTAACTCATAGCTTCTGTACTGGATTTGTATTACAAAATGACTGGTTATACTATCTCTCACCAATTAATTTATCACATTGTGGCTGGATCACATCACCATGGTGTATAAATAATGGCTGAATGTGAAAATCTGATTCCTATGATCACAGCCTAAATGCTTTAAAAGGTGTTGTTGAAAAATGAAGTAATGTGTGGAACACTGTACATGTACTTGCTGGGGGCATTTAATGGCCGAGTGGTGAGCTCAGGTCCGTCTAGGCATTGGTGCACACAGGCCAGCTGCTTTTTATCTTCAAGTCAGTTTTGTGTGGCAGTTGTGAATTGCTGCTATCCTTGACAGTTCTCAGATGAACGGACTGCTAACCTTTTACCATTTATATTGCTGCTTTATATGAACATTCACCCATTAACATGGTTTGATCCTCAGACAAGAGGAAAATGTGTATTTAACTTTTCGCATTATAGTCTAACTATAACCATGTATGCACATATATAGCTCCTGGAAAAGGACATTTGAAGTTTGAACCCAACGAGATATGATTGGCACAGAGCTAGAGCCATGCAGACACCATATATAGAGAACCTGTATATAAAAAATAGTGGAAGACCACTGATATCAGTTTGAGAAATGTTAGCTCCCTTGTATTAGAACATGAGGGAGGGGAGTGGCCATGCCTGAAGGCTATGTCAAGGCTGTACATTTTACTACCTGCACCTTGAACAAAATCTATCCTAGCAGCTGTGATGTACATGTTAACCTGCCTCTTCCCCCTCCCATTTTGTTAATGAGTACATTACATTAGTGTACATATGTTTAATTACATATATATGTATGTGTACACCTGAATGGCTTCGTAAGAGAGGCCATGTTGATGACCATGTACTACATGTACACTTCACTACACAGGCCTCCAATGTCCTTAACCACCAAGCTCACTCTTCACTCTTCTGCTGATCATCTATGCAAACCAATTGCACATAGTGTGCTTGTCCATGCTCCATAGCAGCTAACAACCAACTCACTTGTGATTTTACAAATTATGTTGACTGTGGCATGGTATTGTATTTAATGGCTGAGTAGTGCGCTCAGATCAATGTACACATGTACTACATATACATGTGTACATTGTACCCACCATGTTGACTGAACTATTGTACCCACTCCAGATTGGTTATACTCCATTACTCAATGCTGCAAGGTATGGTCATACTACCTGTGTGGAACACCTTCTGTCCACTCCTGGTATTGATGTGAACATAAAGGTATTGTGAGTTGGTCCACTGAATATTAAAATAAGATATGCACTGTTATAGGAACTGTAGCAGACCATGTACTACATTTACATGTGTACATTGTACCCCGGCACCATGTTATCTGTACCCACTCCAGGAGGATTTTTACACTCCATTACACCATGCTGCAAAGGAAGGTCATACTGCTTGTGTGGAACATCTCCTTTCCACTCCTGGTATTGATGTGGATACTGCATTTAAGACAATTTACCGGTGTTTTTAATGTGCTAGATTTTTATGTGTTTCCATTTTTTGCAATGATCAGTATATTACATTTGATATCACTAACTGTAAATTCATGTCCACTTTAAGCACATGTACATCACATCTTACCACACCTCCGGCCCAACAACTCAGCAGTCTTGTACATTGTACTTCCACCTTGACTGGCTTCACTCCCAGCCCTCATATCAATTGGTCAAACTATGAGCAATAAAGTTGTCATGAGTTCACAACATTGGTGACCCATGCTAGAATGGTACATGCAAGTAAACTGATCAACATTCTCTATAAGTATATTGGTGGTATATATAGGCAATAGTGGTGTAAAAAGCAGGGAAACAAGGGTTAAATGATAAAGAAAAACAAAACAGTTCTATATTTAGCTGGCACACATTGCATTGTAGAACATTACATTAAAGCAAGATGTTGCTTAGTTATGAAACTCGACTTGGCCTAGGACTTACAGGTTGCATTAGGTCATCAATCGATACATGTACGAGAATCGAAGGGCCAATTATACTGAAGCGCACCGAACTTGGCCCACAAATGTTAGTAGTTAGTAGACTGTCGCATCTCCATTAGCTACACTATTAATACATTTTTGTCTTTCTGCTCCAGAGGGAGATAACTGATTTCTACGTATGTATATAATTATAATTATATAGATTCTTTTACGTAATGAACAACAATAATGTATATACTGCAAGCAAAATTAAAGCTGCAACAAGGAAACTAGTGTAATTATAACTAATTCAGGCCGGATATGAAGCCAATTTTTTTGCAAACTCAACTATATAATAATTATGTACATGTATATATATATATATATATATTTAATATTATTTTTTTATTTTTTTGTATATATATAAATTATATGTACGTGTTCATATTGCATGGTTAATTGCACAATGCCTTCAAACGACTCATCGTGCAATATCGTTTTGTCTATTCCGTTACTTCGCATCATTTGCGCAACCAACGGCGCCTCCGTACTCGTGTGTCTACTGGCATCAGCGTTGGTGTTCGGACTAAAGCTGCACAAGAAGGTCGTCTACCGGTTGGCCCTCTGCCAAGTATTGGCCGCGTTGGTGTTTTCAGTGGTGCAAGTATTCCAAATTGTCTTCGTCGATTACAGCACAGATAGCGACGTGTACCGTCGCGTGTGCGTTATGATAGCGTTCCTATCCCTATACACGCAGTGGACGAAGCTTGTACTCGCGATGTGGGTAACGGTCCATCTTTTCTGCTTTGTGGTACTGCACAAAAACCTGGCGAGGCTTGAAATGCTGTACGTAGCGACCTCACTACTCGTACCAGCGGCATTTGCTGGTGCCGCCTTAGGAATAAACTCATACGGACTGGGCGAATTCGGCTGCTGGATTTATGTTACGTGCCGAAATAGCAGCGACTCTTCTTTTCGTAACTTGTTTCTCGAAAGGTTGATCCTGTGGGATGGCCCGGCAATGGCTATCCTCTTGATAGCTTCGGCAGCCATGGTTGTCATATTGATCAAACTTTCCTGCAAGATGTGTCAGCAAAGAAAATACAAACCCGTCAACAATGGCGGCCAGTTCTGTAAGGCTCTTAAACAGCTCCTTCCGTTGGCCGCTTTCCCTTTATTATTTTATGCCTTCATCATACCATAGTTCGCGTTTCATGTCTACCAATTTGAATTTGAAACTTTCGATATCGAGCTACCAAGAGGCAAGAATCCCTTATACATAGCAACCTCGATAAGTTTCTCTCTGTGGAGCTTCGCCTCCGGCCTCACCCTCACCACGCACGTCTGTTTGGTTACGCTGTCTAGGTACTGTAAAGTGGATAAGGATGTGCATCATGGCGGCGGGAGGTACGGCACTATCGATGACGAAGGACCTGCGACCATTAGACGGGACAGCAGATCGAAGTTAAACAGTACTAGTGCTACCCGTTTTTCTCTGCCAATAGGAAGCATCAATTGTGACACATAATAAATATTGATCAAATTTGAATACATAGTTATGTATGCATGTGTGACTCGAATTACAAACTTTGCGTCGTATAGACATGTTGCAATGACAAACGTATTCGTTGCTAGTATGCAAACTTATAAGTTGCATGCACTGCTGCATTGGTAAACCTGTTTTTTGTCTTTAGTTCAACTTGTTCGCTTTCGGTGAAAGGTCGTATCACGTGGCTGCCCGGATTCTCTTGCTACATTGCAAGCCATATAATTCCTGCATGAGCGTGATTATTTATACTTAATCGGAGACTGCTATAGTCAGTATCAGGCCAGCCGGCCTGTCCGGACCTGTCAGGCCGGACCGCGCCCCCTCAATGCACCTGACCATACAATGGTACGGTGCTATCTTTCTTTCATCATTTCTTTAGATGGCACGCCATTCAAAATTTTTCTTCCTCCCATCTCTTTAAAAATATAAGATAAAAGTATTGGAACGGCATTGCACCACAAAAAAACGGACTAAAATAAAAGCACTTTAAAAAAAAAAAGCATCATAAGTGACGTAAAAATACCGAACGCTTAAAAACAATACCCCGCTATCAATCCCACTTTACTGAAACCATTCTCGAGTACCAGACAGAAAAGCTTCTTTTCCTTCCCCTTCGTACGCCCCTTATAACACATTAAAGATGTGATTTAGAGCCAGATAGCATCGCCCGCGCTCGTTTCCAAACCCTATCACTAATTAGCGAGATCGAGATCATGTTTCAAATAGTAATAAGCCACGTTGCCATGATACTCCTCATGTGAACTAATTAACGCAGTCACGTGATTTTGGCTACTGGTGGATCAATTCACGTGACTGAGTTGATATGGTTCGTACTTATGCAATCACAGATTTATTATATGGATCTACATGTAATCGATACATGAAATATTATAATTATAATCTATTATACATGTATCTAGATACGTATATACACCACCCACGCAAATTTGGGTGTGGCATGTCACATTGCCACGTAAACAATGACGTAACCTCTACACGCCCTATGGAAAGACGATGTTCGCTAAACTTATGAAGACTTTAGGATTCGGTACGATATTTGACGTGCGCGTATGATGTACATAGGCCTATTATCGTGTGGGTATTGAAGTTTGAGTTGTACGCCTTGCCCCACCCCACCTTTAACCAGAGATCACAGGGGCGGATCCAGGATTTCAGAAAAGGAGGGGTTGTTAATGAATAATAATTAGGGGAGGGTGCGGGAGGGGGCACCCCGCCCGCCCAGCTAGGGGGTCTGGGGGAGCGCTGTAAGCTCCCCCAGGGGGGTCTGGGGCGGAGCCCCAGAAGCCAACGCTTTTATATTATATCATGCTCAAAACAGTACATAAAACTGCATGAAAATTGTATATGTATTTTTATGAATCAAATAATTCAGCAATTTACGATTATAAGAATTGCTGGATTTATGCACTACAATCTTATGCTTGATGTGCTCGCAGATTTCATCCACACTCACAGGTACTTTTTCTTTATAGTGCACGCATGCATGGCAATCAAATTAAGCCAAAAGATGTTGCATATGTTTTGACTACTACAGAAACAATAACACATTAAATAAAAATTATATTATATAGCCATAACACTAACACTAAAAATAAACATAATCTAGGACCTAGACAACATCGCCCTAGAGTTTGCCCTCATCAGGGAGATATTTAGCCATGCATAAAGTTCAAAGGTTGCCATGGACTTTGGCACACAGCCATGGACAGCAAGGCGAGATGCAAGTTTAGAAAAAGATTGCTGAGCCTCCTTGCCCCATGCCCCATAAGACTCCACCACAAGAGGGATGGACACCCACCCCAACTCTGCACACTTTGCATCATTGGCAGTGTGCTTCCTAAGCTCAGCCGCCTCTGATGCTGCACCTGCTCTTGCTCCCGCTGCAGACAAAACATTGGAGTTTAGCGGTGAGACAACAGAGATGTCAAAGGCGGCTGGCTTTCCTCGATCCCAGTCCTGTACAAGAATATCGGCCGGTCTTGACTGGGAGTATGTTTAATCATATAGATTGATTGCTTACTTTTAAAAGTAAAAAAAATACTTGTGTATGAGTTTTTATAAATGTCTTGTTTTGTTCTTTAGAGTGCAGTGTGATATTGTCGTATTGGAGAAGACATCCGCGCCTCATGCATGGTTGCATTATGATTCATATTACGTAGAGAGCGAGCGAAAGAAAATCGACTCCGCTATCACAGAACAAGCAATCGCTATAGCGATCGTTTTAAATCACGTAGAGTAGATTGTAAAACCTGACCGTAAATGTCAAGAAAACTTGTGTTCAAGACAAGACAAAATCGCGGGTCCGTTACACGTAACACGAGGCACGGGCACGCTGAACTTCAGAAGCCATCTATTAGAATCGCCGTTACTTTTTGTTTAGCATCAGTACAGAAGCTATGTTGCTTGCCATTTTATATAAAGAATACAGTTGTAAAGACAATACCGCAGGCGTCCCTTGCTTACGCACGCGCTTTGGTTAATAACTATACATGTGATTATTAATAACAATTAATGATCAATGCCGGTCGATTTGGTTAGCCTTTTTGCCTTGCTAGTGTGGAAGCGCCTTTAGGAATCTTTCTCTTTTGTTCGGAATTTCCTATTAGTGAATGTTAATATTATTCATTATGGGTCTGAAAGGGGGGGGGGGGGGGGTTGCAACCCCCCCAACCCCCCCCCCCCCCTGGATCCGCCACTGGATCATATATAGATCCGCTCTGCTTGCAACCCAAGCCTAGCAGTTTTCGTAGCACACTTAGTCGTGTTCACGTATGGTTACTGACTCGTACGTAAAGTGAATATGATCCCTAGTATGCTTTCAAAGCTTCAGATGGAGAACAGAAGCTTCGAGATGCGGCAGAGAGAGGTGATATTGGCGAGGTGGCGAGGTTGATCGAAAGTGGAGTGTCTGTAAATTCAAATGACGGGGTAAGCAGTAATTGTACATGTACATGTATATTGTACTCTCGTCATAGAGAATTTTCTATTCCTGGTACTGCTGCTAACATAGGAGGCAGAATAGATTAGTTTATATTGAGATATACATATGAATAGTTTGTATTAGAACATGAGGGAGGGGAGTGGCCATGCCTGAGGGCTATGTCAAGGCTGTACATTTTGCTACCTGCACCTTGAATGAAGACATAAATGCTGGTCCCAAAAGAACTACCCGTAGCCTAAACTCCTCTTCCCCCTTCCCTTGATTAACCAATTCATAAAAATATCATATATTTATGTGTCTACCTCAATTACAGGCTTAAGCTTGAGGGGGCCATATTGATGTGCATGTGTACATTGTACCCACCATGTTGACTAAACTATTATACCCAGGGTGATGATACTCCATTACACTATGCTGCATGGAGAGGTCGTACTACATGTGTGGAACATCTCCTTTCCACTCCTGGTATTGATGTGAACATTCAGTCTAGTGTGAGTTGGTCGATTTAATGATCAAGGAGTAATGATATATGTATGGTGTTGAACACTCTGTATCCTGTATATGAATGGTGATGCCGGTAAAAAACAAGACCATAGAGCAGCTGCTTCTAAGCCTACACACAGAGACCAGTGTGTCCCTTGGTATCTCCTCCCCTTCAACCCCATCAGCAATCTTTGTATCATGCATGATAATGTGTACACCCTCTTGATGTTGTATATGATAGGTCATGTTGATGACCATGTACTACATGTACATGTGTACATTGTACCCACCATGTTGACTGAACTATTGTACCCACTCCAGTTGGGTGGTTATACTCCATTGCATCTTGCTGCAAAGGAAGGTCATACTACTATTGTGGAACATCTCCTTTCCACTCCTGGTATCGATGTGAACATTAAGAATATGGTGAGTTGGTCCACACACTGAGTATTAAAATAGAGTATTATAGGAACTGTAGGCCTACTGATCTTACATAGCAGCCCACTAATCCACCTTATTTAGAATAATGATATGTATTGTGCTGAACGCTCTCCTGTATATGGATGGTGATGTAAAAAAAACAAGACCATAGAGCAGCTGCTTCTAAGCCTACACACAAAGACCAGTGTGTCCCTTGGTATCTCCTCCCCTTCAACCCCATCAGCAATCTTTGTATATGGATGGTGATGTTGTATGTGAAAGGCCTTGTTGATGACCAGTACTACATGTACATTGTACCCATGCCCCATGTTGACTGAACTATTGTACCCACTTCAGGATGGTTATGCTCCATTACACTATGCTGCAGAGGGAGGTCATACTACTTGTGTGGAACATCTCCTTTCCACTCCTGGTATTGATGTGAACATTGATGTGAACATTAAGTCTAGGGTAAGCTGGTTTAAAGTAATGATATGCATGGTGCTGAACACTATCCTGTATATCAAAACAAGACCATAGAGCTGCTGCTTCTAAGCCTACACACAAAGACCTTTCTATCCCGCATGTAAATGTGTACGCCCTCTTGATGTTGTATATGAAACACCATGTTGATGACCATGTACTAGGGGAGGAGTGGGTTAGTTGAGCCACTTTTTAGGTTTAGGTTTATACTGCCTCTGAGGTTTGGTATTAAGCAGAGGTTAATACTCTGATGTAAAGGGGCATCACTTGGGTACATGTCGTAGGAATGTTAGAGACTGGGGATGTACGTGAGAATAGGGACATTATTAAAAATCAACAGGTGTCAAATGGCACAACTAACCCAGCCAAGTGGGTTAGTTGTGCCAGGTACATGGGTCAGTTCAGCCATATGCTGCCTTCAGCCAAAGTTAGTTGCATTGCACAATAATTGCTAACATAAGTAGGTCTAGGCCTTATGTTGTCAAATCATTGATAAAAGCAAATTCATACACTAATGCATGACACTTTTTCAATGAGAGCTCTTGAAATTGATCGGCAAGTGTTTTTAACGTTATTCAAAGTCATTTTTCTATATAGAAATTAAAACAGAATACTTCTGAGATTGCTGCATAGCCAAATAAGCATAGCTCACTATTTCTATTACGTCAATCAATAAATCATTTTAATGCCATACAATTGCAGCTAAAGCGTATGGTTCAACTAACCCCCTTTGCAAATGGCTCAACTAACCCCACTACTAACTTTTCCTGTAACTACCTAAGTTGTATAAAAAGGAAGCAAAGTATAGAATTCATTATAAACATATATATAGCTGCATACATGTATATTCAAACACCCAGGACTGAAACAAGAATATAGTCATTGTGTAGAAATTATGAGGGCACAAACCGTAAAAACAGAATTTCACTTTGATCATCAAAATTCTTATTTTTGAATTTCATATTCTGATGAATACTAAAACAAAATCCTAAAGTAGGACAAAAAGCTAGTCATAACACTTAATGCCAATATATGTTAACATAATTCAATTATGTTTCTTCATGGCGCTAAAACAGGGGGTGGCTCAACTAACCCAGTGGCTCAACTAACCCACTCCTCCCCTACATGTACATGTACCCTAACCCTAACCCTAACCCGGCCACCATGTTGTCTGAACTATTAATTTGTACCCACTCCAGAATGGTGATACTCCATTACATCTTGCTGTAAAGGGAGGTCATACTACTTGTGTGGAACATCTCCTTTCCACTCCTGGTATTTATGTGAGCATTAAGAATAGGGTGAGTTGGTCAACTGAATATTAAAATAAGATATGCACCGTTATAGGAACTGTAGCTGACATACACTGTAGCAGCCCACTATATACACCTTATTTAATGATCAAGTAATAATGATATGTATGGTGCTGAACACTATCTTGTATATGGATGGTGATGTAAAAAACAAGACCATAGAGCAGCTGCTTCTAAGCCTACACATAAAGACCAGTGTGTCCCTTGGTATCTCCTCCCCTTCAACCCTATCAGCAATGTACTACCTGTACATGTGCATGTGTACATTGTACCCGCTCCAGGATGGTAACACTCCATTACACCTTGCTATGGCAGGAGATCATACTAGTTGTGTGGAACATCTCATTTCAACTCCTGGTATTGATGTGAATTTTAAGGATGAGGTGAGCTGGTCCACTCAATATTAAAATAAGATATGCACTGTTATAGGAACTGTAGCAGTCCATCTACATGTGTACATTGTACCCCCCATGTTGGCTGACATATTGTACCCACTCCAGGGTGGTGATGCTCCATTACACTGTGTTGCAAAGGGAGGTCATACTACTTGTGTGGAACATCTCCTTTCCACTCCTGGTGTTGATGTGAACATTCAGGATAAGGTGAGTTGGTCTATTTAATGATAAAGTATTAATGATATGTATGGTGCTGAACACTATCCTGTATATGGATGGTGATGTAAAAAACAAGACCATAGAGCAGCTGCTTCTAAGCCTACACACAAAGACCAGTGTGTCCCTTGGTATATCCTCCCCATCAACCCCATCATCATTGTTTGTATCATGCATGTAAATGTGTACATCCTCGTGATGTCATATATGAAAAACCATATTTATTACCATATACCGGGCTCCATGTACATGTGTACATTGTACCCATCATGTTGTCTGAACTATTGTACCCACTCTAGGATGGTAATACTCCATTACACCTTGCTACAAGTGGAGGTCATACTACTTGTGTGAAAGGTCTCCTTTCTACAGATTCCACTCCTGGTATTGATGTGAACATTAACAATATGGTGAGCTGGTCCACTCAATATTAAAATAAGATATGCACTGTTATAGGAACTGTAGCAGTCCATCTACATGTGTACATTGTACCCTCCATGTTGGCTGACCTATTGTACACACCTTCTCCAGCATAGTTGTACTCCATTACACTATGCTGCAAAGGGAGGTCATCCTACTGTTGTGGAACATCTCATTTCCACTCCTGGTATTGATGTGAACATTCAGGATAAGGTTAGCTGGTATATTTAATGATCAATTAATAAATGATATGTATGTTGCATGCTGAACACTATTCTGTATATGGATGGTGATGTAAAAAACAAGACCATAGAGCAGCTGCTTCTAAGCCTACACACAAAGACCAGTGTGTCCCTTGGTATCTCCTCCCCTTCAACCCCATCAGCAATCTTTGTATCATGCATGTAAATGTGTACACCCTCTTGATGTTGTATGTGAAAGGCCTTGTTGATGACCATGTACTACATGTACATTGTACCCATGCCCCATGTTGACTGAACTATTGTACACACTTCAGGATGGTTATGCTCCATTACACTATACTGCAGAGGGAGGTCATACTACTTGTGTGGAACATCTCCTTTCCACTCCTGGTATTGATGTGAACATTAAGTCTAGGGTGAGCTGGTTTAAAGTAATGATATGCATGGTGCTGAGCACTATCCTTTATATCAAAACAAGACCATAGAGCAGCTGCTTCTAAGCCTACACATAAAGACCTTTCTATCCCGCATGTAAATGTGTACGCCCTCTTGATGTTGTATATGAAACACCATGTTGATGACCATGTACTACATGTACATGTATCCTAACCCTAACCCTAACCCGGCCACCATGTTGTCTGAACTATTAATTTGTACCCACTCCAGAATGGTGATACTCCATTACATCTTGCTGCAAAGGGAGGTCATACTACTTGTGTGGAACATCTCCTTTCCACTCCTGGTATTTATGTGAACATTAAGGATAAGGTGAGCTGGTCTATTTAATGATCAAGTAATAATGATATGTATGGTGCTGAACGCTATCCTGTATATGGATGGTGATGTAAAAAACACGACCATAGAGCAGCTGCTTCTAAGCCTACACACAAAGACCACTGTGTCCCTTGGTATCTCCTCCTCTTCAACCCCATCAGCATTGTTTGTATCATGCATGTAAATGTGTACACCCTCGTGATGTTGTGTATGAAAGACCATGTTGATGACCATATACTCCATGTACATGTGTAAATTGTGCCCACCATGTTCAGTTGACTGAACTACTGTACCCACTGCAGGACGGTAATACTCCATTACACTTTTCTGCAAAGCGAGGTCATACTACTTGTGTGGAACATTTCCTTTCAACTCCTGGTATTGATGTGAACATCAGGAATATAGTGAGTTGCTTCATTGAATATTAAAATAAGATATGCACAGTTATAGGAACTGTAGCAGACCGTGTATTACATGTGTACATTGTATGTTGACTGAACTATTGTACCCTCTCCAGTATGGTAATACTCCATTACACTGTGCTACAAGGGAAGGACATACTTCTTGTGTGGAACATCTCCTGTCCACTTGTGGTATTAATATGAACATTAAGAATAGCCTAAGGGTGAGTTGGTCCACTAACTACCAAGCTCACTCTTCACTCTGCAGATCATCCGTGCAAACCAAATGCACACACATTGCATGTCCAAAATTGTGTCACATTGCTCCATGGTGATGCCATCTGTCACACATCATTCTCCTTCTGTAGCAGCAAACTCACTTGTGTTTTTTTTATGGATCACATGTTGGCTGTGGCATGTGGAGGGGGGGGGGGGGGGGGGTAAATGATGCATGCTGTTCAAGTGGGAAAGGCCCAACCATTGGTAATCATTTCCATGTCCGATCAATTACACCAAATGTCCTATTATATCTATGTCTGTATGTATTTCAATCTGATGAAAGGGCCATGTTGATGATGTCATTGTGTACATTGTACCCACCATGCTGACTAAACTATTGTACCCACTCCAGGATGGTTATACTCCTGGTATTGATGTGAACACTAAGAATACGGTGAGTTGGTCCACTGAATATTAAAATAAGATGTGCACCGTTATAGGAACTGTACATGTAGCAGTCCATGGATGTCCTACATGTACATGTGTACTTTGTATCCACTCCAGGATGATAATACTCCATTACTCATTGCTGCAGAGGGAGGTCATACTACTTGTGTGGAACATCTCCTTTCCACTCCTGGTATTGATGTGGATACTGCATTTAAGACAATTTTTAATTACTGCCAGTACCGGTATTATTAATTTTTATGTTCCCATTGTTGCAGTTATCAATTTATTACACTGATATCATTAACTGTAAATTCATGTCCACTTTAAGCACATGTACATCACATCTATCAACACCTTTGGCCAAACAACTCAGCAGTCTTGTACATACACCTTCCCTTCCAGTCCTCATATCAATTGATCTAATGTTGGGTTATGCATGAACAATCAAGTTACCATGAATTCACAACTTTGATGACCCATTCTAGAATGATCCGTATGTAGACAAGTAAGTAAAAACATTCTTTTAAATGATTAAGTTGGTGGTATATACACAATGTACTAGTTTTTGAAGGTAATAGTGGTGTAATAGCAGGGAAACAAGGGTGAATGATAAGATAGTCTTATATTTAGCCAGCACAAATGGTAGAACATTACACTGTTAATGCACTTGCTAAATATTATATTAACAGTGTAATTTCTATATCATCAGTTACGGAGATACAGTTGAACAAACTACGGGCACGTTTTCCCGCTTGATTCGCGCCAATTAATTTGGCAAATCACATCCATGCAGCTCAGTGAATGGGAAGGCGGTGATTATAACATTGGCGCGAATCAAGCGGGAAAATGTGCCTCTAGTTTGCTCAACTGCATCTCCGTAACGGATGATTCAGAAACTAACGAACAGAACAGATCAATAGCTACATGACTCCTCTATGCACACTCCGAATTTGACGCGTTTTCAACACTCGTACGTGGAGAAATGAGGATTTCTAACCCGCGGGGTTAACGATTGTTATATCCACGGCACGGAAAAGTTTTAGATCACAAAATCGATTTTCACACAGAGAAATGGTGTGGGAACAAGTGCACGAAATTTGAAAGGAAAAGGTAGTACCGTAGTGAAGATGTGTTGTTTAGTACAACGTGCAATTTTTATGGTGATAAAATTATAACCCCACAAGCCCGATTTTGCTGGACACTGTCCCATATGCTACTCTTGGTGCTGATATAGAATATCAGTTACGTAGAAATCAGTTTTCTGCACTACAACTAACTCAGCCATGGATGATAAATATTGTTCAGACCATCAACAGTGTTAGAAGTTAGACTGAAAAAATGTACATGTACTTTCTTTTAGGATATGAGCCGTTGACGGGCGTTGTAGGTATTCGACGGCTCTCCTCCATGTATGTAAATACGCTCGCTAATTATAAAGTCCAATTGATTCTACGGTAATTTGGCAATAGGCTTTTACTAGTATAATCAGCGGGATCGGGATCCGGGTGTTTTGCTAATCGTATTTACGATGCTTCAAATCGTAATAAGCCACGTTGCCGTAATACTCCTAATGTGAACAAATTAACACAGCCACGTGATTTTGGCTACTAGTGGATCAATTCATGTGACTGACTTATGAAATCACAGTTTTTTTTAATACATGTATTGGAGATAATGATTCCGTTTCATTCCACTCAATGGCCTTAGAGTAAACTTTCTTTTGGGGGAATAAATAGTTGTTTTGTATTATGTATTTTGTTCCTGTATTATTAAAAATTTCAAAAATTTAATTATAATACTAGACAAAATGGCCCTGGAGTTGGCACTCATCAGGGTAAAATTCAGTCTCACATAAAATTGGCTTATACTGAAGGACTTGGGCTTTTAGTAGCCAGCCTTCCAGTAAGTCTAGTTGACTATGTTGAGCCTCTGGTCCCCAACATCCAAACGACTCTTCCACCAACCCAGCTATATATAATTATAATTATACTATACACAATAACAAAATTAAATAAATAAGTCCAAAACCACTGAACTGTGCAATGTGTTGGCTGTAGAGCATGAAAGTTGTGATGGGTAGCAACCTTACACCTGATCATGATCACTCATGTCCTGCAGACATTGTACTACCCAACTGGATGATCTGTGATATTAGTAATGCGAATCCAAACGTTTATCAGTAGCGAGATTGTCAACTGGGGCAGCCACCAATTATAATAATAATTGAATCCTTCTCACAGCTGGCATCTCAGCTTGTCACCCTTACATGCAGACCCAAGTCAGCTGTTCTTGGAGACATTTATATGCATGGAAGTCATGTACATGTAGTGAGGGCCAATGCCCAGCACTGCCACCCTCACCAGATGCATTTTACATTAAAAAGTAGAACTGTAGGTTAGATCTTGTGCATGTATGAGTGAGTATCTTAAGGGTATCTTATGTACTGTACTCACATGGTTTCTAGTGTGTTTTCAATATACATGTATATACAGATTATATACAATTTAAACACACATCAAAATGTCAAACACATACTCTAGATAGAAATTGGCCCTGGAGTTGGCTCTTATTAGGGTCAAGTTTAATCTGCCATAGATCAGATTTGTTGTGATGGACTTAGGATGCCCCAGTCTAGTGGCTAGTACATGTAAGTCTGGATTTAGTGTGTTATTGTTATTGTCATACTACATGTAGTATCATTAGGAATTATACACACATACGTAAAATACAAAACTACACCATACATCTAAATCTACAATGCACTTCTATTCAACATAGATCTTGATTGTCATATATCATGCATATTGATATTAGTAATCAGTAATAGTCCAGTGATGCCGCGGCCGCTTTTAACAATCCGGTCACGTTCACGGCTGGCCGTCTGGATATAAACGGTCACGTTCACGGTCAAAGATGGACCGTATGATTTCAATCCGGTCACGTTCACGGCTGGCCGTCAGCCGTCAAAATTTTACTAATACGGTCACGGACGCGGTCATTACTTATGCTATAGAAGTTTGGCATGCACGTATAATAGAAATGGTTCATGAACGGTATGCATGAGATATGGGTATAGCAGTACTGTAATACTAATATGATAATTATATTGAATATCCTGATCTATCTCTGCCTGCACCTCACCAACACTCTTGGAGTTGGTGCTGGCAAACATGGTGACCAGGGGGAGGTCATCCCTCTCGTACGCGTACAGCTCCCCGGCACATATCCTCGACATATAACACACATTGAACATCACGTGCAGGATTCAATGTTCCTCAATGTAACAACACTGTGCAAAAACTTTGTTATACGATAGTGTATATTTATGCGTATATTTGAGGAATGCGCAAAATATACCCTGTGTAGTATATTTGAAGTGTACGACCGCGTATATTTGAGAATACGCAAGTGTCAAATACGTCACCGTTTATATAAGCACACCTTCATTCAAAATATACGATAGTGTATTCTTAAGAGTATATTTGAATATACTGTACTACAGCGTATATTTCAATCCATAAAATCCCACTGTTTACATAAGTATACCATAGAATTAATTCATGAGTGGTCAGTCCCGTACCCGGACCCACGTGAGGTAGGAAGGTGTGTAGGCATCGAAGTCGGAGTGCTACTTTGCTTCTATTAATACCGCATCCGTGAGTTAAGTGGGTACAAATTTAGGGGAAACTAAAAACCTAAAAGATCCGCTAGCAATAAAATCACAGGTACTGGTTGTAAAATAAGTAGAGTAACCTTTTACACTATGTTCACATTATAATTTATGAGAGCTGCAACGATCGCAGTTTTGATGCACACACTTTAAATAGGCATATTGCGGTACTACACTTATCATTTTATCATTTTGCACCCCTTCCCTTCTTGACTGTAAATTCATAAGCATACATGAGCCATTTATATCAATGCAGCTCTTAGTTTCCCTAATAATTAAAATTACATGTGCATGAAGACTCGCAAAACATCGTGAAAAGCATCCAAGTTTAAACGCACGCGGAAATGTATAGAGTTATTTAGACACGATAGACACGGTGGTCTGCTCTCATTGAACGCGTGGAAACTAAGCCCTACGCCCCGAAAAATTGAAATGGTTACGTACACCCATAGCAACGAACCTGACAACCGATGCCTTTTAGAACCAGCTGTGCACGGGGTACATAAAACGTAATCAACACCTAAAAGCCATACTAGCAGTGATAAACACCTTTGAACTATATTGTAAGCAAAAATCACGTGGCCTGGTGTTGCCAACTGTCGGCTCTGGTACTTCAAACCTATCGACTTACGCACGGCGATCACCGACTACATGTGTTCAAAAAACTACAACGACGCTCGGTGACTGAATTGGAACATGCCAAAGCTATCACGGTAAAGTTAGTTGTTTGTACTGTCGTTTTTTGGTAAAGGTTAGTGGCAACGCATTTTCTGAAGTAGATTTCTAGCCTTTGAAAATCCACCATTTTGGTGTCTTTTTGGGGGTGGGGGAATTAATATTTGCGCAATGAAGTGGGTTTTAACAGAGCGTTTAAAATATAGCCTTACATTTCTTTTGGTCTAAATTTGACTTCATGCTCGTATGTAAATAGATTGAGCTTGAACTGAATTATTATTTATTCTTTACTCTCTTTGGCTGGAGGGGGTATGGCAGCTACCAATTGTGGCTCAATACTTAGTATGTACAATGCGCATCAGGTTCTGCATGTGGTTGTGGATTGGAGCAAATGTCAAGCCAAGAATTTTGCATGAATTGACTTGGCCCCTGAAAAGGAGGCTGTTTCTCCTTTGGGGTTATCGCCAACAATTTGGCTGGATATGTGGTGCATCCTTTCCTCACCAGCTAGACAGATTCCTGATGATTTGAGCCACCTGAAACATCAGTGAGTTAGAATTGAGCCTTTGCTATATGTTGTGACACACCGCCTTAGAAGCCTCAGGGTATGGCAAGCCCAGCCTTAATCGCCGGCAATACATGTACCTGAACTTCAGTCCATGATGAGTAGGCAGCTGTAGTGTTGCTCTGGTGACATGCACGAATGTCATTGGCAGAAGTGAGTGTATACATTATGTAACCTCTGTACAAGTCATTGACATTCACTTAACTGCTTCCCCTGTAGCAAGTTGTATGATGGCTTTGTCAGGACTAGCTGGTAGAGATGACCCTCTTCAGCAAACCCGCTGCTTGCTTCTCCTCCTCAGGTGTAAGTGTTGGTGCACACTCATGCTCTTCATAGTCACCATCCTTAATATCCCTGCTGCAGTCTGTATACAGTGCTCCAGAACATCTGACAGCAGCAGCATTATCACACTTGATGATAGTCTGACTAGGGGATCATCCTGGTGACCGTCCTCTGAGCAGCAGGGGATTTTCCTCTGGGCAGCAGGGGATCATCCTCTGAGCAGCAGGGGACCATCCTCTGAGTAGCAGGGGATCATCCTCGGAGCAGCAGGGGATCATCCTCTGAGCAGCAGGGGACCATCCTCTGATCAGCAGGGGACCGTCCTCTGAGCAGCATGGGACTGTCCTCTGAGCGGCAGGGGATCATCCTCTGAGCAGCAGGAGATCATCCTCGGAGCAGCAGGGGATCATCCTCTGAGCAGCAGGGGACCATCCTCTGATCAGCAGGGGACCATCCTCTGATCAGCAGGGGACCGTCCTCTGAGCAGCATGGGACTGTCCTCTGAGCAGCAGGGGATCATCCTCTGAGCAACAGGGGATCATCCTCTGGGCAGCATGGGACCATCCTCTGAGCAGCAGGGGACCGTTCTCTGAGCAGCAGGGGGCCATCCTCTGAGCAGCATGGGACCATCCTCTGATCAGCAGGGGACCGTCCTCTGAGCTGCATGGGACTGTCTTCTGAGCAGCAGGGGATCATCCTCTGAGCAGCAGGAGATCATCCTCTGAGTAGCAGTGGATCATTCTCTGATCAGCAGGGAACCATCCTCTGAGCAGCAGGGGATCATCCTCTGGGCAGCATGGGACCATCCTCTGGGCAGCATGGGACCATTACTGAGCAACATGGGACCATCTCTGAGCAGCAGAGGACTATCCTTCCTCTGAGCAGCATGGATGGTTCACAGCATCATATGCTGCTATCCACTCCCGGAGGCATTTGGAGCACACCAGTGCACCACACAGCAGCTCCAGTGGCTGTGAGAGGGTGTTGGAGCACAGTGCACACTTCAGCTCCTTTAGCATTGATAGGTTGTTAGCTCTTGCCAAAGGTGGGCTAGGCTCACTATGGAGAACTAGAGGAGAGGCAATCTTCTCAAGATGACCTGTTTACCTCTCATGATGTCATATGTCTACTTGTTTTGCCACTCAAATAGCATCACTGCACATTTGTGATGCACTCACTTTGTGATGGCACAGATGGTTCTCTACATACCCAGCTTACATTGCATGCAGAACATCTCAGGGTTACATCATCCCCAGATGTGTCAAATGTCAAAAGCTATTTTCAGCTCAGCTGAGAATGCTATGCACTCAGAGCTGGTTCTTTTCTTTGCCCTGTACTTCGTTAGCCTCTGCCCACACACTCTGCAATGTATGAAAATTGTAATCCATACCTATAATGTATAGGGCAAAACCACAACGTACGTCGATTATTCATGCAATACGCTCAGCTTGTTCGTGGTGACAGAAAATGCGTTGCCACTTCAGGTTAGTAAACTCTGGTAGCCACATGCCTCCTGAGCATCGCTGTAGTACTCATACCTTCCAGTTCAGTCACCAAAGGCTACGTCGTCGCATTTAGTAACGCCCTCCTTCTAAATACGTATCGCGTGACCTTGCTAAACGGTATGCGCATGCTATCTATGTGGAATTTCAATTGTGCGCATTGACTGGACATGACAGGAAAAGGAATGCAGTGTTTGAGTTCGTTTTCACTTTTTGATTTGCTAGTTCTGGTGAGTTATGGTTTGCTTTTAAACATCAGATGTCTATAATGAGCCATCAGTTAAGAAATATATGGTAATACCGTAAATGATCTAATTATTGACTTAGTTTCCAGCCGCATACAACCGTGTAGAACACATGCACACAGTTAAAAAAATACATCGCTTACGACTGAAAATCGATTGAAATGTGTAATAGTTCAACTTGGCTTATACAATGTGATTATTGCCATTTTTCTATGATGATGAATTAAGATTTCATCGGAATGGACCCCTTTTATATCGCCGCATTTGTAGCATCCAGCGAGCTGAATGATCTCTCACAAAATGCATCCAATGTTGTCTCAAGAGTTGTACTTTCACATTACTGTATTTGAAAACAAAAATACCCATCAGCGGACCTTTTAGTTTTTTTACTTCCCCCAAAAACGGCTTAAATTTACCCACTTTACTCGCGGATGCGGTATTAATGCTGCTGGACGTCAAAGGTTAGCTATATACATGTATGTCTGCTTGGTGTATATACGGCGGTAAATTTTGTGAGCGGTAGGCCGGGCCCATGCAGCGCCAGGTTAACCGGGGCGCAGCTGGCGTAAAAGCGCCAGGCCCACCGACGATAGGGGCCCATTAATCCACATATGTACACGCCCACAATGAATGAATTTAATTAGTTAATAAGTGCAACAGTAAAGCAGCGTGCTCATGCGCGTGTGTTAAAGGCCCGGCGAATCGATCGGCCCAACGGAACACCCATATAAAAATGTACCACCTCGCCACAGTATGTGCGGTGCGCATTTTATTGACAGCTTCCGCTACAGTTGCACCAGTTGCAGAACGGAGCTTTTCAGAATTGAAGCTTATAAAGTCTTTTCTGAATCCATCAATCACGGAAGATATTCGCTTTGATTTGATCGAAATGAAACTGCAGCATTCTTGGACTGGTGGATCGGGGGAAGCAAGTACTTCTTGTTGTATTGTATCTATTTTTAGCATGTTACTTACAGTGTAGTACGCAATACACAGGGAAAAAAACGCGTCGAATCAGGCCGTTTTGATTTTATAAAGGATTTTTAAAAATCCTCTGTGATTGAACATAAAAATTCATTTGTATGTGATATCACGTAATGATTCCAAAATGATTCCACGTGTTTTTTTCCTGTGATAACTATGCTGTTTTTGTGACTTTAAAAGTGCAAAAGTTGCAAAGCGGTCTGGGGCTCCGCCCCAGACCCCGATGGCCCATATCCGGACATCCGTGCTGGGGGGAGGCGTACCCCGGTATCCTTGCCTGTCGCATCACCCCCACCCTCGCCCCGAAATCCTTAATCCGTCCCTGCTATGCAGTACTAAAATTTAGTACATTGATCAGTTGATTCGTTTTCATCCGTTGAAGCTAGTACTAGAAAAATCGCTTTCATGCATAAAGTAATTCTTTTGCATGTGTATCTTCATTAAAAAGATGATTACATGCATGTGCGCGCTGTGTTCGAAACAAACCAGCTACGCGTGGTGGAAACCGAATGATATCGGAAGGAGTGATGTCCAAACCCGGAAAATGCACCCTCGAGCGAGGATGGAGGGGCCGCCAAGACCTTTTTGCCTAGGGCCGCCAAATATCTAACGCCGGCCCTGGAACCCCCCCCCCCCCCCCCCCCCCCCCCCCCCTCCCCGCTTGCATTTATACGAGGCAGGGCTGCAGGGGCCCACAAGATTTACCCTGCGCCAGGCCCATTAAATGGTTAATCCGGCACTGGGCCCATGGTGCATGGCTATGGCCTATGCTAACTCGCCAGTTGAGTTTGGTCATGATCACATCGGATCCCAGTAAATGCTACAATGGAAGCAGTAGAATGCCTACACAGTAGACCTCTATTGGACCCCTGTACAAATGTTTGTGTAGTACGATACAAAAGTGCTCCAATTAGAAATGTGGTTAACTAACCGTGCATGTGATTTGTAGATTTTAGGCGGGCTATTTCATGGTCGTGTTGAATCGCGCTGAGATCAGGGTTTTGATCGTTAAATGGCAATAGTTCGTCTTTCCAGAGTGTACAAGTTACCGGTGTTATGTGTTGCAGTTGCTAAAGAATGAATTCACTTTTCTCTATTTGCACTAGGTTGGCAAGTGTCCTAAGTGTTCCCGTTCGGTTGAACAACCGAAATGATAGAACAACAGGCACAATGGAGCGCGATATAAAAAGGTATAGGCCTATTCATTTGTTGTGTTTTGCTAAGGTTTTTTTTTTAACTTGCAGACTCCGACCGGACGGTACGGTAAGTGTTTAACCCGCACTGTTCCATTGTTTTAAGTCAAACATCGGAGATAGGAGACAAGAAAGGTAAGCATATCACTTACCCGATAATGTATCTGTTGCTTTATATATAGAATCATGTATAAACAGAACGAGGATATGATATGTGGTGAGTGAAATAATATTTTTTACGATATGAATTTATTGTTCGTATTCTGTACAGGTGCCTTGGATCGAATATATGCAGATTGCCGCCTCGGACTGTTAGTTTGTTGTTTTGTTGTACATGTGCAAAATGATTAATTGACTAAACTGGATCGGGAACGAGGGGTGGGAGTGGTAGGAGGATAATATACGGAATATGAAGCACTAGTATACGGTGACCGACAACGTAGCCACAAAGTGAATTCAACGGTTTGCTAAGCAACCACAAATGTCACGTGATCGGTTATATTTGAATATACGCACCTGCGTATATGGTTCTACAGTGGAAACCATCACACTTGCTCCTATAATTTTTTTGTACTGTTATTTTGTTCACTTGAATATATTTCAATAACAATGAGATCAAATGAAAATCTGACAAGGCAGGTATAGTGTACAACTATTTTTCAATATATACTGAAAGTTAAAAAGCATCACGTGACTATTTACTTTTGTTATTAACACTTGTTGTGACCCCAGTACAAAAAAAATTGTGAGCATAATTCCTTCTCCTGTAGGCAATAGATCTTGACCATATTCGCAATATATCTAAAGAACAAGCATTAGCAACCTTTGGCCGAGTCGGTTTTTAAGTCCGTTACGGTATTATCGAGCTAGATATGCGTTTTTAGCTCGTAAAAGCTTAGCGATGCTATTTCGTAGTACGCTCTCACTGGACTGCTATATTTCGCTTCCGAGTCGTCACATGTTAGATCTATCGCGAAATCGTACTTGGGAGGCAATAGACCCTTCTTTGCCGTTAAAAAAGTGCCATCAGAGCTGAGTACCTGAAAACCTCCGCCATATCGCGATGAATTACATTTGAAACGTCATCATTGCATCATTTTGTATCGTGAATATATTTATAATGTGACGTATCGGCAGAGATAATATAGCATCAAATTGGGCAGGTTACAAGAAACGTCAAAAAGCAAGAGGCAACTCTAAAGCTGGAAGGGAAGCGTACCCAATTAGCTATTTGGAAGCTGCCATCTAGGATTCGAAGCTTTGGGTGATAGAACGCTAGCCTTGGCGAATGTCTTGATGGTCCATAAAGCTTCCCAATTTGATGCTACTGATTTACTAAACGTTCGCCGTGAGTGGCTGCAAGATGCAGCATCGCTAGGTTAAGAACCATTTTCACAATCCCTTGCATCCATTCGTATTATCGTCACATTATAAATATATTCACGATACAAAATGACGAAATGATGACGTTTCAAATGTAATTCATCGCGATATGGCGGAGGTTTTCAGGTACTCAGCTCTGATGGCACTTTTTTAACGGCAAAGAAGGGTCTATTGCCTCCCAAGTACGATTTCGCGATAGATCTAACATGTGACGACTCGGAAGCGAAATATAGCAGTCCAGTGAGAGCGTACTACGAAATAGCATCGCTAAGCTTTTACGAGCTAAAAACGCATACCTAGCTCGATAATACCGTAACTATTTACCGGACTTAAAAACCGACTCGGCCAAAGGTTGCTAATGCTTGTTCTTTAGATGCATTGCGAATATGGTCAAGATCTATTGCCTACAGGAGGAGGAATTATGTTCACAATTTTTTTTTGTACTGGGGTCACAACAAGTGTTAATAACAAAAGTAAATAGTCACGTGATGCTTTTTAACTTTCAGTATATATTGAAAAATAGTTGTACACTATACCTGCGTTGTCAGATTTCCATTTGATCTCATTGTTATTGAAATATATTCAAGTGAACAAAATAACAGTACAAAAAAATTATAGGAGCAAGTGTGATGGTTTCCACTGTATACGCTGGTGTGTATATTTAAGGTGTATATTCAAATATACGCTATAGAATACGCTATCGTATAACAAAGTTTTTGCACAGTGCAACCTCTAGTAATAATAGTTTTTATCATGTTAGACACAGGATACCAACAGTGGGAAGGCCATGCATACATGTATGTGACCCTTAGCTTGTCCTTCTCGAAACATCCATCATGGGCGTGGTCCGGACACCACAAATACGCATGCGCACGATATGTCTTAGCAATGATGGATGCAGCTACAGGTAAGCGAAAGAGGGCTATTATATACCAGTATGCATCCCGCGTGAAAGAATCCCCCACGAAATCGCAGTATTAGGTATAAGTGATGTATTAGTCGATGTGTCTAGATCTGTTTCACTTTTTTCAAGCGCACTTACATACAGCTGATTAGGAAAGGAATTAACAACTCACAGGAAATGAATACAGTACTATAAACGCACACTTTGCTTAATATTAAATCGTAATCGGTGCATGCTGTTACAGTATGATTCAAAAGCATGCAACACAATTTTTGCAGCTAGTAACTCAAGCGCGTTTGTGCTCTAAGCAAATGATGTTAGCGTCAATGGCATGTAACTAGATGTTGACAGTTACAAAGTGCTTTGTGACTGCCACAGACACAGCTGAGGACCGCCATCACAAAGTGTTTTTGGGACATGACCATATACATGTACATGCATGTCAGCATGTGCATGTACATGTAGATGGCTTCGTGGTATTTCCGCTGTAGGGTTCTCAAAACCAATGATATAAACCCTATTCTTCTAAGTAACTAACTGCTCAAGCTGGCATGCTAAAAATAAAGCCCGTTCACTGATTGCAAATGAGCTGGTGGCACCCTGCATGTATGTCAAATTAAATATGTTAACACTGATGTTTTGGTAATTCAAGTTTTATGCTCATACCTGCTTATATTTCTACCAGGACACACACAATCATGCTCACCTCAACATGTGGGGCAGCCATCTATCTTACCTCCACAGGGACCTCCACCAGAGTACGCCATCGCAGGTCAATTCCAGAGTTACCCTCCACCAGACTATGCATCCCTACAAGGTCCACAGCTTGGATATCCACCGGAAAATTTCGATCTCAATCAATACCCAAATGCTTTTAACTTAGGGTCTATTCCCACACCACAGTATACACCGAGGCTGACTACCCTAATTCCTCAACAACAGGTGTGTATTAGAATGTGAAATTAATTTAACAGTCTAAATATGATTTACCCATGCAGTGCATGTCTGCATGCAAACATCAGTAAAGGGCATTGTTTTGTATAATAATGTATGTGCGTTATGCTGCAGGCATCAACAAATGTCAACGCCCAGCCCACCGTAGCTACAACAACGGTGGTTCACAACAATAATGGAGACTACTACCACACCCTTTCCGGTGCAATCAATGTTATTTGCTGCTTCTTTGGAGGATTGTGGACCCTGGTGTGCACAGTAATGGCTGCAGCCATAGCTAGTAGTGTAAGCTCATGTTACATGCACAGGAATTTAGCCATTGTTTGTCATCATTACATGCCAGAAGCAATGTTGATTCTTACGAAGATGAAAGAAGAAATTAATTTTACTGCTTGCGATTTCAATATATACTGTAGATAATAAATACACATTTAGACAAGCATAGCTGATATTTGGTGCGGTGTAAACGCATAAATATGCATAAGTACTGCGCTGCCTCCTCCCCAGGCTAAGGATGATGCCGCTGCAGGAAGGACTGTCTCTGCCCAACAGAAAGACAGAGCTGCGTTGGCCCTTAACATACTTTCAGTTGTATTCTATGCAGTAGGGCTGGCATTTATTATTAGATTGGGAGCCCACAAAGGTGTATTCAGAAGCAGCAGTGCCAGCTACTCTCCACTCACTCAAAACGTTCCACTAGAGCTGCATGCACCAGCACCTTCGAATTATACTAATACTACTTCTGCTACTACAGCTTTGGTTTATCCTCTGCTTATCTACTACAAATCATACTACTGCTATGTACTTACCCTTGGCCAGCTGTATTTGTGCAATTTCAAGTATATGTTCATCCAGTTATGTACATACACACACCCAGTGATGCCGCGGCCAGCTTTTAACAATCCGGTCACGTTCACGGCTGGCCGTTTGGATATAGACGGTCACGTTCACGGTCAAAGATGGACCGTATGATTTCAATACGGTCACGTACACGGCTGGCCGTCAGCCGTCAAAATTTCAATACGGTCACGGACGGTCATGAAATTATTTATGCTATAGAAGTTTGGCATGCACGTATCAATAGAAATGGCAGAACAAGTGTGAAAAAACATATTCAATTAACTAAAGGCTTTATTGAAAGAGAACAGATTCAATCCTGGCTGGATCCATCCTCCATCTTCACAATGGAGTCTCAACTGGGAGAAAACTCGCTCGCACGTGGAATCCACGCGATAATGCATAATCATGGCAAGTCGCGTCCCCAGACCCACATTCGGCAGCAGCGGATGGATTACATCGCATATTACGAATACATATCAGGCTGGGGACGAGACTATGTCATGGCGAGGGGGACAACGTAAATAATAAAATGGTTCCATAGCCACGTGTTGGTGACAGTCGGGTTTGCTGCAAACTTCACCGCGCTATTAGGTGGCTTATCCTCAAAGGTTCTTGGAAAGACGACATTTGCCACGCAGGGAAAAAATCCACTGCACGTGACGCTAGTGAATAGGCTTAATGGACCGTCAAAAGTTCTGACGGCCACGGACGGCCAGCAAATAAATTTGACGGCCAATTATTTTTCACGGTTTAATCACGTGATCGGTAAGCTTCCCGGTCACGGTCACGGTCGGCCGTCAAAAACCGTCAAATGAATACGGTCACGGACGGTCCGTGCTGGCCGCGGCATCACTGCACACACCTATATGTTTAATTGACTTTTAGCTTATTTGCATGCTGCTAGATTTAGTCTTGTAGAATTTTGTTTACTGTGCATTTTCCTAGTAATATCAGTGAACCCTTATAAATTATCACATTGGCACATATGTCATGATAGCACCAACTATAAAGGGAAGGGCTGAATACTGGCGTCAACGCGATCTCGTGTACGATACGTATGTGAAAATACAACGCTTTTGTACACTGCAAGTCCATATTAGGATTGCATGAAATGTTTCCCAGCCTTGTCATAGATGAAATAAAATGTTATCAGAGGGGACATTTTATCCTGGAGGGGGACAGCTTGCCCTAGTGTAGATTGTCCGGGGGACATTGTACACTAGTGCAAGATGTCCGGGGGACAAATTTTAGGGGGGACATTGCAGTGCCGTCGAGAGAGGGGGGGGGGGGGGGGTAAGGGGTACACTACCCTGGGCCCCGCGGCACAAAGGGGGCCCCGCGATCCCTAACAATATATTTTTTTTTTCCAATTGTGTGCGACGACCCTTTCGTCTTCGATCGAGCACTGAATTTTTCATTCACTGCCACTGTTAGTCTGTACTGACTGCACAATCCTGACGCACATGGGAAATTTTTTTTGTAGTTAAGAATTGATTATATTTTAATGGTTAATGATTAATAGAATTCCTGCAAGGTCTGATACGCCAGAAATAAACACAGAAAATGCGTCGATACGAAAGTGGTGCTGCCAAACGAAAGAAACTGAATGCTGCATGTGCATGGCATCCCTGGTGACAATGTGACATATCGCAGTACACTAGGCCAGAGATAACTAAATTTAGTCTGTCCGGCAGTCATGATCACTGAATACCGCTATAGTCTATAGTTAGTTTTTATACTTTTCATTGGAGCCTTTTCATTTGGTAATACATGTGCATGTAGGCTTTTAATCGTCATTAATGTCGATCATATTCTAAAGTCGCGGCGCCGGATAAATTTAGTCCATTAATCTTTCAGCCTGCATGTTTTAGAACAATGCATAGTAGCAGAGATATTGCATACTGATAGTTTCAGCCTACAGGGTCAGGGGGGCCCCCGTGAGCGTCCTTCCCCGGGCCCCAACCTGGCTCTCAACGGGCCTGGGACATTGTACACTACGACACCGGGCCGCGCCCCCCTCGATGCACCAATGGTGCTATGATTTAAAAAAAAAATATTCTTTCGATGGTACGCCTTTCAAAATATTCTTCCTCAGTCTCATCTCTTTACAAATATTTATAGACATACTTATACTATATTATAAGCAAGCATCACATAAAAGTCACTCCATGTAACACAGGAAACACTGTACATATTGGAGCGGCATTGCCGACAATTCTCAATTAGAAACTGACAAAGGCTATAGGCTACCCCCCACAAACCTGCATGAGGCCATCCAGGGCCGGTGAGGGGGGGGGGGGGGGGGGGGGGGGGGGGGGGGGGGTTAGCGGGGTTACCAACACAAAGTATAATAGGGGCCCAGTGGTCCAAAATTGTATTGTATTATGCCTATTGCCTAAACAGTAGCATGCAGTTTAAACGTACATGCACATGACGATACATCCAATTCTTCTAGAAGCCCTTTCGCGACAAAACCCTGCTCATGCAACAATACATTCAGTTACTAACTTTTTAAGCTGCTTTACGAATCGTACGCACCAATAGTTGAGAAGCGGCTACTCCACCAAAATCGGACTCCAATAAAAGCACTTAAAAGTATCATAAATGACGTAAAAATACCAAACGCTTAAAAACAACACCCCGCTATCAATCCCACTTTACTAAATATAAACCATTCTCGAGTACCAGACAGACTTCTTTTCCTTCTCCTTCGTATGCCCATTATAAAGCATTAAAGATGTGATTCAATTAGCATCGCCCGCGCTCACGTGATTAATTATCTCTGCTATTACTGTTTTGCTAATCATATTCAAATCGTAATAAGAATTAATTAACAGTCAGGTGATTTTCATGCATGGTGAATCATTTCACGTGACTGAGTTAATAATTAACGTGGGTCTCGTGACTTATGAAAATCACAGTGTCGATCAAGTGGATTCAGATGCGAATTCTTACTTGCATCGTGAGATGGGTGCAGTTCTTTCCTCAAAATACTCACGTGTCAAGGTCTACACATATTATAAGTTGTAGCTCGGAATAAAATTCGAGATTTATTATGGTTAGAAGCGGGCCTACTATGTAGAAATAATCAATGCATCTTTTACACCATGTGTTGTGACAGCTGATGGGGCACTGGGTCTTGAGGCAAAGACATTTGGCTGCCAAAATAGATGCAACAGCTACTGGGCTATGTGCGTGCAAGAATGCTTTTTGCTGTCCTTCGTGCTACGAATCTGTGCATTCGCGGCAGTAGAGCCAAATGGAGGAGAAGGATGGAGATTGAAGATGGAGCTGGGCTTCCATACCTGCCAGAATGAGTTTCAGCACAGCTTCTTTGTACTTATTATATTTTTAGTAACTTAAGCTTCTGTCGGTGTGTTTTGTGTGTGTGTGTTTGTGTGTGTGTGTGTGTGTGTGTGTGTGTGCGTGCGTGCGTGCGTGTGTGTGTGTGTGTGTGTGTGTGTGCCATAACCCGATATATACAATACTGTTCAAGTGCTACTACTACATGTGTGTGTGTGTGTGTGTGTGTGTGTGTGTGTGTGTTATCATAGATAATAGAATAAAGGGATTGGAAACGGTAAAGATAACGGATTCATCCGCATTTCGTAATTCCGTAAATTTGTGTTCCTAAGGCAGCGTTGACTGTCTGCTATAGACGATCCTTTGAAGCGCTATTTTTACGAGAGAGGAGTTAGACACTCATAGAATGAAGCTGTCAAAAAAAACAGCCAAAGTCATACATTTACTTGACCCAAGTGCCAATGACCACCGTACGTGATGGCTAGCTAGAACAAGCGCTCACGAAAGCTTTGCCGAGAAAGTAGATACAAGCTTTATGCTCTTTAAAACCCTTTCTTTGAAGGCCTCCAGTTTTTTACGATTCCCCATTGATTTTGTTGTTGTTCGATCGACCCAACGAAACTTGCTAGCCATTTGCTACTGTAACACATACACAACATACAAGAGATATTGATCACGCCACTCAATATGTATGTCTGATTCAATATATGCACTCAAATACTCTAGAATCTAAACCACTTTTCTAGGAAAATTACACAAAAGGGACGCTTTTTGGACATCATAAGCGGACAAATTCCCTATTTACGACGTCAAACCTCTTCATAGAGACTCATAAACATTACAACGCCACACTACCTACTACGTACTCTATATGTGAACTCATAAAATGGATTTACACTGTTGCTAGTGTCCAGGAAAATCACACAACCACTACCCGATCAGGTTGCAGCTACGATCACTGTCTGCCTCAGCTGAGACGTCTGTAAAGGAATAGCTATATGCTCTTTGGGTGTCAGAAATGTTGCTCTCATACAGTAAAAAGTTAAACACCACTAAACAAGCTCTTTAAGTAAGGATGCTCAATAGCTCATACGCCCACTACAAGATTCAATGCGAAGCACGGTCATGTAACGGAACGTGACGTCACGTCATGTAAATGTATATACCGTTTCCAATCCCTTTATACTATTATCTATGGTGTTATTCAGTATTATACAATAAAAATTATATGGATCAAATAAGATACACACAAATCACCTCCCACGCAAATTTGGGTGTGGCATGTCACACGATTAAAACCTTGCCACGTAAACAATGACGTAACCTATACACGCCCCATGGAAAGACGATGTTCGCTAAGCATACGAAGACTTTAGGATTCGGTACGATGTTTGACGTGCACGTATGATGTATGCCTGACTGTATGTAAGCCTATTTTGATGTATCATCGTGTGGGGTATTGAACTTGGAGTTGTACGCAGAAGCCTTCCCCCACCCCACCTTGCACCTATAGGCCTAGCAGTTTTTGTAGCATCTAGTAGTATTCACGTATACATACTCGTGTGTATGGTGCTGAACACTATCCTGTATATGGATGGTGATGTAAAAAACAAGACCATAGAACAGCTGCTTCTAAGCCTACACACAAAGACCAGTGTGTCCCTTGGTATCTCCTCCCCTTCAACCCCATCAGCAATGTTTGTATCATGCATGTAAATGTGTACACTCTGTATATAAAAGGGCCATGTTGATAACCATGTACTACATGTATATGTGTCCATTGTACACTGAACTATTGTACCCACTCCAGTATGGTTGTACTCCATTACATCTTGCTGTAAAGAAAGGTCATACTACTATTGTGGAACATCTCCTTTCCACTCCTGGTATTGATGTGAACATTAAGGATAGGGTGAGCTGGTTTATTTAATGATCAAGAAATAATGATTTGTATAGTTCTGAACACTATCCTGTATATGGATGGTGATGTAAAAAACAAGACTATAGAGCAGCTGCTTCTAAGCCTACACATAAAGACCAGTGTGTCCCTTGGTATCTCCTCCCCTTCAACCCCATCAGCATGATAATGTGTACACCCTCTTGATGTTGTATATGAAAGGCCATGTTGATGACCATGTACTACATGTACATGTGTACATTGTACCCACCATGTTGACTGAACTATTGAACCCACTTCAGGATGGTTATACTCTATTACACTATGCTGCAGAGGGAGGTCGTATTACATGTTGATGACCATGTAGTACATGTGTACATGTGTACATTGTACCCAGCATGATTGACTGAAATATTGTACTCACTTCAGGGTTATGCTCCATTACACTATGCTGCAGAGGGAGGTCATATTACGTATCTGGAGCATCTCGTTTCCACTCAAGGTATTGATGTGAACATTAAGTCTAAGCATAAGGTGAGCTGGTCTATTTAATGATCAAGTAATAATGATATGCATGGTGCTGAACACTATCCTGTATATGGGCGGTGATGTGACCATAGAGCAGCTGTGTTTGTATCATATACAAGAATTATTTCTATATTTAGCACTGTATAGAATGCCATTACAGATATGTTGCTAAATATAGGAATAATTATTGTATCTCCACTGAATCCCTTGTTCCCTTCCTTTTCACACCACCATTGCCTTCAAATCCTATGTACCACTAACTTTCTCAGAGAGAATGTTTTTTATATCTTGTAAAAACTGTCCATGTAATGCCGATAATCAAACGGTCATAAGATTTTTGTCTTTGAACAGTTTGATTCCAAATTTCGTATAGAAAATGGCATGTTGTAGGCCAACACAGAGAATGTGTATTAGTATTTCCTCATAAGTTGTATAGTGCAATTTCGAATTCAACGAGCATTTATCGATATATAAAACTAAAATTTTCACGTCTGTTTGAATGTTTCAAAACAATTTACAAAACCAAATTTAGTAGTACATGATCTGAAAGACTTTGGGGTACATTTTGAATACTAAATAGTGTAAAATGTATAAAATAAATAAAAATATTGCACTCTTACACAAGCAGGGTTTTCTGTAGACAGGACATATATGACATTCATTGTTTGGTGGGCAATTAGTTGGTTTGACTTTTGGCCTTGACAAAAGCAAGCTGTCCATAAAAAGTAAACTGTGAATGAAGTGTTCATTGTTGCAACACTTAACACTCAACTTGTGGCCATCACTGAAGACTTAAATGTATAAAAAACAATGAATGTCATATATGTCCTGTCTACGGAAAACCCTGACAAGCACAACTAAATCTTTGTGAATTGCACCAAAGTATTATAATCATCTTCTCCATCATCTTCAGTTTCTTCCACTGTTAAATATGATTCGTATCTCATTTACTGTTCTTTACAAACAGCACTTTTCCATTAATTCTTTTGTTCATTCCAGGTGCATGAGATGTTAATTCCACTTTAATGTTAATGAGATGTTGATGTTGACTGAACTATTGTACCCATGCCAGTATTTAACTCCATTACATCTTGCTGCAATGGGAGGCCATACTAAATTTTTGGAACGTCTCATTTCCACTCCTGGTATTGATGTGAACATTAAGAATAGGGTGAGTTGGTACTGAATATTAGCATTATGCACTGTGTTATAGGAACTGTAGCTGACATAGCAGCCCATTATTTAATGATCAAGTAATAAGGGTGCTGAACACTATCCTGTATATCATACTACTTGTGTGGAACAACTCCTTTCCACTCCTGGTATTTATGTGAACATTAAGGATAAGGTGAGCTGGTCTATTTAATGATCAAGTACTAATGATATTTATGGTGCTGAACGCTATCCTGTATATGGATGGTGATATAAAAAAACAAGACCATAGAGCAGCTGCTTCTAAGCCTACACACAAAGACCAGTGTGTCCTGTGGTATCTCCTCCCCTTCAACCCCATCAGCAATGTTTGTATCATGCAAGTAAATATATAAACCCTTGTGATGTTTTATATGAAAGGCCATGTTGATGACCATGTACTACATGTATATTGTACACACCATGTTGACTGAACTATTGTACCCACTCTAGTATGGTTCTACTCCGTTATTCTATGCTATGGATGGATGTTATACTGCTTGTGTGGAACATCTCCTTTCCACTCCTGGTATTGATGTGAACATTAAGGTTATCCACTGAATAAGATATGCACTGTTATAGTAACTGTAGCAGTCCATATACGTGTATAACTACATGTACATGTGTACATTGTACCCACCATGTTATCTGAACTATTGTACCCACTTTAGTATGGCCATGGTAATACTATTTACAACTTGCTGCAAAGGGAGGTCATAGTACTATTGTGGAAAATCTCCTTTCCACTCCTGGTATTGATGTGAACATTCAGGATAAAGTGAGTTGGTCTACTGAATATTGAAATAAGATCAAATTGAATGATCATGTAATTGTATGGTGTTGAACACTATCCTGTATATGGATGGTGATGTAAAAAACAAGACCATAGAGCAGCTGCTTCTAAGCCTACACACAAAGACCAGTGTGTCCCTTGGTATCTCCTCCCCTTCAACCCCATCAGCAATGTTTGTATCATGCATGTAAATGTGTATACCCTCGTGATGTCGTATATGAAAGGCCGTGTTGATGATCATGTACATGTGTACATGTGACATTGTACCCACCATGTTGACTGAACTATTGTACCCACTTCAGGATGGTTATACTCCATTACACTATGCTGCAGAGGGAGGTCATTTTACATGTGTGGAACATCTTCTTTCCACTCCTAGTATTGATGTGAATATTAAGTCTACGGTGAGTTGGTCTATTTAATGATCAAGTAATAATGATATGTATGGTGCTGAACACTATCCTGTATATGGATGGTGATGTAAAAACAAGACCATAGAGCAGCTGTTTCTAAGCCTACACACAAAGACCAGTGTGTCCCTTGGCATCCCCTCCCCTTCAACCCCATCAGCAATGTTTGTATCATGCATGTAAATGTGTAAACTCTTGTGATGTTGCATATGAAAGGTCATATTGATGACCATGTACTACATGTATATTGTACCCACAAACTTTTGTACCCACTTCAGTTGGATTATACTCCATTACACCTTGCTGCAAAGGGAGGTCATACTACTTGTGTGAAACAACTCCTTTCCACTCCTGGTATTGATGTGAACATTACCAATAAGGTGAGCTGGTCCACTGAATAAGATACATGTATGCACTGTTACAGCTGACATAGCAAGCCCCTGTACATTTTGATTCAAATGATAAACGTGCAGCACTATTGCAGCTTCTGCACCTTGGTACACATATTGTTCAATCATTATCAGATGGTGGATACTAAACTGAGTGGATAATATCAGTTATAACTAAATGCAATGTGATTGGCCAGCACACTTCACCACACAAGCCTCCAATGGTCTTAACCACCAAGCTCACTCTTCACTCTGCAGATCATCCATTGCAAACCAAATTTGCACACACATTACACAGTGTGCATGTCCAACAATGGCGTCACATTTCTCCATGGTGATGCCATCTGTCACACATCATTCTCCTTCTGTAGCAGCAAAAAACCCATCAGAACAACTTACTTGTTTGTGTTTTTACAGTTCATATGTTGTCTGTGACATGTGTGTGTGTGTGGGGGGGGGGGGAGTAAACAATGCATGCTGTTCAAGTGGGAAATGGGTCCACCATTGGTAATCATGTTCATGTCCGATCAATTACATTAAATATCCTGTCAAGTTGGTAAATAGTGTGATGTACATGTTTAAATCCTCCTCCCCTTAAAGAATCCAACCACCTAATAGACACTGAAGCGTATGGCTTACATTCCTTTCCAAGAATATGTTATTACATTACAAAAGGATGTTCCATTCAAAAGTTATTCACTTGCTTATCCACTCCATTATAAACACACTTTGTAATTAAATTGGTTACCAGTAGGTACGGTTTCTCGTTAATTTAATGGTCGGCATGAAATCGTTAAAGATTACAATAATTAATACCATGTGTACTTCAATCTGAGGTGAAGGGGCCATGTTGATGATGCATTGTGTACATTGTACCAACTGTGTTGACTGAATTATTGTACCCACTTCAGGATTGTTATGCTCCATTACACTGTGCTGCAAAGGGAGGTCATTCTACTATTGTGGAACATCTCCTTTCCACTCCTGGTATTGATGTGAACACAAGAGTTGGTGTATTTAATGATCAAGTAATAATGATATGTATGGTGCTGAACACAATCCTGTATATGGATGGTGATGTAAAAAACAAGACCATAGAGCAGCTGCTTCTAAGCCTACACACAAAGACCAGTGTGTCCCTTGGTATCTCCTCCCCTTCAACCCCATCAGCAATGTTTGTATCATGCATGTAAATGTGTACACCCTCTTGATGTTGTTTTTGAAAGGCCATGTTGATGACCATGTTAGTACATGTACCCACCATGTTGACTGAATTACTGTACCACTCCAGGGTGGTCATACTCCATTACACCTTGCTACAAATGGAGGTCATACTACATGTGTGGAACATCTCCTTTCTACTCCTGGTATTGATGTGAACATTAAGGATATGGTGAGTTGCTCCACTGAGTATTAAAATAATATATGCACTGTTATAGGAACTGTAGCAGTGCGTGTACATTGTGTACATGTGTACATTGTACCACCATGTTGGTTGACCTATTGTACCCACCATGTTGGCTGACCTATTGTACCCACTATGTTGGCTGACCTGTTATTGTACCCACCTTCTCCAGCATAGTTGTACTCCATTACACTATGCTGCAAATGGAGGTCATTCTACTGTTGTGGAACATCTCATTTCCACTCCTGGTATTGATGTGAACGGCACTGAGAATGAGGTGAGTTGGTCTATGATGTGTATAGTGTTGAACACTGTCCTGTATATGGATGGTGATGTAAAAAATAAGACCATAGAGCAGCTGCTTCTAAGCCTACACACAAAGACCAGTGTTTCCCTTGGTATCTCCTCCCCTTCAACCCCATCAGCAATGTTTGTATCAAGCATATAAATGTGTACACCCTCGTGATGTCATATATGAAAGACCATGTTGATGAACATGTACTACATGTACATGTGTACATTGTACCCACCAATTGTTGACTGAATTATTGTACCCACTCCAGGGTGGTAATACTCCATTACACTTTGCTGCAAAGGGAGGTCATACTTCCTGTGTGGAGCATCTCCTTTCCGCTCCGGGTATTGATGTGAACATCAGCAATATGGTGAGTTGCTATACTGAATATTAAAATAAGTTATGCACAGTTATAGGAACTGTAGCAGACCATGCATTATATGTGTACATTGTATGTTGACTGAACTATTGTAACCACTCCAGTATGGTGATACTCCATTACACTGTGCTACAAGGGAAGGTCATACTACTTGTGTGGAGCATCTCCTGTCCACTTGTGGTATCAATGTGAACATTAAGAATAAGGTGAGTTGGTCCACTAACCACCAAGCTCACTCTTCACTCTGCAGATCATCCGTGCAAACCAAATGCACACACATTACACAGTGTGCATGTCCAAAAATGGCGTCCATGGTGATGCCATCTGTCATATGCCATTCTCCTTCTGTAGCAGCAAAAAACCCAACAGAACAACTCACTTGTGTTTTTTTTTTACAGATCACATGTTGGCTGTGGCATGTGGAGGGGGGGGGGGGAGGGGTAAATGATGCATGCTGTTCAATAGGAAATGGGTCCACCTGACTCCACCATTGGTAATCATGTTCATGTCCGATCAATTACACCAAATGTCCTGTCAATTTGGTAAAATCTGTGATGTACATGTTAATTTGGTAAAATCTGTGATGTACATGTTTAAATCCTCCTCCCTTTTTTAAGGATTTTAATATATAATATCTGTATGTATTTCAATCTGATGAAGGGGCCATGTTGATGATGTCATTATGTACAATGTACCAACCATGTTGACTGAACTATTGTACCCACTCCAGGATGGTTATACACCTAAACCTTGCTGCAGAGGAAGGTGATACTACTTGTGTGGATCAAGTCCTTTCCACTCCTGGTGTTGATGCGGATACTGACAATTAGATAATTACCAGTATTATTAATGAGCTAGATTTTTATGTTCCCATTTATCATTAATTACTGGTATTATTAACTATTAGATTGTTACATGCATGTATGTTCCCATTTTTGCAGTGATCAATTT
Organism: Spongilla lacustris; assembly: GCA_949361645.1. Classification (NCBI taxonomy): domain Eukaryota; kingdom Metazoa; phylum Porifera; class Demospongiae; order Spongillida; family Spongillidae; genus Spongilla; species Spongilla lacustris. Next base: position 19,207,069 of record OX442416.1, on the reverse strand, counting down.
ATTACATTTGATATCACTAAAGTCTGTAACTTCATGTCCACTTTAAACACATGCACATCACATCTTTCCACACCTCCGGCCCAACAACTCAGCAGTCTTGTACTTCAACAAAGGACATACACCTTCTCTTCCAGCCCTCATATCAATTAGTGTAATGTTGGTTGTACATGAGCAATAAGGTTACCATGAATTCACAACATTGATGACCCATGCTAGAATGGTCAGTAACTAGACAAGTAAATGAAAACCTTTTCTGTGAGTAAGTTGGTGATATATATAGGTTTTGAAGGCAATAGTGGTGTAAAAAGCAGGGAAACAAAGGTTGAATGTATACATTTTGCCAGCACATATTCAGTGTAGAACATTACATTGTTCATGCATTTGCTAAATACATGTACATGTATAGGACTATTTTCAGTCGTTTTTCCTTATCATTCAACCCTTGTTTCCCTGCTTTTTACACGACTATTGCTTTCAAATCCTATATACCACCAAATTATATTACTCATAGAGAATGTTTTTATGTACTTGTTTCATTCATAACTGGATACTTTCAAACAGTCATTCATAATACAATCTAAATATATTCACATTCACTGAATTTCATAAACTCACAAGCATTTATAATCTTACACACTCCAATAGTGGAAAGAGTACTTTGTATGCAACAAGGACTAATAGTGCACGTTGCAAATATGATACCTCAGAGATTGAAACACTGCCAGATCACCTATATATTGTCTATTTGCTTCGGAAAGTGTGCACACTCATGCATACTTTACCTTATTTACAATTCAAATCATTACTACCCCACATTAAACTCAATGGCTGTGAAATTAATGTAGGTTATTGCCCCAGTGATGCACTGATGTGTAGTAGAATTCTGGTCCTGAAATATACTGCTTATGCTAAGATAATGGATCAGCTTCAGTTACTGTTTTATTACCAAAAATTTGTCACTAAAAGGCACATATCAAAGTTATTGGACTGCAAGTGAAAAGTGGGTAGTAAGCTCATACATAATTATAAGTTTTGCTATTCCAATGCAATGTAAGGAAATTGCCTGTGAATTAAGTTTCTATAAACATGTGCATGTCAGGATCCGATATCAACTCCAGCCTTACCCCAGTCTTCTTAAGCATAGCTTCCCAGGCCAATGAATAGAATTAAGTGTGCAGGATCCAATTCGTAATACTTCAGTGCCAACTTTCTAAAATTCTCAAACACGTCGCCAACAACAACACGTCGGTCTTCAAATAAATATTGTGGAAGTCGATCGCCAAACTTTTTGCACCCCAAGTTTTTCCATATCTGCTTACCTTCCTCGTACTCGGCATCGGATATACCTTCACCACGTAGTACACTGTAAAAGCATTCTTTAGGTGGTAATTCCCCTTCTCCGAATACTGCAAAATCCGATACATAGTCGTATGGATATATGCCCTTCTTTCTAAGCATCTTGAAATTAGCCTCTGAAGTATATTTCTTCGTGATTATCATATCCTCATCTTTCAAATTGCTAGAGAGCTTTTCAAGCGATTCCGCCATGAATTGCATGAAGTCTATAAACGTCAACTGCCCAACGCTGAACATCATGAATTTTTTCCAAGTTATTTGGAATACTATCCTGATTTTCAATGCCTAGTGTAGATATAATCAAATGGGAATCATAACCCCTAAGATTATGAAACACCACCGGAATCTTGGGTTTTCCAGGTTTCAATCTCAACTGCAAATTGCAGGAGTTATGTATTCCAGCGACGAATTTACCGGTTATATGATCGTGATGCTTCACCTTGTAATCCTCCGCGGTAAACCCCCTTTTACAGACTTCACAGATAGTGGTGTTCTTGAAAACTTCCTTATCCTCCTTAGACATCACTATCGGCTGAATTTCTTCCAAAATCTAGTTTATGTTCTTGACCTCAACTGAACTTTTAATGAAGTGATCTACGGCTTTTTCGCCACGATATAAAACTGGCTGCTTTGTCCTGCCATCGTGTCTTAATTACGACTACATAGCAATAACTGTTTGCCTCCTGGGAAGATATCATGGTCGAATTCTCGCCTGCACTTTTATTGCACTCGATATTGAAGCACTCGAAATCAGCATGCATATATCACGAACGGCACCTTCATCTGCTTGAAGTAGTTTTTAAAGAAGATATAGCTATTTTGCATTTCAATACGCTGAGGTTTTTCACATATACTTATACAATTGGAAGTAATGTTGATCCCTAAGTTCAACGGATGAGAACACGTTTTTACGGCATGGTGATTTTGCCTCCTTGTGTTTACTGAAATCGTATAGTAAACCGCCCAAATTTTTAATCCATATATATAGTGTTTGTTGGATGGATTATCTGGATCCTGTAGCAATAATAAATCCACTTCGATCTTATTAGGACCATAGTTTTTGCTCAAATATAAATTATATAGCTTATTCTTCTCATCGTAGACAACCACACATACGGACAGTAATATGTTCCGCATCTCCTCGAATTTCGATATATCTTTGACCTGCATTGGAAATATTAGATTCCCAAACTTGAGTATGTTCTGGTTTGGAGGATAATTACTCAGACGATAAGTATGGGACTTGGGCTGGATATAAGCAAGATATAGTACAGCCCACTTAAAACATGCAGGCATTATCATCGTTCTTGACGTTTATCGTGCATTGCTTCTTTGCAAGAAAATCGGGCGTTTTAAAATAGCTACGGGATTCAACCTTGCTACGTGCAATTATAGAGCGTTTACCTGCTTAAAAGTCCAACCACTGCCGCGGCTCTGAAATTGTTCTACTTCAGATCGTAAATCGGCCATTGTTTCTCTAAGTCTAAGGGCATCGGATACCTCAGCCCCGTTAGAAGCAAAGACTACCCTAGTTTTTAGATACTCGTCTCTAACCAATTCCTCAGTGGTAAAACCCTCGGCTACTTCCATCCCAAACTTCACAAACTGGCAAGATAGAGAAGGGCTGAATTTGATGTTTCTGAGCCTGTCAAGTCTTTCTATAAGAAAGGTAGCAGTATCATCGAAAACATGGTTAAGAAAGTCTTGTACACTATATTTGATGCATGCATGTAGTCAAGGATATAGTCTTCGAATCTTCCGCTCCTCTTCATAAACTCAAATTCGGGCTCGGTATCTGCTGACATCAATTTCTTAATACTCCTCAAATTACGCTCATCTTGTCTGGCTGGCTTGCGTATATTGATTTGCCCTTTTTCGATCTCTCTTCTTTTGCTCTGGAGTCCGCTTTTTAAGCCTCCTAGCCACTATTTATAATCTTTATCAGGCAGAATGGGGGTGCGAGGACACAGATAATAGCACAGCAAAAAAACCCGCATCAAATCAATTATTGATTCCACAACGGATTTTTTAATCAATTGTTAAATCAACGCATGATTGGATAGTAAAAATCAAGTGCACTTGATTTTACTATGAAATCAATTGTGAATCGATTTGACGCGTTTTTTTTTTGCTGTGTAGGGTTTGCCGCACCTAAGTGGCCGATAAACATATGCAAATGTTAGTTTGGTGTGGGTTTGTACTAGCCTTGACACGGGCCTGAGCTAGCTCTTGGCACGGGCAAAAATATGTGATAAAATGCATAAAAAGTAGGCCTTGGGTTGCACCCAAGCGCATACAGTAAGTGGGATGTTGTGATAAAACGACAAATACGCCATGATATCTACCTCGACGCGAAACCTAGGTAGCATCCTATAAATATAGCCCCCTGGCCTAGGGGTCGTTTTCAATAACATCCATATAAAGCGCGCGATACGCTTTTTGCTGAGGCTAAAAATGTGTTTATCAAATATTTTTTGATAAAGCCGTTTGCAGGGCTATCAGACACCTGTATGTGTATAATCTAAGAGAGCATCATAAATTAAGTAGATTATATATTTTTAAAAAGGTTTACCGCTTTCTTTTTTGAAATACTGTTTTAAGGGTTCTCATACCCCGTCTAGATCATTTACCTCTTACTTCTATCTCAGTAGGATGATCCAAGAATTCATATCTTATAAACCCTCCAGCACCCTCTCAGTATACATCCAGATGTCTTCACAGACGGTGTTTGAATCGCCTCTCAGCATCATCTCTGATAGTCCCCATATAGAGACCTCCACAGACCCTCTAGGGACTGTCACCTAGGTCTAAATGTTGCATACATAGGGGGCTCCTTAGGTGCGGCAAACAACTTTATCTATACGTGGCCTCGTACCCCCATTATACCTACTACTTGTTGTGTGTATGTTGGATCAGGGATATTAAATACATGGTTTGGAAACGGTTCCGTAATCTACGTGTACCTGAAAACCATCCGTGTTGCGCCTACATGGATTCTGAATTGGTGAGTTTGCTGTTGACTCGGACGAATATGACATGGATGCTGATCCCAGTGGACGGTTTCAGGGGTGTAGTTCAAAGTTTTCAGATCTGTTGTACGGGAAGTTGTTCAGGAGATTTCGTTACTCGAAGCTTAAGCGATCCGAACGCTTTAACAGGCTTATACATTGCTTTCAAAAGTAAAGCTTGACTGATCCCATTAGTAAAACCTGCCTCTTAATTAGAAAGAAACCAACTTACCAAGTGTAGCTTTTCGTTTCTGCGATTTCGCGACTCTAAGAATAGCCCTCAAGCGCAACACGGATGGAAATTAGTCATACCGTAATTCAGCCGTATATCAGCCTCGTTTCCAATCCATGTATTTAATATCCCTGGTTGGATGAAGCTTGCTGCATGCGTGCACACTGCACAAACGACGCCACACAAAGGTTGCTATCCCCAGAAATTTTTATCCATTTTAAATACATACATGTAAAACGCAATATTTGGTGTGCGTTACATAAATGTTTTTATCCAACTTTCATAAATCGGCCGAATGTAATTGTAGCAATTATAATAGAAAGGGGGCGTTTCTATGCAATTACTCCCACGTACATGTATCAATGGTATTACCATAGATATTAAAGTAAGGGGATTGGAAACGGATCAATGAATCTAATTAGTAGGTAACAGTCCATGTTACGCCTACAATTAAAAATTCATATCGTACGCAGCAGCTGTTTTATGGACTATAGGGACCGAGACGTCAGGATCACAGGTTCACGTCTTCGCGAATGGTATATGGACAAGCAAAGCCTGGTACCCAAAGCCTTTGTTTTCCAGTCATACTTTCTTCTACACACTCGTAATGTCTTATACCCATTGCTTAAAAAATAATCAAAAATCGATAAATGCTTCTCTCCTTAGCTTCGTTACCTCTCCTAAGGCGATACGGTTAATGGGAAAATGACAGCCAATAGGCACGTAGCACACTGTGCACATCTATAATATGCAACGTTTAGCGCGCCAGCACATTTAGAATCGTAGAAAAAGGTACAGTGCCAAAGTAACTCCATTTACGCTTCTTACGTACTAGAATGGAGGTTGCGAACAAAGGAACAGTCCTCCGTACACAAAATTAAGGAAAGGCATACAGATATGACCTACCAACGACGTAGTAGTAACAGAGTCGCGCTGGGATGAACTGGTCAAAAATAAAAGGTACAGTCCGTAACCGAGTCGCGTAAGGTACTAGAAAATCGCGTTCAGCAAGCAAACAATAAGAGCAAGGAGCCGTGCCAGTTAAAGAATGGCTTACAGACACGTAGGAAGATGTAATATGACGTTTTAGGACGAAAACAAATCCCACAGTAGCAGCAGATTTCAAGTCTTCATTGGTTTAAGGGTAATAATAACCGTGTCAAGGAGTGTACGTGTACAATCATGCGCTCACGTGATGCGTTTCCAATCCCCTTACTTAAATATCTATGGTATTACTTGTACATATATGTACATCTATATGGAGTAGACTTCTTTGTTGACTTTACTCACGATCCATACAATTGGAGGGGATCGAAGATGAATGAGAATCGCGCACCATAATCGGCCGATGAGGCAGTGGTGTAATATTTGAGTAACTTTGTTATTGACGAGGAATTCTCGCTCGCACAACTCAGCCTTTGGTCTTGGTAGCAATCTAATAGGAACAGTTACTGCTACCATGCCAACATCAAAAACGCTTTATAGCCAAAAGCCGCTATCTATCGAATATCAGTCTAGTTTAACGAGTTACTTATCGCTAGTCTTCGTTCGTTTGTATATCGATCGTCAACAACGAAGTAGGCCTGGCTTGCAAGGCTACGATCTGCGGCGCGTTACTATGCGAGCTAGCTATAGTACATTTCTGGAACGTGCATGCACGCCAGGAAAGGAATAGTTTGGTTTCATCCGCGTCGAACTGTACCTGTGACTCCAGAACAGTTCTCAGTATGATTCTATAGCCTGGACCAGGTTACTAAAGCAATACATGCAGCATTCACCATGCACGGTTTAAAATTTGTAAACTGAAAGAAGCGAAAAAAACCCACCGATAAATTGTTTTGAGGTCCGCCGTCGAGTTTGCATGTAGCTACTAGCATGCATAGTGAAGTGGCCCGAGTCCCGGAGGTATGCCATGCAACATAAGTTTCCACTTGGCAAGGGTTGTTCCTCAAGGGATTTTGACTTACAACAATATTGGTGTTGGTTACGCATATGGACAACACGTCGCGTTTTTATCCAAATAACTTGAAGTGGATAAAACGCCCAATTTTAAATTAAATCCGTACGTTCGGTTGCGTGCAAAAACTATTCGATTGGCTTCCAAGGCTATATAGCTTTTCGCAGAGAGAATTCACCTTGAGCTGCTGTATAACTGTTGTGGATATTTGAGCTATAACAATCTGGTACTTTGGATCTATGCGGGGTCAAACATTTAAATCCACTCTTACAACTTCTGGGCCAGGGTCTATATTTGAGGAGGGAGCTTTTTTTTTTTTTTGAACAGGGCCATTAATTATTCATAGCCAGCGGCACTGCTGGCCAACAGGAAGCATGTCGTAACGCGTGAATCCTACTTGTGTATTGCCACGCCCTATGGAAAGACGATGTTCACTAAGCTTCTGAAGACTTTACTATTCGGTACGATATTTGACGTGCATGCGCGTATGATGTACGTAGGCCTATTTTGATGTATCATCCTGGGGGACTCCGAAGTTGTATGCCCACCCCCCGCCCCCCCCCCCCCCCCCCCCCCCCCCGCCCCATCTTGCACCTAGGGCGTAGCACACCTAGTCGTGTTCACGTATACATGTACATGTACATACTCGTTACTGACTCTTACGCAAAGTGAATATGATCCATAGTATGATTTCAAAACTTCAGATAGAGAACAGAAGCTTCGAGATGCGGCAGAGAGAGGTGCTATTGGCGAGATGGCGAGGTTGATTGAAAGTGGAGTATCTGTAAATTCACATTGCACGGTAAGCAGTGATTGTACATTAGGTACTTAACAAAAAGCTGAAAAAGGTATTCAACTAAATCCTTTTAGAGACCCTATTGAATGGTTTTCAAAACAGTTTTTATCTTTTTTGTACCTTAATCCTAATTGGAGAAACGGGCCTTTTTAAGTACTGATAAAACAATGTAGGCCTACTGTACGGCGATTGATGCGTATATATATTGTAAAAACTGTACATGTAATGCCGATAGTCAAACGGTCATAAGATTTTTGTCTTTGAACAGTTTGATTACAAATTTCGTATGGAAAATGGCATGTTGTAGGCCAACACAATGAATGTGTATTAGTATTTCCTCATAAGTTATATAGTGCAATTTCGAATTCAACGAGCATTTATCGATATATAAAACTAAAATTTACACGTCGTTTGAATGTTTCAAAACAATTTTACAAAACCAAATTTAGTAGTGCATGATCTGAAATACATTAGGGTACATTTTGAATACTAAATTGTGTAAAATGTATAAATAAATAAAAACACATAAATATTGCACTCTTACACAAGCACAACTAAATCTTTGTGAATTGCACGAATGTAATAGATTCATCTTCTCCATCATCTTCAGTTTCTTCCACTGTTAAATATGAAATGATTAATTTCGTATAATTTCGTATCTCATTTACTGTTCTTTACAAATAGCACTTTTCCATTAATTTTTTTGTTCATTCCAGGTGCATGAGATGTTAATTCTACTTTAATGTTAATGAGATGTAGATTTGTTCAGCTTTACCCTGAAGCGAGGTTTTTTTTTTTTTGTATACTGATTTCACCTTCCCATAAATGAAGCCTATACTTACATTAGGTGCACGCTAAACATGGTAATCAACAAGAGCATATTACATGTATGCACTGGAACAGCTTTACTTGAAAAGAGATATGGCATCATTGGCATGTGATTGAATCATATTATTCATTCACATTTCAGGCTGATCAAGCGGTTTTTGTATGCATGGTTAACGCATATCCCGCAATCCTATAACTTGGTATGTGGCGAAAATAAATCATTGCGCAAAGTCCAAAAATTCTGAAAGTTTAAGGTGTTTACATATAGGTCCCGAGTGTATACCCTCAAAATGGGCGTATTCATGTGGCTCTAAGATTGATTGGCTTACACAAAAGTGTATTCAATTACTATTTCTCCTATTGATTCCATTGTATGAAAACCAAATCATGTTTTAATATGATAAGCGGAGACATGGCTGTGACACAGTCAACGACGAGCTAAAAATGAGCCATTGCACATAGCCAGATCCTCCTATATGTAAATGTTTCATGGTGGATAGAAATTGCTTGCCTGCAACGTTTTTCAACGTTTTTGAGAGGTCCCGTCATTGGAAGAGTAAAATAAACAACATTGACTTTATACTCTAATCAGACAGAAGTAGATCCTAAACTTGGATATTGCGTACGATTTTATACACAATACTGTGTGAAAGAGGGCTCTAAGCTCCATCATCCAGGAAAATTTGATCATCTTCAAACTATCATCGAGAACTAGATTTTCTAAAATACCTCGTGAAATGATTTCAAAGTACCTGCCTATTGCCATCAAATCGTATATATCATCATGGAGAATGTTCTATTCCTGGTACTGCTGTTAACATCGAGACAGAATAAATTAGTTTATATTTTAAGGTTGAGAGATATGTATATGAATAGTTTGTATTAGAACATGAGGGAAGGGAGTGGCCATGCCTGAGGGCTATGTCAAGGCTGTACATTTTGCTACCTGCACCTTGCAATGAAGACATAAATGCTGGTCCGAAGAGAACCCTTCTTCCACCTTCCTTTGATTAATATCATATATTTATGTGTGTACCTCAATTACAGGCTTATTTTTGAGGGGGCCATTTTGGTGTACATATGTACATTGTACCCACCATGTTGTCTAAACTATTGTACCCACTCCAGTATGGTTATACTCCATTACACCTTGCTGCAAAGGGAGGTCATACTACTTGTGTGGAACATCTCCTTTCCACTCCTGGTATTGATGTGAACATTAAGAATAAGGTGAGTTGGTCTATCTAATGATCAAGTAATAATAATATGTATGGTGCTGAACACTATCCCGTATATGCATGGTGATGGAAAAACAAGACTATAGAGCAGCTGCTTCTAGACCTACATGTACACACAAAGACCAGAGTATCCCTGCCAGTCTATTAAATGTTGCTGTATATCAGTGAATTATATTATACAATGTGTTCTTGTTCATATAGTGTTAATTGTATTGTTGGTAGTAAAGTTGCTATAGAAATCGTGCATTCCACTGCTGCAGGGGTGGGAAACCCAATTGACGGCCAATTAAAATTTAGGCTGAGTGCTTATTAAATAGATCAGTATGCATGCGGTATAAGTGAATAGCATATGTTCTTATATACATATTTACTTCACAGCCTTGAATCTGGTATGATACTGCGAAGTCTTGCCCAGACTTTAACCTTGGGCCCCAGCTAAGCTAGGTGGAGGGGAGTATGAATAACATAGTCTGCACAGCTGTCCATAATACATTGAAGCCAATAGGACAAAGCTCATCACACACTTTGTTAAAGAGGTCCAGGTAGCTGATCCAGTAGTCTGCTGGGTCCCAGATGTTGTCCAGCCCCTGCTGCATGCCAAGTGGAGGTCTTCACCTCCTAGCCTGCTCCATGTGGAGACCTTCACCTCCTAGCCTGCTCCATGAGAAAACCTTTACCTCCTAGCCTGCTGCCATGTGGAAACCTTCACCTCCTAGCCTGCTACCATGTGGAGACCTTCACCTCCTAGCCTGCTGCCATGTGGAGGCCTTCACCTCCTAGCCTGCTGCCATGTGGAGACCTTCACCTCCTAGCCTGCTGGCATGTGGAGACTGGAGACCTTCACCTCCTAGCTTAGCCTGCACTATGTGAAGACCTTCACCTTGTAAACCAATTTAAAAACATTAATCATGTGTGCACGTATGTATGGAATTGGTTCCAAGCAAAAGATAACCCAATGAGACATTGGAATATTGGAATATTGGCACAGAGCTACATTGTGTACCATACTGAACCTATCTCAAACTATTTCACTATTAAATACATTTAATATTTAATAGTGAAATAGTTTGAGAAATGTTAGCTCCTATCACAAATCTGTTCGTAATCATCAGATATGTATTAGAGCACAAGGGAGTGTGTTGATGGCTTTGTAAAGGCAGTATATTTTGTTACCTAAGCCTTGAATGAAGATATTGACTTTAAATGTTGGTCCAAAAAACTATCCCAGCAGCTGTGATGTAACTCGTCTCTTCTCCTTCCATTCGTTTACATTAGTGTACGTATGCTTCCAAATATGTACATGTATGTGTACTTAATACCCGAAGGCATCATGTTGATGACCATGAACGTTGTACCAACCATGTTGAGAGAAATATTGTACCCACTTTCAGAGAGGTGATTCTCCATTAATCTTAGCTGCAAGTGAAAATCATACTACTTGTGTGGAATGTCTCCTTTCCACTCCTGGTATTGATGTGAACATTAAGAATAGGGTGAGTTGGTCCACTGAATATTAAAATAAGGTATACACTGTATAGGAACTGCAGCCGCGGCTGACTTAGGAATCAACTACACTTTTTGACTCTCAAATGATTACTATTGCAGCTTCTACACCCTTGGTACACACATATCATTCAATCATTATCAGATGGTGGATATAAACTGCATGAGTGGATTATATCAGTAATAACTAAATGCAATGTGATTGGCCATCACACTTCACCACACAGGCCTCCAATGTCCTTAACCACCAAGCTCAATCTTCACTCTGCAGATCATCCATGTAAACCAAATGCACACACACCACACATTGGGCATGTCTATGCTCCATAGCAGCAAACAACCCACTCACTTGTGTTTTTACAAATTATGTAATCTGGGGCATGGAGAGGGAGGGGGAGGAGGGGGTAATTAATGACCGAGTGGTGAGCTCAGGTCAGTCTTACAATTGGTGATATTTATTTTGTGTGTTGTGAATTGCAGAAGTCTCCTTACACTTGACAGATCGTAACCTTAACTCTTTACCACCAATCTGTAGGGAGCATACATGTAGTTCCATCAGAGCCTTTTAGGTTCTCGCTTTCATACATGCACATTTTAGTGGCTTCATATTTGAAGGGGCCATGTTAATGACCAATGTACATGTCTACATTGTACCCACCAAGTTGATCAAACTATTGTACCCACTCCAGCGTGGTTATACACCATTACATTGGGCTGCAAGGGAAGATTATACAGCTTGTGTGGAACATCTCCTTTCTGCTCCTGGTATTGATGTGAACATTCAGGATAATGTGAGTTGGTCTATGTGATGATCAAGTAATAATGATATGTATGGTGCTGAACACTATCCTGTATATGGAAAAAAAAAACAAGACCATAGAGCAGCTGCTTCTTAGCCTACACACAAAGACCAGTGTGTCCCTTGGTATCTCCTCCCCTTCAACCCCATCAGCAATGTTTGTATCATGCTTATAAATGTCTACTCACTCGTGATGTTGTATATGAAAGACCATGTTGATAACCATGTATTACATGTACATGTGTACATTGGACCCACCATGTTGACTGAACTATTGTACCCACTCCAGCTTGGTAATGCTCCATTACACATTGCTACAAGGGAAGGTCATACTACTTGTGTGGAACATCTCCTTTCCACTCCTGGTATCGAAGTGAACATTAAGGATGTGGTGAGTTGGTCCACTGAATACTAAAATAAAATATGTACACTGTTATATGAACTGTACATGTAGCTGACATTGCAAGCCACTACACTTTTTTGGTTCTCAAATGATAAACATGCAGCACTATTGCAGCGTCTGCACCTTGGTACACATATTGTTCAATCATTATCAGATGGTGGATACTAAACTGAGTGGATAATATCATTTATATTACTAATTGCAATATGATTGGCCAGCACACTTCACCACACAGGCCTCCAATGTCCTTAACCCTTTCGTGCAGACCAAATGCACACAAGGCATCACATTGCTCCATGGTGATGCCATCTGTCACACATCATTCTCCTTCTGTAGCAGCAAACAACCCAAAAGAACAACTCACTTGTGTTTTTACAGATCACATGTTGTCTGTGGGGTGGGATTGGGAGGGGGGGGAGGTAATGATGCGTACTGTTAATGGGTCCACCATTGGTAATCATGTTCATGTCCGATCAACTACACTGGACCAAATGTCCTGTCAATTTGGAATTGTTCTTACAAATAATTTTATCTGTACATACATTATCTCTTACCAATCTTTGTTAATAGGAGTACTTTTTCATGTTGTGTAGAAATAGTGGCTGGATGTGAAAATCTAATTCCGATGATCATTGTAAATATTCGAATATTGAAGTACGGTGTGGGACGCCCATGAGGACATGTGGATTTAACTTTTATTGTTGATATGCATGCATGTATGGAATTGGCTCAAGGCAAAAGATATGTGGTGTTTGAATCCAACAACATATTGGGCAAGATATTGGAATACTGGCACATAGCTAGAGCTAGACACTTGTATATAAAAATAGTGGAAAACCATATCAGTTTGAGTAATGTTAGCTCCCTTCACAAACCGATTTGTTCCTGATGAACAAATGTCCCTTGGTATCTCCTCCCCTTTAACCCCATCAGCAATGTACTACATGTAGGCCTAAATGTGTACACTACCCACCATGCATGTTGATTGAACTATTGTACTCACTCCAGATTGGTGCTACTCCATTACATCTTGCTATGATTGGAAATCATACTGCTTGTGTGGAACATCTCCTTTCTGTCGTTGGTATAGATGTGAACATTAAATATATTCTGGTGAGTTGGTCCACTGAATATTAAAATAAGATAACTATGTACTACTATTATAGGAACTGTAGCAGTCCATATATAACTTCATGTAAATGTGTACATTGTACCCACCATGTTGACTGAACTATTGTACCCACTTCAGGATAGGAATGGTCATACTCCATTACACTATGCTGCAAAGGGAGGTCATACAACATGTCTAAAACATCTCCTTTCCACTCCTGGTATTGATGTGAACATTAATGCGCATTTTTGGGTGAGTTGGTCTATTTAATGATCAAGTAATAATGATATGCATGGTGCTGAACACTATCCTGTATATGGATGGTGATGTAAAATACAATACCATAGAGCAGCTGCTTCTAAGCCTACACACAAAGACCAGTGTGTCCCTTGGTATCTCCTCTGCATCAGCTATGTTTTTATCGTTCATGTAAATGTGTACACCCTCGTGATGTTGTATATAAAAGGCCATGTTGATGACCATGTACTACATGTACATGTGTACATTGTACCCACCATGTTGGCTGAACTATTGTACCCACTCCAGCGTGGTGGTGATACTCCATTACACCTTGCTGCAAAGGGAGGTCATACTACATGTGTGGAACATCTCATTTCCACTGGTGGTATTGATGTGAACATTAAGAATACTGTGAGTTGGTCCACTGAATATTAACACTTTGTTAAAGGAACTGTAGCTGACATAGCAGCCCACTATATACACACCTTATTTAATGATCAGATTCACCATGTGCATATACATATATGCGCGTAAATATGGAATTGGCTCAAGGCAAAAGTTACGTGATATTTGAATCCAATGAGATATTGGAATACTGGCACTGAGCTAGAGCTAGACACCTGTAAATAAGAATAGTGGATAACGATATCAATTTGAGAAATGTTAGCTCCCTTTACAAACTGATATGTTCCTGATGATCAGATGTCCCTTGGTGTCTCCTCCCCTTCAACCCATTAGCAATATTTGTATCATGCATGTAATTGTGTACACACTCGTGATGTTGTATATGAAAGGCCATGTTGATGACCATGTATTACATGTACATGTGTACATTGTACCCACCGTGTTGACTGAACTATCGTACCCACTCCAGGATGATTATACTCCATTACACTATGCTGCAAAGGGAGGTCATACTACTTGTGTGGAACATCTCCTTTCCACTCAAGGTATTGAGGTGAACATTACGGATATGGTAAGTTGGTGTATGCGATGATCAAGTACATTATTCCATGTATGGTGCTGAACACTATCCTGTATATGGATGGTGATGTAAAAACTGCTGTTTCTAATGTGTTCCTTTATATCTCCTCCCCTTCAACCCCATCAGCAATGTTTGTGTCAATGTGTACACCCTCTTGAAGTTGTATATGAAAGGCCATGTTGATGACCATGTACTACATGTACATGTGTACATTGTACCCACCATGTTGACTGAACTATTGTACCCACTCCAGTATGGTGGTGATACTCCATTACATCTTGCTGCAAATGGAGGTCATACTACATGTGTGGAACATCTCATTTCAACTCCTGGTATTGATGTGAACATTAGGAACAAGGTGAGTTGGTCCACTGAATATTAAAATAAGATATGCACTGATATTATAGAAACTGTAGCAGTCCATGTACATGTTTACATTGTACCCACCATGTTGTACACACTCCAGCATAGATGTACTCCATTACACTTTGCTGCAAAGGGAGGTCATACTGCCATTGTGAAACATCTCCTTTCCACTCGTCGTATTCATGTGAATATTCAGAAAGAGGTGATTTAATGATGATATGTATGGTGCTGAACACTATCCTGTATATGGATGGTGATGTAAAAACAAGACCATAGAGCAGCTGCTTCTAAGCCTACACACAAAGACCAGTGTGTCCCTTGGTATCTCCTCCACTTCAACCCCATCAGCAATGTTTGTATCATGCAAGTAAATGTGTACACCTAAACATATACCCTCTTGATGTTGTACATGTACATGAAAGGCCATGTTGATGACCATTTACTACATGCACATGTAAATTGCACCCACCATGTTGACTGAACTATTGTACCCACTTCAGCATGGATATACTCCATCATCCCTTGCAATGGTAAAATGTTATACTGCTTATGTGGAACAGCTCCTTTCCAAACCTGGTATTGATGTGAACATTCAGGAAATGGTGAGTTGGATATTCAAATAAGATATGCAAGCTGTTTTAGGAAGTGTAACTGATATAGTAAACCACTACATACACTTTTTATAATAAACATGCAGCACTATTGCAGCTTCTGCACCTTGGTACACATATTGTTTGATCATTATCAGATGGTGGATACTAAACGGAGTAGTAATAACTAAATGCAATGTGATTGGCCAGCACACTTCACCACACAGGCCTCCAATGTCTTTAACCACCAAGCTCACTCTTCACTCTGCAGATCATCCATGCAAACCTAATGCATTCATACTGCACAGTGTGGTATCATATTTCCTCATACTGATGCCATCTGTCACACATCATTCTCCTTCTGTAGCAGCAAACAACACAACAGAACAACTCACTTGTGTTTTTACAGATCACATGTTGTCTAGATCTGTGGGATGTGGAGGGGGGGGGGGGGGGGGTTAAATGATGTATGCTGTTTAATAGGAAATGGCCCCATTTGTAATCATGTTCATGTCCAATCAAATACACTGGAGCAAATATCCTGTAAATTTGGTATTGTTATGAAAAATTGATTATCTGTATACAAGTATATAATAACATTTTATTATATGAGAAAGTTGGTGGTACATACAATGTCATGTAGGATTTGAAGGCAATAGTGGTGTAAATAGCAGGGAAACAAGGGTTGAATGACAAGGAAAAACGAAATAGTCCTATATTTAGCACATGCATGAATAATAATGTATTGTTCTACAATGTAAGCCAGGCGTTAAATTCTTATCATTCAACCTGGCCTTGTTTCCCAGCTTTTTACACAACTATTGCCTTCAAATCCTATATACATTGTACCACCAACTTTCTCATAGAGAATGTTTTTATATACTTGTTTCATTGCTACTTATTCACAACTGGATGCATATGCTTTCAAAAATATATTTCATAACTCATGTTGCAACTATACTGTATATACACTGATCACATATGACTTGGTATGTTGAATATTGTTCATTCCATAAACAATGTTACTCAATTTTCACTGTAATATAAAAGTAGTGATACGAGCAAAACTTTATCTACTCATATAAGTCTGTTTACTTCTTGATATGACAGCAACAGTTGTACCCATCATCTCTTCCTTCATTACATTACTCTGCAAATTAAAGTGATCTGTGTCAACTCAACTTCACCTCACTTCATACACCAGATAATACATTCAGCATGCTTAAATGTACTTAACAAGCAGGGTCCTTCTCAAGCAGCTACAATGCTTGTGCCCATCCGTGCACAAAAACTGTTTTTAGTGACGATGCATACTATGATACATGCATCTGACCTCTGCTCAATCATTTAGAGATTGATCATCCAGATTATAATACAACTAACCTGAAGTTTATGTATGGCTAACGTTTAGGCATTGCCTCAACCAATGTTTGCCCAGCAACCTGAATTTTAGTTGGAGCGTCATTCAAAATTATGAACAGCTCAGGGTCAGGCAATGTTAAAATTTTAACTGACTTGGACTTCAGATAATGTCTCCCATGTTTTGTTTAATGGTAGGTGTGTAGTGGCAGAGCATATATAGGCATGACAACATGTGTCCACAAAAATGGAAATGCGCAAATGAGTGTCGGCTGCTCACTATGGAATGAGCTAGAATGTCACTATCACTAATTTTATTGCATTAATAGCACGAGCATTATGTAGAAATTCACCTGCTCCTTTTCTACGCATGCAGCTCAGTGCTTTGTTAAGCAATGCACCTGCACTAACTTCACTAACAGCTGCATGTGCAGATCTAGTACAGACCGGTGGGTTTTACAAAAGGCATCATTTAGCTCATCTAACAGTATCGGCTACCTGTGTATTGTATCGTTAAGTCCAAATTGGGAATTTAAGAAAAAAAAAAAATTTACACGTCGAGTTACAGACAGCGGAAGCCATGCTGTAGGCAGACCTACCTAATGAAGTTTATTGATGAAAGGGCAAGGTCATGCTATCAGTATGACGATTAACAACTACATATATATTTCTGTTAAGATCCACGTGTATCCTCCAATCCGCCGCTAGAAAACTACCGCTTGAAATTCTAAACGTATTGGCACCATTCGCGTTCTTCGAAACTTTTCCTATCTCGAGTTCTTTGTAAAAAAAATAAAGGAAGAAGGAGAATTGAAAAACAGGATCCCATTTGCTTGTTTGATACCGACAACTACTGAGCTAAGCCATCCGACTGATATGAGTCCCGTTAGCCCTAGAAAGCCACAAATAGAAAAAAAATATATAGAATAAACGTCAAATATCTTGGAAAACTAGTTTCTTTGAAATGTCTAATCATACTACAGATAGAATCCTATGTTAAGAGCGCAAGCTGTAGCAGAGCTTCGGCGGTGCCGGCAATTACGGGCATACTTCCGTATAATATCTATGCATAAATGGTATAAAAAATTCTACATAATAGAACTGATAAATTTAAGGCGGGACGTGAGTATATAATTCAACGTGCCGCTTGCGCTTTTGAAGTATAAGCGGCTTCACTAACATGAAATTACATAGTTATTTAGCTGATCTGAGCATTGCCAGGAGTAATAATTGTACAGTACATAGCACGGTTGTTCGGAGTAGGAAACTAGGTTGCGTATGTACGGTACGGGTTCTTAAATGAGCTCATTATCGCACTCGTTTTATCGTACCTTTTCAGAGGTCTATTTCTTACTGTATTAACACTCTTATTAAAAACCAAATATAGTTTCCACATCTTCTAACATTCCTCTTCTAAAATATGTATGATCTCATGTCGTCTAATGTGTCAGCAGAGATTATATATAGACTCTGGTGTCAGTAAACAAAGAAGTCATGAAATCATGTGCGCGTGTATTGGAATATGACCTTCAGTTGTGGATGTTGTATGGGCAGCTCCCGCAAGAACTCAGGGTAAGCCTGGCGTTTTAGTAAAGAGAAAAGATGGGGGCACAAGGCTATGTATACCAAAAGACGAGAACAATAATTTTTCTCTTGCTGTGATATTTGCATTTTCATGAATAAATGACACCCTTGCGACTTAATATGTAGGGCAAATGGATTATCGCATCAAGCAACTTGGTAGAATGTGTAGGAAACGAGTGGTTGACCATCGTGGCAAGAGAAGGTGCACTGTAGGAGGTGGCAGAACAACTTCTTATAGCTCAGTATCAGTCAACGTAAACGATGATGTACCACAACTCTCAAAAATGAAGTGTGTTCCAAAAAAAAAAGAAAAAGTCACCTCTGGCTAGCTCACTGAGTTCAGGAGTGTAAGGTACAAGTAACATTATTAAAGATGTACAATAGAATAAAATGGCATATACTATTCACCCCAAAACAAGTATCAAAGGCAGACAAAAACATCATTACACCCATGCATCAATCGCAGGAGTACTTATCAGACACATACATGTACATCAACTGTACACTGTTCTGATTGTCCTAGGCCCCCACTGGCATCCTCTGTGTTTAGAACTCCTCTCACAGCCAGTAGCCCATGCAATGCACTTGTTTGTGCTAAGTGCATCATCATGTGGCTGACAACGTCAGCCAGTACACGGTGTCAGTGCTGCCGCTTACTGAGAAAAGCCCATGTCTCCCTCAGAAGTGAAATGTGCTCCAGAATTAATACTGCTGCTTCTGAGTGATGTGATGGCTCCCTGCATAGCCAGTACATTTGAAGTTGATCTCCCTATCAGAAGTGAAATGCATATGGCAGTTGATGTAGCAGTCCTCCTAGCTGATGAGTGCCTCTTGCAAGTCCCTACCTGTGGAACAGTTAGGTTTGTCAACTATTCTTTTTTTTAGTTAATAGTTTTTTCCAACATGAGGTACTTGGGGAGCATGCAAAGTTCAGCAAGTACCACACCATACCAGTACCACACCATGCATAAATGTCAAGCTCTAACGACTTGTGTCCATATAGTAAAGCACCACTTTCTAACACTTAGTATACAACATCACTTCAGCTCTACCACCACCCAAAAAGATAAAACAATAACAACTCGTTATTAACGCTCGAAAACCGCTAAAAAAAAATGGCTAGTTTTGTTCGTGTAGGAAATTATCGCTACACAAAAAAACGGGCGTTGTCGAAGGCCACAGTTCTTCGTGGGAGTGCGGCCCGAGCACGTGATTAGCACCATACAAAGTGCACAGGTCACAGTACTATACCCAAATGTCATTTCGTTGTCGGGGTGGTTGCTAAGGGGTGATGCAATGCAAGTACGTTTCAATATTAAATTTCTAAACCTAGTTTCCAAAGTTTCAATGGAATTGAACAACCGTGATAGAAGAATCAGTAACAGCATTACACTTGAGGTACCCTGCTGCTTGTGCGAAGGTTCAGTGCACACACCAAACTGAGTGGCCGACGAATCCGTTTAGGTTTGGGATGCACTGTGGGTGATGAAGATTGACTTGCAAAAAAATCTGATACAGATAGTGGTTGCTGCAGGAAGGTATCTTCCATCACTTCTCGGGCATTAGTACTAGGCAGGGTGAATAGTGATGTCTCAGCTGTGTCTACACACCTGCGTTTTGCCAATGGTGCATGGAAACAATCCTTGGAACTACAATCCGTGCTGATTTCAAAAGCTCGTCATCTGAGATGCACATTGTATGGCACCACCGTATGGCTTACATATCGCCATCCGTTTGGAGCATCCTCTTCTTCATAGTCGTCATGCAGCTGCTGCTCATTCTGATCATCTGGCTCTCCAAAAAATCGGTCGTACGGATCGTCAATGTTGTCAACGAAACCTTCCAAAGTGTCCTACACCGGCTACACGTAACTTTTATTCTACAACTATTCATAGAATAATAAAACGGTTTAATGAATTTTGACCCAAAACCCCGTTTTATTCTATTTTATAGAATAAAATTTTATAGGGAAGCGGGTCCCGTTGTAATGACTTCATAATCGGGGTATGAGAGTTGTTTACACTGAATAGGAGTACTTTATGATGTTGTGTAGAAATAGTGGCTGGATGTAATTCTCATGATCACAGCGTATCATTGGACAAAGGGGAAACAAATTCAAATTTTGAAGTACGGGGTGGAACACTGTACATATACATGCTGGGGGCATTTATTGGTTGAATGGTGAGCTCAGGTCCGTCTAGACATTGGTGCACACAGGCCAGCTGCTTTTTCCTATTGAGTCAATTTGTGTGGCAGTTGTGAATTGGGACACTCTCAGATGAACCGACTACTTGATCTTACAGTAACTCTTATGAATATGGTTCGATCCTCAGACAAGAGGACATGCATATGTATTTACCTTTTTTTTTGCAATTGTAACAAAAACCAAATTTGTAACCTGTCTGTACTACATGTACATGTGTACAATGTACCAACCTTGTTGACTAAACCATTGTACCCACTCCAGGATGGTAATACTCCATTACACTATGCTGCCAAGGGAGGTCATACTACTTGTGTGGAACATCTCCTTTCCACTCCTGGTATTGATGTGAACATTAAGGATAAGGTGAATTGCTCCACTGAATATTAACATAAGATACATGTATGCACTTTAGCAGCCCATGTCCTACATGTACAGGGTGGTCCTTAATCTAGTAAAATCGTTTATAGATCAAGATTGACCACCACAAATCGTTAATTGACTAATCATTGTTGCTAATTGCTCCAACAAGATATAAAAAACATTCTCTCTGAGAAAGTTCTCTGTCAATAGGATTTGAAGGCAATGGTGGTGTGAAAAGGAAGGGAACAAGGGAGTGGAGATACAATAATTATTTAGCACATAGTAGAACAGCATGCATTGAATTGAACTACTTAGTACACCGAGCTTTTTGGCTATTGGTATCTATCCGACTAATTTTCCAAAACGTGAGTTCGACACTGAAAAAAAAGTATCAAATTCTCACGGAACCGGTGCTAATCAAAATCATATCATTTTAGAGACTTCTAAAAGCTCCTACATTTTTTTGAATTGTAATAAATCATAACTTGCCAGATTTATTAATACATTCAAACTACTACCAGGTTGGTTATACTCCATTACAATATGCAGTCATGGGAGGTCATACTACTTGTGTGAAACATCTCCTTTCCACTCCTGGTATCGATGTGAACATTAAGGATAAGGTGAGTTGGTCCATTGCAGCACTATTGCAGCTTCTGCACCTTGGTACACATATTGTTCAATCATTATCTAATGGTGGATACTAAACTGAATGAATAATATCAGTAATAACTAAATGCAATTTGATTGTTCTGCACATTTCACCTTTCACATTTCATTTCAATGTCCTTAACCACCGAGCTCACTCTTCCTCCTCCACTCTATTAAGTATTACAATAAATATGCATCTTTATATTGCCAGAGCTATCCTCCGTAAAATCCTATCTTAACTGTAGTGTGTTATATATATAGCAAGTTTATCTTTATATAATTTTATGTCTGTGTGTATTTCAATTTGAGGCTTTTTCTTTGAATTAGCCGTGTTGATGAACTATTGTACCCACTCCAGGATGGTTATACTCCATTACACTTTGCTGCAAAGGAAGGTCATACTACTTGTGTGGAACATCTCCTCTCCACTCCTGGTATTGATGTGGATACTGCATTTCAGAAAATTATTACTGACCGTTGTTAGGGCAAATGTCAGGGCAATCCTAAACAGAGGATTCCAAGACCATTAACTAAATATAATTTTTTTAAATGTTGTGTATATTGATTTATCCTAAAATATTTATTTCAACTGGTGGGTTAAAGGTCGGCATACACGGGGCTGCGCGACTTGCTGCCGACTTGTCGCATGCAACTCGAAAGAAAGTTCCGTAATTGTTTAATTTACTGATGGTTTGTGTAACATTTGTCCATATTCATTTGAGTTGCATGCAACAAATCGACTAGAAGTCGCCCCGTGTATGTCGGCCTTTAGGTTTTTTGTGTGTTCCCATTTTTGCAGTGATCAATTTATTGCATTTGATACCACTAATCGTATAAACTGATTCATATCCACTTTAAGCACATGTACATCACATCTTTCCACACCTCTGGCCCCAAAAACTTGGCAGTCTTGTACTTCACCAAAGGACACCTTCACTTCCCTTCCAGCCCTCATATCAAATGCTGTAATGTTGGCTGTACATAAGCAATAAATTTTACCATGAATTCATAATGTTGATGACACATGCTAGAATGGTTATACCACGAATCATGCACACATGAGGAGCAGTCAGAGGAACAGGATCCTGCTCATGATGTCTATACACAATGCAATATGACAGTCAAGAACATGTACTCAATGATAATGAAATATATTCATTACTGATATCTGACTGAGGAAAAGAGGCTTTGCAGATGCTGTCTTAATTAAATATAGTGTTGCTGGAGCCCGGTAAGGAAAAAGAAACAGACATTGACTTCAAGATTATAAGTATTCAAATATGAAGGATGTCAAGGAGGTTAGAACCTGCTCTTTGTTTCTATCTCAGAGTGAAAGGAGTAGTTTAGGCGCTTCTGTGTGCTCACGATTTACAAATTACAATTGGGAAATTTAGGAGTATTCAGTAGTCATTCACACAAATTAAAGCATCATAGAAAGATGTGTAGTGAATCTGTTTTATACGAATACTGAGATTATGCAGTTATAATTGAGTATTTTAACTTTCTCATGCAGTAAGATATACAACTATATTAATTTATTATTATTTAGCGGGGGGGGGGGGGGGGGGTGCATGGCTAGCCACCATTCCCCCCCCCCCCCCCCCCCCCCCTTCCTTCCCCCTGATCAGCCCTTTGGGACGCCAACTCTCATGCCTCAAGCTTAAACCTCACGCTCAAACGCCCTATAAACGTTTTCTTACGCCCAATCTCATCCTGAACCACAAGGAAATAAAACCTGCACACGTGACACTGGAGAAATTAAACATCCATGCACACGATTTACGATTCTGAGTGATATAGTTAGCCGTTTTGAGTGAATATATACGGTACGGTTCTCGTCGGTCCGGCCTAGCTACATATAGCCCGCGCGGTTGTTATTATTAATGCTATCATGCGGCAGTCGAAAGCTTCCACTATTGTCGGATGTCGATGACCACGAAGACAGCTTGTGATCATTGGCATCAAAGAAACTGAAGGCATCAGCAAAATCCGTCCTCATTCCGGCTAACGCGCACAGGAAGAACGCATTTACACTGCGAAAGAAACACGACCTCGTTTAAGATCCAAAGAGACCTTAACAGTTCAGTAAATTGAAGAATCGCGTCGATATACACCGTCCAAAGAACTACTGCAGAAATCAAAATCTGCAACATCGGAGTACAATAAAAAGCATCTCTGAGATGGGTGCATGCAATGAGTTAAACAGGAGGAGGAATGTATATAGTGCAACTCTTCAAATTTCAGCAATACTACACAAACTGTTACCAGTGCATCCCACAGGTCATATGCTACGTGTGCACATTTTTGATGTGGGAGATACTAACGCAAGTAGTTATCAGCAATTGACAGTTTATGGAGCAAATCATATGTATTTACAATGTATAGTACTTGAGTGACATGCAAACATTTTTAGATACATGTAATGTACAATGTACATGCACAAGGTATACCATGTACATACTTAT
Source organism: Spongilla lacustris (assembly GCA_949361645.1). Lineage (NCBI taxonomy): Eukaryota > Metazoa > Porifera > Demospongiae > Spongillida > Spongillidae > Spongilla > Spongilla lacustris. Next base: position 19,183,032 of record OX442416.1, on the reverse strand, counting down.
ATCATTATTATACACATCTGGCACCCAAAGAGATAAAGAGATATAAAAAGATACAGTTGGTTTTCAAATGTGAATTTATTATTACACTAGTCAGTCAACAGCTAGTGGAATCTAAGCATCTGTGCTCACAGGCAATCCGGCAGTTTTTTCATATGCATGGAACTGAATAATTCATTGTAGTTTATGCGGCATCATAGTAGCGTTGGCTCCAATGGGGGAGCACTGCCCCCTAGCTGGGCAGGAGGGGTGGACCCCTCCCATGCATACCTTCCCCCCGTTCCCCCATGGCTTTCTCAAGTTTATACAAACCCTGCATCTGGAATTGTGTGCCCTACCATACATACATGTATTATCCTGGCTACACCAGTCTGCATGTTAGAGTTCACTTACATTGTATAACAATTGCTTTGCATCACCCTCCCCCTCAACACACAACCCGGCTACGGGACTGTTGGTTGCAAGAAGTAAAGTCCGATCGATGTGTCATTCTAAAGTTGGTATAGAACCGACTTTTCAAAGGTACAGAATGGCGCATCGATCGGTTCCCTGACGAATGAGAATTGCCGGGGAGGCAAGTTATATCTTGAAAAATGCCTACATTCCAAATAGCGCCCACCTTACACCTTAATAATGCAATGCTGGCACTATGGGGACACCATTCTGGTTCACGGTGAGGCCAAGAGGAACACTCAAAAACAGATGTCTGTACCTGTATTGGTATAATGATACTTACAGCATGCCATCTTACTGCTGAAATTTTACGGGCGTATGCAACCTTCATTAGCAAGCACATTGGGTATCTCATTGTGGCCCCTCCCCTCTCCCCTCCCGTATGCCCAATCTCCCATTGCAAACCCCTCCACCTCCCATGTGCCCCTCCCTTCATGCACTCACTCATCACATGACACTTTGTCTCCCTCTACACAATAAGTCTTCTGGTTGAAGGTCATGCAGGCCAGAGAAACACATTTGTACTTGTATACATGTGTACATTTACATGCAAGTGACGTTTGTAATGCGGGAACATGTACATGTACATCAGCCTCATTCCAAATAGCACACCCTTACTCAGGTACATTGAGGACTTCATTCTGGTTCAATGTCAAGCCAGAGAAACACACCCACACAGATCTCTGTACCTGTCTACATGTCACAACGCAAGAACATTTTGCCTTCATTCCTACCACCGCCCACCTTAATAAATTCCATAGCAGGAAAATTGAGTAATTGGGGGAAGGAGGCTAGGGAAACGTTTTCCGCTTAGCTACCTGGCTTGCCATTGACTCAAAATCCAGCAGCCTTGTTATACGTAATCTTCAGCTAATTAACTAATTTAGCACATTTATTCACCATTATTGCACATTTTTTTCTGGCAGATTTAGTTAAAGAATGGTTAATTGAATAATTTTTCGAAGTACACATATCTAATCAGACCGATTTATAGTACAGTATATACTTGTTTAAAATTCAATTTGAAATAAAAAGCAAGATGACCGTCTATTGTATGGGCCATTTCTGGAATAGCCTGGTGAAGCGCGTGTTCACAGAATTTAATAGCTGTACTACAAAAAATCGGGGGGGGGGGGGGGGGGGGGAGGCGGGGGGCTGAATGATACTTCAATAAGCTGCAATAAATACAATCAGCAAGGGCCATGCCCATGGAACGCCACCAGACCATATATGGTCTGGTCCCCAGACACTAATCTCGTGCCCAGACCCAATGCATCGCAGCAACGGTTGAATTACATTACCGCTACGCTTGCACAAGCGTAGCGGTAATGAATTCATCCGCAGCTGCGATGCATTGGGTCTGGGCACGAAACTATGAACCACATCGTATCATTACCACGTAGCCTATATTTCACAGAAATATTACATGACAGTTCTGCACAAATCTTGCAATTGGTACCCTATTACCCGACCAAACGCGGTAGCAGGGCCCGCCCAACCAGCCTTGCGCCCTTGCCCAACCCCACACAACCGTGTGGAAGTTAGCCCCACTATCCTCAGCCGCGGAATAATTACTTTGAGATGAATACGTTTAGCCGTACGACTAAGCAAAACATGAATTTCATTGTCCGCGTTAAACTATAATATCTATGCCAGCATACGACGCGGATAGAAGCGTAAAAACGCATTTAACATATGCGCAGTCTTGTATGCACTCTATGACGCTACTTTCCGATACATAAACACACAACAACAACAACAACAATAATAAATCAATAAGTCAGAGTATAGTCTGGAGCATAAAATGATGATATGTTCAATTGCGTTGGATTGCGCCGATAAAATTGGTCACAACCTGAAAGGCATTAACCTTAATTCTCCAGGTCCAAGTCCTACGCGTAGGACCAATATTTGAAAATTCATCATAAATAGAAATGCAGTTTTTTGGCATCCATTTCTCTATTGTTGTTTGATGTGTCTATCATGCTAAATTTGCCAATTGCCAGTCTATTTTTTAAATCACACCCTTGGTTACACGAAGCAAATAAATAGATACGGTTCTTAATAATGCATTATGTAGAGAATTTAATTGTCACAGAAAAAAGCACGACAAGCATCACTTTTAAAAAATGTTTTTTGAAGCATGATGTGTGGGCTACTTTATACCATCTACAGCAGTGTTTGATTTTGTCATTTTTACCGAAAACGCACTGTATGTTTTCAAGATTTTGTCCATTCACTTGGCTATTCCCGCAACATGCGTATGACAAATACCTATCGTTCATAAGCTTGTGGAGCTAGCAATTGCCAAATCTACAATGTACTTTTTTATATGCTTAGTGCAAAAGACCTGACCTACTCAACATTACTTTTTGGTACTTTAAGTTGCTTTGCAATTTACCGCAAATACATCTTTTAGCAATGCAGTATTGATTGTATTTGACAATCTTTGAAGAATTGCAAGAAAGTAAAAATATTTCCTGAATTAATAACCATTTCTACAGTGCAGTGAGATTTTGGTTTATTTTTTGATCATATGAGTTTGCTAAAAATTAATTTTAACTTGCGTCCTACGCGTAGGACGCTAATCCTACGCGTAGGACGATGGGAGATTAAAGGTTAATATTAAAAAAAAACAAAAACAAAAACAAATTGCTACAAATGTGTATACCTCTGACCATGTATGACTGCATGTAATTAGTAGTAGTATAGACTGAAGCTGGATTTCTGATGCTTGTTAAAATAACCATGACATACCTTACCTTGACAATATGTTGAATGGCCCCTTCGGATTAGGTTCTAGAATTTTTCCCACAGTTTTGGTGTTCTTCAGGCATAATGTGACCTTACACTGATGACCTCTGATATTCCTGTACCATGTAGTTAGCTAGAATAATGTGTAAGGGTATATTTCAGTAAAAAGTTGTACTTGAAATTCCTTCACAGTGCTTCTTACATCTCTTGTAAATGGGGCACTGCATGGGTTTCACTTTTTAATGCAGCTGGGATAACATATAATTCCTTTACATAATATATGCTCCTTAATTGTAGGGTCATAGATAGAAAGTATCTGAGATATAATGTTCCCTTCCCCACTTAAGTGCACATATATCATCCTAGTCTGGCGTACGTGTTCACGTATGTTGGAATGAGCATTGTTGTGTCTTTCTCCAAATTACCATTGTAGTCATGCAGAACTCTCAGCAGAATTGTTATCTCATCACCAGGTTCATTTGGGTTATTTTTATTCTTGTACATATGTATTATCACTGACAATATAACCCCAGCATCAGCAGTGCCACCACATCCGTCATCACCACTACAATCACCTGGCTACCATTACCATTATCATGCACTGAATGACGCTTTGCTGCAAATGTGACCTTCACTTGAAGTTGCAGTGACACTTTGTGCAGACGTATTCTTAATCTCTGCAATAATCATGATAGGATGCTCGTGCTTGTCTAGCAAAATCTGCATGATTAATTTATGGTGCATCATGCAGTGATTTATGATACCATGCATCTGCTTCTTGTAGTGGGTATAGCTCATCATGTGATAATTTAGTCATGCATAGACCATTTGCATTCCATCATGTCCTATGTTTGAATTACAAGTCATGCAAATGTGCCTGCACTCCATGCAATGAATTAATAAACCCTCTACCTGGCCATGGGTATGGAGGTATTAAAATCCTGCCTTGCTGCCTATTGGATACAAATATTAAGTAGTAGTGTGCATGTGAAGGTAATCTAATATCAGTATACCTAAATGATATAACTTTTATAAATCACTTTTTGTACACACAAATCACATCGGTTGTGCATGGTACCATTGCACTATAAGGTATAACTGCTGCCAGATGTCAAAGGATGCATGTGGATTTGATTTTATATGCATAATTAACAAACTTCAACCAATGTAACAAAAAATCATAATCATTATTCACATTACAAATTTATGGCAGTACATGTAGGTAAACAAGATACACTACAGATAAAACGTTCAGAGTACAACTGCATGGTCTATGACAAAGGTCCTGATGAACTGTTTGATGGATCTAAATGATAATAATATACATTAAATCACATATATAAAACCATTATTTTACAACTCACAAGAATAGCATCCAGCTCCATAGGCCATACTTCATTGCTACAGTGAAAACCCCAGCTGGACCAGTTTTCAGGATGATCCGCGTGTGATATTGGATCAATAGTTGGCACAGGGACACACCTACCCTGTGGGTACATAGAACAGCTCAGATCTTGCCTAATGAAATGTGCTTTGCAAATCACAAGAATGACATCCATCTCTATAGGAAAACTTGTAAGTACTTAATACGTTGTACTCACACCTCCAGTTGATACAATGTTCAACGTCTGCGCATGACGTTGGGTCCCTGCATGATTGGTACATAGACACACCTACCCTGTGGGTACATCAAACAGCTCAGAGCATGGCTCAATGTGTTTTGCAACTCACAAGAATGACATCCATCTTCACATAAGTTAGAATTTGTAAGTACTTAATAGTTGTGGTCACATGGGTCCATAGTTCATCTACTTGTTCAAAATCCGCGCACGATGTTGAGTCCCTGGTTGGCACATAGATACACCTACCCTGTGGGTAAATGAAACAGCTCAGAGCTTGCCTCAATGTGCTTTGCAACTCACAAGAATGACATCCATCTTCATAGGTTAGAATTTCGTAGTTGTGGTCACATGGGTCCATAGTTCATCCACTTGGACAAAATCCGCGCATGACGTTGGGTCCCTGGTTGGCACATGCACACACATACCCTGTGGGTAAATGAAACAGCTCAGAGCTTGCCTCAATGTGCTTTGAAACTCACAAGAAAGACATCCATCTTCATAGGTCAGAATTTGTAAGTACTTATTAGTTGTGGTCACATGGGTTCATAGTTCATCCACTTGTTCAAAATCCGCGTGTGACGTTGGGTCCCTGGTTGGCACTAAGACACATCTACGCTGTGGGTACATGAAACAGCTCAGAGCTTGCAACAATGCACTTTGCAACTCACAAGAATGACATCCATCTCCATAGGTCAGAATTTAGTTGTCGTGGTCACATGGGTTCATAGTTCATCAACTTGTTAGACACACCTACCCTGTGGGTACATGAAACCAGTCAGAGCTTGCTTCAATGTGCTTTGCAACTCACAAGAATGAAATCCATCTCCATAGGTCAGCTTGTAAGTACTTACCGGGGCTCCTAGCTAGTCCAGTGTTGAGGATCCGCGCGTGATGTTGAGTCCGTGGTTGGCACAGGTACACATCTATCCTATGACTACATGGTGCAGCTCACGATCACGGCGAATCAACTCCATACAACACATCGCTTAGTGTTTGTTTACGTTCACGATCTATTAAGCGCGCGCTTCTGCGCCCGCCGCGTGAGGAATGTTAAACTTATTCATTTTAAATTGTGCGGCTGAGGAATGTGGGGTTAACTACTTCCACACAGTGCTATTTGATAGCACGCCTAGTCGTGTTCACATCGTTACTGTAAAGTGAATATGATCCCTAGTATGCTTTCAAAACTAGGTACTGGAAGTTCAAATGCTGACGAACAGAAGCTTCGAGATGCGGCAGAGAGAGGTGATATTGGCGAGGTGGCGAGGTTGATCGAAAGTGGAGTATCTATAAATTCACACCGCGAGGTAAGCAGGGATACGATTGTACATGTACATGTATATCAGGACTCACGGTAGTGGGTCCTATGTAGGATTGGCTTCGAATTAGCTTTAGTGGGTGTGGTTTTTGATCGAGCGTTTAAAAACGGTAACGAAGCGTTGCCTTTACTCGCCAGCTCGCATATAATCCATCACAATCATGACAGATATGCACATATAACGTGAGCTTCGCTAAACAGTGCCGTTTACGTGGAGTGTAATATCTATGTCAGTACCAAAATTTCGCCATTTAATTTTTGTTCTCCTCCGTCTTCCATTCATCACGACAGAAACGTCGTAAGCTTACGAAGACGACAAAAAGTAGCATTTTAATTTCAAACGTATCTTTTCATGTAGATAAGATGCACAATCGTAAACTATAGTGATAATATGCCGTGAAATAACTCAAGCAGCTCAGTATGCAATATGACGCCACACACGCGTCTTAATTTACTGTTGCCACACTTAGCTGCAGATACGTTTACAGCAGGCGGTTCTAATACAGCAAAGGTGACCAAGCCAAAGAATCCTACCAAACCTCACTTTAACATACTGTACCTTGTTTCCTTGCTTTTTGCACCACCAGTCCTACATGTGTACATACCACCAATCACTTTCTCGATAGAGATTTACTTGTTGTACTCTGCCTTGCTATCAAATCCTATATATCGTCATAGCAGAGATACATGTAGCTCTATTAGCTCTGGTCATAGAGAATTTTCTATTCCTGGTACTGCTGAGGCAGAATTAATTAGTTTGTATTAAGTTTGAGAGATATGCATATGAATAGTTTGTATTAGAACAATTTTGAATTTGAGGGAGGGGAGTGGCCATGCCTGAAGGCTATCTCTATGGGCTGTACACTTTGCTATATGCAGCTTGAATCAAAGATATTAGAGTAGAAAATGAAAACATAAATGCTGGTCCCGAAAGAACTGCACTTAAACTTTTTTTTTTCTTCGACTTCCCTTGATCAGTTAATGATTACAATATATTTACTGATGTGTGTACTTCAATTACAGGCTTATGCTTGAGATGGCCATATTGATATTGATGTACATGTACATGAAGATTGTGTACATTGTACCCTTCATGTTGACCAAACTATTATACCCAGGGTGTTGATCCTCCATTACACTATGCTGCAAGGGGAGGTCATACTGCATGTGTGGAACGTCTCCTTTCCACTCCTGGTATTGATGTGAACTTTGAGGGTGAGGTGAATTGATCCACTAAATATAAAAATAGGATAATTATTCACTGTTATAGCAGTCCATATATAATTATACATATAATTATAATTATATCTATATTATATAACGATGTATATACATGTATAAAGAATAAAACATGTACTAGATGGACATAATGAACTATTGTACCCACTCCAGGGTGGTTATACTCCATTACATCTTGCTGCTAAGGGAGGCCATACTACTTGTGTGGAACAACTCATTTGCACTAGTGGTATTGATGTGAACATTAGGAATTGTGTGAGTTGGTCCACTGAAAATTAAGATTGGATATACGAACTGTAACTGTAACTGACTTAGCAGCCCACTATATGCACCTTACTTAGAATAATGATATGTATGGTGCTGAACACTATCCTGTATATGGATGGTGATGTAAAAAACAAGACCATAGAGCAGCTGCTTCTAAGCCTACACACAAAGACCAGTGTGTCCCTTGGTATCTCCTCCCCTCCAACCCCATCAACAATGTACTACATGTAAATGCTGATTGTACCCACTCTACATGTAGGTTGGTAATACTCCATTACACCTTGCTGTGCTTGGAGATCATACTACTTGTGTGGAACATCTCCTTTCCACTCCTGGTATTGATGTGAACATTAAGAATAGGGTGAGTTAATTCGTAAGCTAACCACCAAGATGAGTTACTCCACTGAATATTAAAATAATTATGCACTATGTACATGTGTACATTGTACCCATGCACATGTTGTATCCATTCCAGGAACTAAGAATAGTGTGTGTTGGTCCACTGAATATTAAAATAAGATGTGCATTGTTATATGAACTGTAGCAGACCGTGTACTACATGTACTGTATGTACATGTACATGTAAATCCACCATGTTGACTGAACAATTGTACCCACTTCAGGATGGTTATACTCCATTACACTATGCTGCAAGGGGAGGTCATACTACTTGTGTGGAACGTCTCCTTTCCACTCCTGGTATTGATGTGAACATTACGGATGTGGTGAGTTGGTCCAATGAATATCAAAATGTTGTAGGAACTGTAGCAGTACATGTACTAAATGTGCTGTGTACATTATACCCACCATGTTGACCTAAATGTTGTACCCACTCCAGGATGGTTATACTCCATTACACCATGCTGCAAGGGGAGATCATACTACTGTTGTGGAAAACCTCCTTTCCACTCCTGGTATTGATGTGAACATTGAGAATAAAGTGAGCTGGTCTATTTAATGATCAAGTAATAATGATATGTATGGTGTTGAACACTATCTTGTATATGGATGGTGATGTAAAAAACAAGACCATAGAGCACCTCTCCTCCCCTTCAACCTCATCAGTAATATTTGTATCATGCATGGAAATGTGTACACCCTCGTGATGTTGTATATGAAAGACCATGTTGATGACCATATACTACATGTACAAGTGTAAATTGTACCCACCATTTTGACTGAACTGTTGTACCCACTCCAGGAAGTTAAAACTGCATTACACCTTGCTACAAATGGAGGCCATACAAATTGTGTAAAACATCTCCTTTCCACTCCTGGTATTGATGTGAATATTATAGATATGGTGAGTTTCTTCACTGAATAATAAAATAATATATGCACTGTTATAGGAACTGTAGCAGACCTTGTACTACATGTACATGTGTACATTGTACGCTACGTGTTGACTTAACTATTGTACCCACTCCAGTATGGTAATACTCCATTACACAATGCTGCAAAGGGAGGTCATACTACCTGTGTGGAACATCTCCTTTCCACTCAAGATATTAAGGTGAACATTATGGATATGGTAAGTTGGTCTATGTGATGATCAAGTACATGTACATATAATAATGATTTATATCGTGCTGAACACTATCCTGTATATGGATGGGGATGTAAAAAAAACAAGACCATAGAGCAGCTGCTTCTAAGCCTACACACAAAGACCAGTGTGTCCCTTGGTATCTCCTCCCCTTCAACCCCATCAGCAATGTTTGTATACACTCTCATGATGTTGTATATGAAAGGCCATGTTGATGACCGCGAGTACTATACATGTATGTGTACATTGTACCAACTGAACTATTGTACCCACTTCAGGATGGTAATACTCCATTACACTATGCTGCAAAAGGAAGTCATACTGCTGTTGTGGAACGTCTCCTTTCCACTCCTGGTATTTATGTGAACATTAAGAATAGGGTGAGCTGGTCTATTTAATGATCAAGTAATAATGATATGTATGGTGCTGAACACTATCCTGTATATGGATGGTGATGTAAAAAAACAAGACCATAGAGCAGCTGCTTCTAAGCCTACATGCACACAAAGACCAGTGTGTCCCTTGGTATCTCCTCCCCTTCAACCCCATCAGCAATGTTTGTATCATGCATGGAAATGTGTACACCCTTGTGATGTCATTTATGATAGATGACCATGTACTACATGTAAATGTGTACATTGTACCCACCATGTTGACTGAACTGTTGTATCCACTCCAGGAAGTTAAAACTGCATTACACCTTGCTACAAGTGGAGGTCATACAAATTGTGTAAAACATCTCCTTTCCACTCCTGGTATTGATGTGAATATTAGGAATAGGGTGAGTTGGTCCACTGAATATTAAAATAAGATATGTACTGTTACAGGAACTGTAGCAGACCATGTACTACAATGTGTACATTGTACGCACCATGCTGACTGAACTATTGTGCCCACTCTAGTATGGTAATACTCCATTACACAATGGTGCAAAGGGAGGTCATACTACCTGTGTGGAACATCTCCTATCCACTCAAGATATTAAGGTGAACATTACGGATATGGTAAGTTGGTCTATGTGATGATCAAGTACATGTACATGTAGTAATGATTTGTATGGTACTGAATATAATCCTGTATATGGATGGTGATGTAAAAAACAAGACCATAGAGCAGCTGCTTCTAAGCCTACACACAAAGACCAGTGTGTCCCTTGGTATCTCCTCCCCTTCAACCCCATCAGCAATGTTTGTATACACTCTCGTGATGTTGAATTAGTATATGAAAGGCCATGTTGATGTCCGTGTACAATATGTCTACATTGTACCAACTGAACTATTATACCAACTTCAGGATGGTTATTCTCCATTACACTATGCTGCAAAGGGAAGTCATACTGCTGTTGTGGAACGCCTCCTTTCCACTCCTGGTATTTATGTGAACATTAAGAATAGGGTGAGCTGGTCTAGTTAATGATCAATATAATAAGGATGTGTATAGTGCTGAACACTATCCTGTTAGATGGTGATGTAAAAAACAAGACCATAGAGCAGCTGCTTCTAAGTGTACACACAAAGACCAGTGTGTCCCTTGGTATCTCCTCCCCTTCAACCCCATCAGCAATGTTTGTATCATGCATGTAAATGTGTACACCCTCGTGATGTTGTATATGAAAGGCCATATTAATGTCCATTTACATGTACTACAAATACATGTGTACATTGTACCCACCATGTTGACTGAACAATTGTACCCACTCCAGTATGGTATTACTCCATTACACCTTGCTACAAGTGGAGGTCATACAAATTGTGTAAAACATCTCCTTTCCACTCCTGGTATTGATGTGAATATTAGGAATAGGGTGAGTTGGTCCCCTGAATACTAAAATAAGATATGCACTGTTACAGGAACTGTAGCAGACCATGTACTACACATGTGTACACTGTACCCACCATGTTAACAGTCTGAACTATTGTACCCACTCCAGGATGGTAATACTCCATTACACCGTGCTGCCATGGAAGGTCATACTACTTGTGTGGAACAACTCCTTTCCACTTGTGGTATCAATGTGAACATTAAGAATATGGTGAGTTACTTGGTCCTTAACCATATAGCTCACTCTTCACTCTGCAGATCATCCATTGCAAAGCAAATGCACACACATTACGCAGTGTGCATGTCCAAAAATTGGTGCCACATTAAATTGCTCCATGGTGATACCATCTACATGTATCACATGTCATTCTCGTTCAGCAGCAGCAAACTACCCAACAGAATAAGTGTTTTTGCAGATCACATGTTGTCTGTGGGATGTGGGGGGGGGGGGGGCAGAGAGTTGTGCAAGTGGGACATTGGTCCACCATAGGTAATCAAGTTCATGTCCAATCAATTACACCAAATGTCCTGTCAATTTGGTGCATAGCTTACCTGTGATGTACATGTTAAAATCCTCCTCCATTTATTAATATGATAAGAAGGGCCCTGTTGATGACCATGTTGACTGAACTATTGTACCCACTTCAGGATGGTTATACTCCATTACACTTTGCTGCAGAGGAAGGTCATACTACTTGTGTGAAACATTTCCTTTCCACTCCTGGTATCGATGTGAACATTCAGAATAAGGTGAGCTGGTCTATTTAACGATCAAGTAATTATGATATGTATGGTGCTGAACACTATCCTGTATATGGATGGTGATGTAAAAAACAAGACCATAGAGCAGCTGCTTCTAAGCCTACACACAAAGACCAGTGTGTCCCTTGGTATCTCCTCCCCTTCAACCCCATCAGGAATGTTAAATTTGTATCAAACATGTAAATGTGTACACCCTTGTGATGTCATGTATGAAAGACCATGTTGGTGACCATATACTACATGTACATGTGTACATTGTACCCACTGGACAACTGTACCCACTCCAGGATGGTAATACTCCATTACACTTTGCTGCAAAGGGAGGTCATACTACTATTGTGGAACATCTCCTTTCCACTCCTGGTACTGTTGTGAACATTAAGGATATGGTGAGTTGGTCCACTGAATATTACAATAAGATATGCACAGTTATAGGAACTGTAGCAGACTATGTATTACACCCTTGTGATGTCATATATTAAAGACCATGTCCACACAAGTAGTATGACCTTCCATTGCAGCATAGTGTAAAGGAGTATTAACATACTGGAGTGGGTGCAATAGTTCAGTCAACATGGTGCGTACAATGTACACATGTACATGTAGTACATGATCTGCTACAGTTCCTATAACAGTGCATATCTTATTTTAATATTAAGTGAAGCAACTCACCGTTTCCTTAATATTCACATCAATACCAGGAGTGGAAAGAAGATGTTTTACACTTTTTAAATAACCTCCACTCGCAGCAAGGTGTAATGCAGTTTTACCATCCTGGAGTGGGTACAATAGTTCAGTCAACATGGTGGGTGCAATGTACACATGTACGTGTAGTACATAGTCACCAAACATCTACTATCCACTTGTGGTATTGATGTGAACATTAAAAATAGGGTGAGTTAATTGGTAAGCTAACCACCAAGATCACTCTTCACTATGCAGCTCATACATTACACAGTGTGCATGTCTAAAAATGGCGTCACATTGCTCCATGGTGATGCCATTTGTCACATGTCATTTTCCTTCTGTAGCAGCAAACAACACAACAGAATAAAAGATCACATGTTGTCTGTGGGATGTGGGGGGGGGGGGGGGGGGGGGGGGGGGGGGAGTTTTGTAAGTGTGACATGGGTCCACCATAGGTAATCAAGTTCATGTCCAATCAATTACACCAAATATCCTGTCAATCTGATAATCTGTGATGTACATGCTAAGATCCTCCTCCCTTTATTACAATATTTTTTTTTGTACATATTTCAATCTGATGAAGGGGCCATGTTGATCATGTCATTGTGTACATGTATATTGTACCAACCATACTGTCTGTACTATTGTATCCTCCAGGGTGGTAATACTCCATTACACTTTGCTGCAAGGGAAGGTCATACGACTTGTGTGGAACATCTCCTTTCCACTCCTGGTATTGGTGTGGATACTGCATTTCAGACAATTTATAATTAATGTACAAGAATTGTATGGTCCCATTGTTGCAGTGATCAATTTATTGCATTTGATATCACTAACTGTAAATTCATGTCCATTGTAAGCACATGTACATCACATCTTTCCACACCTCAGGCCCAACAACTCAGCAGTCTTGCCCTTCAACAAAGGAAATACACCTTCCCTTCACCCTCATATCAATTGATCTAATTTTGGGTGTGCATGAGCAATTAATTGTCCATTAATTCACAACATTGATGACCCATGCTAGAATGGTTACTAACTAGACAAGTAAATAAAAGCATTCTCTCTGAGTAAGTTGGAGGCATATACAGGGGTGTTCACCGAAAGAGGGGGAAAATGCAATAATGCACATTTTTGATATTATCTCATGAATGGTATATAATGGTATCATGCCAATTACATTTTTAGATTCAGCATCTATTTCTGAACAGAGTGCATTCACTTTAAATCATTATGACTTGTAAACAAAACAATGCAGCATAGTAAACAACTGCTGGCCGGTCAGGCTGGATGTTCAAGGCTATAGCTCCTCTATTCTTTGCAGTTAAGCTACCAAATTTTTTTTGTATGTATCCAAAACAGGTGAGTATCTATAGTGTTATATTGAGCTCTTAAGTTCCACTGGCTGGGGAGATCGTTAGGAAAGTATCACTTTTCAGAGGGAGGCGTGGTCTTCGTGCAATTTCGGATGATTTAGTTCGTCTTAAGGAATGAAAAGTATTGCATTACGCAGTCCCTAGTACATATTTATATTTTATTGCGTTAATGGGAACACCAATTTATAATTGATCAAAAGCTAAACAGCTTAAAAAACGCAGCCATTTTAGTAATCCGTGACGTATCACAACATTCCATAAATAGTAACCTACGGCACGTTCCGCACGTTTCGTCTGCAGCAGATGATTCCTTTTGAGAGTCTCTCAAAAGGAATCATCTGCTGCATGAGTGGTTCATTACGATGGCTTGCAGAGCTTTCTCTTTGCATCCTCTGTTTGATGGTCACACGCTGCTTCCTGCCAATAGCGCTGTCATAGGCCTGGCAACAGCTAGGCCTGTAGGGTGGTCCTGAGATGAGAAGGTTCGGGAAAACAATAAGGGCGCGTAACTAACTAGTAACAGAGAGGAATAGTTTTTATACATGCATGTAGGGGGTGGGTATGGGAGGGGCTGTGCCCCCTCCTGACCAGCCAGAGGGTAAATGGAACTAGGAACGCTTTATATCTCGTTTCCTCGTTGGCCTCTTTTCAGAAACACCCGATCTACTTGAGCACGGACCTTCTGATGCCATGCTGCATTGGTTCTGAAAAGAACCCATGGCATCGTAATCACTGAAAATATCGCCTGAGCTGTTGCCGTCGTTTACGTGACGTCAGCAAGTCCGATACTTTACTAAGATTCACAAGAATTGAACAAAATGGCTGCGTTTTTTAAGCTTTTTAGCTTTTGATCAATTATATAAATTAATGTTCTCATTAAAATATAAAAATTTATATGTATACCAGTACTGGGGAGTTGTTTACTATGCTGCATTGTTTTGTTTACAAGTCTTAATTGAATTAAAGTGAATGCACTCTGTTCAGAAATAGATGCTGAATCTAAAAATATAACTGGCATGATACCATTATATACCATTCATGAGATAATATCAGAAATGTGCATTATTGCATTTTTCCCCTCTTTTGGTGAACACCACTGTAGGCTTTGAAGGTAATACTGGTGTAAAAAGCAGGGAAACAAGGGTTGAATGATAAGATTAACCAGCACAAATTGTAAGACATTACATTGTTCGTGCATGTACTAAATATAGGACTATTTCGTTTTTCCTTATCATTCAACCCTTGTTTCCCTGCTTATTGCACCGCTATTGCCTTCAAATCCTTAGTATATTCCACCAAAGTACTCATAGAGAATGTTTTTATCTACTTGTTTCATAAATAACTGGAAGCTTTCAAACAGTTATTCATGATCCTGACAATCTAAATAAATTCACTGAATTTCATAAACTCACAGGCATTTTGATATTGGTCATGAGGATGTGAGTGCCTACCAGGTGTATGACTTGTACATGAGGTGCTGACTTTTGGCAGCTGGTTCAGAATGAGTTTACTGAACTGGAGAGCTTGAAAAGAGTACCTGTGGTGTTTTAAGAGCCATTGCATGGGACTTTGGTGGAATCTAGATACAACCTGTGTTTGATCTGCGTGTTTATCTTATTAATGTATTTTGAATTGGGCACCATGCCAACATATTTATTTATTTCTTTCACTGGTTATGTGATCGCAGACACCACATAGTTTGTGATCTAGTCTTGCAAGCCAGACGTACTTCAATGTGACTGTACTATACTGTATAAAGTGGACTGTGGATTAGTAGAATTCAAATGTGCTATTATGAATTTAATCACGTAACATGAAATATATTTCATAATCCTATCCCTAACACTATGAAAAGGGTATTGTTATACAAGTGTGTATATATAGACGTTATTGCATATACGTGTGTATAACGCCTCAATACGCAGTGTTATACACTGCTAATTGATGTTATACACTAGTATAGTGTATAACAGCCCTTTTTACACAGTGAAGTCACATAAATATATTAATAATAAAAACTCATGGCTCAACGTGTGGACGAAATGCGTGATATGGATAAAAAGGCCACGCCTACCCCAAGCACATATTCCCACACCACACCTACAACATGGTGGGGGTCCAGAGCACCAAGTTAAGGTGGACATGGGTCACATGGGTCACCTGATAGGCTGCCTCAAGAGGTACCTTTTCACCAAATCAAATTGATATATGCCCATGCAGCTCATGATCAGTTCAAGTTGAGTTATTATACTTCTCATTTCTAAGTTACTGAACAAGTATATTAAAAAAATTCTTTATGAGAAAGTTGTTGGTATATATAGAATCTGAAGGCAATGGTGGTGCAAAAAGGAAGGGCACAAGGGACTATTTTTTATTCAAACCTCACAATAGATGTTAAACACAAATTTCAATATTTAACTAGTAAACTATGTAACAATGTATGAGTCAACCATCTAAGTAGAGGTCTGAGACTTTAGCAAGGGGACCTGCCCTTGCAAGAAATGCTCTGGCATTCGAGCTCACAAGGGTAAATACTGTCTAGAGTGGTGGAAGTGGAGGAGTTAACCTGGACTGAAAGCTAAAGATATTGGAAAATGTAAAAGTTCTATATTTAGCGCATTTCTAGAATATTACATTTATGTTATTCAGTTGTTAGGGTTAGGGTAACCAAGGGGCATCCCCCGACTACAGTTGAGAACATCACAGTTGGCCTAAAAATTTTTTCATGTGTTCTCACTTTGATTGTGATTATATCACCAACTGTAAAAGCTGAAGATAAAAAAATTATGCACTTGTATTATATATATACTTAGCAATGTGAACTTGAAAAATGAAATTATTTATTGATGTATGTTATTAGATAATAAACTATTTAGTGACACCCCTCCAAAACAACTTCTTCGTTGATTTTCTTCCTGAAAATGGAATGGTTTTCAACAAAATTAGGTTTATAGATACTTCATCACTGTCTTTAGCTTTTCAGTCTTACGCGTCCAACTTTCGATCAATCGTTACAGTTTAAAACACCAAAATGTAGCCTTTTCGATACCTTTTTTGTTCGTCAATTTGTGCTCTCCAGCAAGTGCGGAATCGCTCCAAATTTTCAATATATAGCGAGCGATACATTTGATATAGAATCAGCCTCCTTAGGTACTTGCACCGTTCAACGCAACATACAAAAACAGCTCAAAGCTTGGCAACGTCGCCATTTTGAGATATTTACTATGAATATAATCAATTAGTTAATAAATTATCGATGCTATTATGGCTGAGGGCGGTGCAGACGACGTTGTTTTGGACGGTGGGAACGGTTCTTTTCTGCTCACTTTGTCTTGAGCTTGAACTCCAGATAATACATACGCAAAGCAAGGATCTTTGCATCGGAGTCGGTAAGATCAGGCATAAATTCAGACAAGGCATCCAGTTGATCTGTAGATGCATCTTTCATAGTCAACT
This sequence comes from Spongilla lacustris, assembly GCA_949361645.1. Classification (NCBI taxonomy): domain Eukaryota; kingdom Metazoa; phylum Porifera; class Demospongiae; order Spongillida; family Spongillidae; genus Spongilla; species Spongilla lacustris. The sequence goes on along the minus strand of OX442416.1, from coordinate 19,165,734 downwards.
TGCTCCTTCTCTTCCTTTTCTCTGCCCGCTGGTCTCGCTGGTCTCCGGTTGTGCGATTTCTCGCGGAGATTTCCTTTTCTTCTTAAGTTCTGCCCACGCAGATATAGCTTCCACACTAGCGCGCCTAGAGCTGCGCTTGCTACTTGAAGCTTCCTCTGATTGGTTCTGAAAAGAACCGTTCTCACCGTCCAAAACAACGTCGTCTGCACCGCCCTCAGCCACAATAGCATTGATAATTTATTAACTAATTGATTATATTCATAGTAAATATCTCAACATGGCAACGTTGTCAAGCTGCTTTCAACTTTAAGCTGTTTTTGTATGTTGCGTTGAACGGTGCAAGTACCTAAGGAGGCTGATTCTATATCAAATGTATCGCTCGCTATATATTGAAAATTTGGAGCGATTCCGCACTTGCTGGAGAGCACAAATTGACGAACAAAAAAGGTAACGAAAAGGCTACATTTTGGTGTTTTAAACTGTAACGATTGATCGAAAGTTGGACGCGTAAGACTGAAAAGCTAAAGACAGTGATGAAGTATCTATAAACCTAATTTTGTTGAAAACCATTCCATTTTCAGGAAGAAAATCAACGAAGAAGTTGTTTTGGAGGGGTGTCACTAAATAGTTTATTATCAAATAACATACATCAATAAATAATTTCATTTTTCAAGTTCACATTGCTAAGTATATATATAATACAAGTGCATAATTTTTTTATCTTCAGCTTTTATAGTTGGTGATAAAATCACAATCAAAGTGAGAACACATGAAAAAATTTTTTAGGCCAAGTGTGATGTTCTCAACTGTAAGCACATAACATCAGAGCTTGCAAGCATGTTCAGTCAGCAGTCCCCACCTGCAGAGTTATAAGCCTCCACACTCCACACAACAAGGGGTCAGTAATGTTGCTATTTTATATAATGCCAATGGAGATGCGAGCCCACCAGCCCTCCTCACACTGATGTAGCAAAATTTCAAGGGGGCCACACATGCTGCCCACCCCCACTAATGGAGATGGTGGAACTATTAGCCCCACACTGCAAGTGGACCTAGCTGCCTCAACAGTGCTCACACAACCTCCTTCCACCCTTCACTACAAGTTCAGTCAGTAGCTCCCGAAACAAGGAACTTCCAGCCCAACCACCAGCCTCACACTACCAGTGGAACACATCTGATCGGGAGCTAACTTACAAGGAAACCCTTGAAAACGGAAGACCATTTCCTATACCTCGCCGTTATATCTATTTGGAACACCTTGCCTGAACATGTCGCTCAGCCCACCATCTGATCATCACTTTTACGTCTCGTCGACCAATCTCCTTTTTGTAAAATTGTGTCCCTATAAAGGGGCAATAAGTGCATTATATTCATGCCATTACACCGACTTATGGACCCGTATCACAAGTTGCGGGCTGGTGGCTTCCCTGGTTATGTGGGGGCTGCTTACCCAGCACTACTTCATGAATGGAGCCCCACCATCATAAAGGAGGGGTGGTTTACATGTATGTCTTGCTTTGATCCCACATGTAATCAATTCCAATGGGAGGGTTGGTTTTAAGATCAATGACATAGGTCATAAAGAAAAGTAAAGCGAATCAGCTGGTAGTGTGGAGTCTTTTAGCAGTTTGGGGCTGGTATATGTATTGTGTATTTTGGGAGGGGTTGGGGGCTGCGGCCTGGCTTGGTGCCAATGGTAGTTGATAGCTTCATCCACTTGTAGTCTGGGTGCTGCTCACTTGCTATCTGTTTGCAGCTAGGGCCGCCCATGCTGATAGATTAGTAAAGAAGAAAGTTACTCACTAATCATCACCCACGCAAATTTGGATGTGGCATGTCACCTGATGATTAAACCCTTACCACAAAATCAGTGACGTAACGTGTGCAAATCCTCTACACGCCCTATGGAATGACGATGTTCGCAAAGCTTAAGAAGAATTTAGGATTCGGTACGATTATTTGACGTTCGCGTATGATGTACATGTACGTAGGCCTATTTTGATGTATCATCCTGGGGGACTCCGAAGTTGTATGCCCATCACCCACCCCACCTTGCACCAAGGGCGTAGCACACCTAGTCGTGTTCACGTCGTTACTGACTCGTACGTAAAGTGAATATGATCCATAGTATGCTTTCAAAACTAGGTACTGGAAGTTCATATGCTGAAGAACAGAAGCTTCGAGATGCGGCAGAGAGAGGTGATATTGGCGAGGTGGTGAGGTTGATCGAAAGTGGAGTATCTGTAAATTTAAGTGACGGTGTAAGTAGTGATTGTACATGTACATGTTAGTGGCCATATTGTTTTGGACAAAATGTGTGCGTTATTTAGAAATTTGTGTATCTACGACGACGATGAAGTAATCTCACACTATAATTGTACGCACGCAACAATCCATATTAACCATTTCATTCGGTTCTAAGTATATGATTCGTGATTTTTCACCAATCTAAGTTGTTGTTATTACATCATTCGTACACAAATTCTATATAACGCACACATTTTGGGCCAAAACAATATGGCCGCTAATGTTTTGATCCTTCCCGGGATGACACGGCAAGGGGTCTATACTGTACTGTGCCTATTGCAAATCCTATATATCGTCATAGAGAATTTTCTCTTCCTGGTACTGCTGCTAACATCGGGAGCAGAATAAAATAGTTTATATAAAAAGGGAGCGTACATAGATAGTATAGTAAACTATATAGTAGTACTATACTATCGTAGTACTATACTATCTATGGTGCGTAGAGCTCAGCGACTTTAGATTATTCATAGCATTTCTGGTCGATCGCGTGGCTGACTTCTCTCGTGTGCATTCTAGTATTTTTCACTCTCGTGTATGTAGTTCTAATCTGTTCACATCCGCTTTGCTCCGCGAAAACACTACAGTGGCCATACCTGAGGGCTGCTGTACATTTTGCTATCTGCACCTTGATTGAATGAAGTCATAAATGCTGGTACCCTTAAACTGTTTTCCCCCTTCCCTTGATTAATGATTACAATAAATTATGTGTGTACTTCATGAGGTGAATAGGTCTACGTAACGATCAAATAATAGGCGCTGATCACTATCCTAAATATGGATGGTGATAAACAAGACCATAGATCAGCTGCTTTTTAAGCCGACACACAAAGACCAGTGTGTCCCTTGGTATCTCCTCTCCTTCAACCCCATCAGCAATGTTTTTATCATGCATGTAAATGTGATGTTGTATATGAAGGACCATGGTGATGATAATGTATACTACGTGCATTGTATACGTACCCACCATGTTGACTGACCTATTGTAGCAACTCCAGAATTTACATACTACATTACACTATGCTGCAAGGAGAGGTCATACTACTTGTGTGAAACATTTCATTTCCACTCCTGGTATTGATGTGAACATTAAGGATGAGGTGAGCTGGTCTATTTAATGATCAAGTAATAATGATATGTATGGTGCTGAACACTATCCTGTGTATGGATGGTGATGCAAAAAACAAGACCATAGAGCAGCTGCTTCTAAGCCTACACACAAAGACCAGTGTGTCCCTTGGTATCTCCTCCCCTTCAACCTCTCTTTGTATCATGCATGTAAATTTGTACACCCTCATGATGTCGTATATAAAAGGTCATCAATGATCATGTACTACATGTACATGTGTACAAATTGTACCCGCCATGTTGTCTGTGTCGGTTGAATGGCTGTCCCCCTGGAAAAAATGACCCCCCCAACATTATATCCTAGATTATATTTGATCATTGTCCCCCGCCCTCCCCCCCCCCCCCCCCCCCCCCACCGATTTAAAGTGTCCCCCGGGGGGCTGTCATTCCTAGGAGGTAATGTCCCCCCCACCCCTTTCATACGAGAGCGCAATCTGAACAAATTACGCATACGCACAAAACATCTACTGGAACACCTTACTAATGGTACAATGATCCTTTTTCCTTGGAAACTTAAATAGACAATTAATTTTGATGATCTCCTTCATAGAATTGCGTATTTTTGCAAATGTAGGCTTAAGGATTTGGCCGAATGTCATAGTACTAGAATGATAGATGCCACAAATAGTTCCATGACGAATGTGATACCATTCCTGCATGTGTGGGAGCAAAAGAGCTAGCCTAAGGAGAAAATTGTTGTGTAGCATTGTGTATAATATTCATGTGTTTAATTATCATACTTTCTATTTATTATCTATAATGATCATTTGTGGAATTAAAAGAGCGCCCAGATGGCGGTGCATGTAGATCTGATATGAATATCATGAACTCTGACTCCGCTGTAATTATTTCATACGGAATTAGGAAACATCATCTTCAAACAAAGACTGCTAAAGAATCGGAGACAAATTCTTAATTTAAGGCCGGGGGACATTATATCCTAGGAATGACAGTCCCCCTGTGGGGGGGGGGGGGGGGGGGACACTTTAAACCAGAGGGGGACATTGAATCCTAGGTTATAACGTCCAGGGGAACAGGGGGATGGAATTTCCTACAACAGCCTGAACTACATGTGTTGTACCATCTCCAGGTTGGTTTTACTCCATTACACTATGCTGCAAGCTGAGAAAGGTTATACTACTTATGTGGTTCAATCTATATTAAAATAACATATACACTGGTTTAGGAACTGTAGCAATCCATGTACTGCATGTACCTGTGTACATTGTACCCACCTTGTTGTACCCACTCCAGGATGGTTTTACTCCATTACACTATGCTGCAAGGAAAGGTCATACTAAATGTGTGAAACATCTCCTTTCCACTCCTGGTATTGATATGAACATTCATTGTAAGGCTAGGGTGAGCAAGTCTATTTGATGATGTATGGATGGTGATGAAAAAAAAAAGACCATATAGAGCAGCTGATTCTATGCCTACACACAAAGACCAGTGTGTTCCTTGGTATCTATAAACCATTGTAATGTTGTATATGAAAGGCCATATTGATGACCATATACTACATGTCCATGTGTACATTGTACCCACAATGTTGAATGAACTATTGTACCCACTCCAGTATGGTGGTGATACTCCATTACACCTTGCTGTAAAGAGATGTCATTCTTCTATTGTGAAACATCTCCTTTTCACTCCTGGTATCGATGTGAACATTAGGAATATGGTGAGTTGGTCCACTGAATATTAAAACATGATATGCACTGTGCTAAAGGAACTGTAGCTGACCATCATATACATCTTATTTAATGATCATATTTATAGTGCTGAACACTATCCTGTACATGTATATGGATGGTGATGTAAAAAACAAGACCATAGAACAGCTGCTTCTAAGCCTACACACAAAGATGAGTGTGTCCCTTAGTATCTCCTCCCCTTCAACCCCATCAGCAATCTTTTGTATCATGCATGTAAATGTGTACACCTAGCTGCAGACACCCACTTCATGTTGCATATGAAAAGCCATGTTGATGTCTATGCATGTAATATACATTGCACCCACCATGTTGACTGAACGGTTGTACCCACTTCAGGATGGTCATACTCCATTATCCCTTGCTATGGTGGGATACAATCCTGCTTGTGTGGAACATCTCCTTTCCACTCGTGGTACTGATGTGAATATTAAGGTTAAGGTGAGTCGGTCCTCTGAAATAAGAGATAATTATGGCAACTGTACCAGTCCATTACATGTATAACTACATGTAGAAGTGTACATTGGATCTACATTGTACCTGAACTATTGTACCTAACCTCAGGATGGTTATGCTCCATTACACTATGCTGCAAAGGAAGGTCATACTACTTGTGTGAAACAACTCCTCTACATTCCTGGTATTAATGTGAACATTCAGGATAAGGTGAGCTGGTCTATTTAATGATCAAGTAATAATGATATGTATGGTGCTGAACACTATCTTGTATACGGATGGTGATGTAAAAACAAGACCATAGAGCAGCGAGTCTGTCCCTTGGTATCTCTTGCCCTTCAACCCCATCAGCAATGTTTGTATCATGCTGTATATGTAAATGTCTACACCCTCTCGATGCTGTATACGACAGGCCATGTTGATGACCATGTACTACATGTACATGTGTGTACATTGTATCATGTTAACTGAAATATTGTGCCCACTCTAGGATGGTAATACTCCATTATACCTTGCTGTGGTGGGAGATCATACTACTTGTGTGGAACATCTCCTTTCCACTCCTGGTATTGATGTGAACATTAAGAATGGGGTGAGTGGATCCAATGAATATTAAAATAAAAAATGCACTGTGTTATAGGAACTGTAGCAGACCATGTACTACATGTACATGTGCACATTGTATGTTGACTGAAATATTGTACCCTCTCCAGTATGGTGATACTCCATTACACTGTGCTACAAAGGAAGGTCATACTACATGTGTGGAACATCTCCTCTCCACTTGTGGTATCAATGTGAACATTAAGAATAGGGTGGGTTGGTCCACTAACCCCGAGCTCACACTTTAATCTGCATCTGTGCAAACCAAACGCATCACATTGCTTTATGGTGATGCCATCTATCACATTCTATTCTCATTCTGTAGCTGTAAACAATCTAACAGAACAACTCACTTGTGTTGTTTTTTTTTACAGATCACATGTTGGCTGAGGCTTGTGGAGGGAAGGGTGGGGGGGGGGGGGGGGCGGGTAAATGATGCATGCTGTTCAAGTGGGACATGGGTCTGATCAATTACAACCAAATGTCCTGTCAATTTAGTAAATGGTTTGTTTGTGATGCACATGTTATAATCCGGGATTATTATAATATAATTATAATATATGTAATTTTCGCAAACTTGAGCATTTGCCTAACAAGAGCGAATGCCAGAGCCATCCTCCGTAGAATCCCATCTTAACTGTAGTGTGTTTTATATATAGCAAGTGTTGTGTGTATGATGTTTATGTGATACTACAAGTAATAATGAATTATAATTGCAATTATAATATAATTATAAATATAATTGTAATTATTATAATTAAAATATATATACATCTTTATATGTCTGTGTGTAATATAATTTGAGGGGTTTTGTTTGAAGTAGCCATGTTGATGAACTATTGTACCCACTCCAGGATGGTTATCCTCCATTACACTATGCTGCTAAGGGAGGTCATACTGCTTGTGTGGAACATCTCCTCTCCACTCCTGGTATTGATGTGGATACCTTATTTCAGAAAATTATTACTGAACGTTGTTAGGGCAAATCAGTGTCACTTAACAGACAATTCCAAGACCATTAACTAATTAAATATAATTGATATATTATTAATAATGTTGTGTATATTGATTTATCCAAAAATATACTTGTGGAGTTAAGTTTTTATGTGTTTCCATTTTTGCAATGATCAATTTATTCCATTTGATACCAGTAACTTTATAAACTGATTCATATCCACTTCAGCACACGTACATCACATCTTTCCACACCTCCGGCCCAAAAACATGGCAGTCTTATACATGTACTTCAACAAAGGACACCTTCACATCCCTTCCAATCAAATGGTGTAATTTTGGCTATACATTAGCAATGAATTTACCATGAATTCATATAATGTTGATAGAATGGATCATGCACACATGAGGAGCAGTCAGAGGAACAGGATCCTGCTCATGATGTCTATATACAATGCAATAAGACAGTCAAGAACATGTACTAAATGTTAATGAAATACATTGTATCAGGACCCACGGTAGTGGTCACTAGTGGGTCCTATGTAGGATAGGCTTCGTGGGCGTGGTTTTAGATCGAGCGTTTTAAAACGGTAACGAAGCATTGCCTTTACTCGCCAGCTCGCATATAATCCATCACAAACATGACCGATATGCATATATAACGTGAGCTTCGCTAAACAGTGCCGTTTACGTGGAGTGACTAGTCGGTACCCAAATTCCGCCATTTAATTTTTGTTCATCACCTCCTCCTTCCGTTTATCACGTATAACTCACGACAGGAACGTCGTAAGAAGACGAGATTAGCTTCAAAAAGTTGCATTTGATTTCCAAACGTGCCCTTTCATACAAATACGACCTACAGTTGTTAGCTGGTGATGAAATGCCGTGAAATAACGCAAGCAGGTGCAATTCATTATCGGTGAAAATTCTCGGTTGCCTAGCACTATGTAATGTGACATCACATACGCGTCTTAATTTAATGTTGCCAGGCTACGCAAAATTAACGTCGCAGCTGCAGACACGTTTACAACAGGGGGTTCTAATTCGGGAAAGGTGACCAAGCCAAAGAAAACGGCTCATTAACAAGGAGAACTCAGAGTTTAAGATATAGGTAGGCCTATCAATAAATTAAAAAGAGGCCTCGATACTGATACGAGGAATCTAAGCGTTCTATGCATTGCAACGAATACACTAAGCCATATATTGTATATTATATATTGACTGAACACTCCTGGCAGAGAAAAAAAAATTATGGAAACAAGTAAATCAAAAACTTCTCTATCCGGCGAGAAAGTGATTGGTGGTATGCAGGATTGGTGGTGCAAAAGCAAGGAAACAAGGTACAGTAAAAGAGAATCGTTCGCGTTATAATTGACTATGAATCTACTCCGACAGTTGCGCGCGGCGGTTGTCAAGCACTTCTCTACAACAACAATTATATAATACATCACGTGAGGTTACGTAGTTACGTAACCGTTTCAATACATTTGTGAGTATATTTCTAACACTCTCCCCCCGTTGACTACATGTATAAGTCACCTGTAAGAGTCATTAAATGGGACAGTGTCCAGCAAAATCGGGCTTGTGAGTTTATAATTTATCCCTATAAAAATTGCATGTTACACTAAGCAACACATCTTTGTAACAGTACAACCTTTACCTTTAAAAATTCGTACACTTGTTCTCACATCATCTCTCTATGTGAAAACCGATTTTTGTGCTTTAATTATTTTCCATGCCACGAGTACAAAGATTACTAACCCAACGGGTTAGAATTCAACATTCAACATTTCTTCATGTTAGAGTGCGGAAAACGCATCAAATTTGGGCTGTACATAGACGAGTCCTGTAGCTATTGATCTGTCCTGTTCGTTAATTCTTGTATCATACGTTACGGAGATACAGTTGAACAAACTACGTGCATGTTTTCCCGCTTGATTCGCGCCAATGATTTTGGCAAATCGCGTCCCGCTCAATGTATGGGGAGGCGGTGATTATATCTTTGGCGCGAATCAAGCGGGAAAAATGCATGTAGTTTGCTCAACTGTATCTCTGTAACGGATGATACAAGAATTAACGAACAGGACAAATCAATAGCTACAGGACTCCACTATGAACAACCCAAATTTGATGCGTTTTCCGCACTCGTACATGGAGAAATGTTGAATTCTAACCCGTTGGGTTAGTAATCTTTGTACTCGCGACATGGAAAATAATTAGAGCACAAAAATCGGTTTTCACATAGAAAGATGATGTGAGAACAAGTGTGCGAATTTTTAAAGGTAAAGGTTGTACCGTTGCAAAGATGTGTTGCTTAGTGTAACATGCAATTTTTATAGGGATAAATTATAAACTCACAAGCCCGATTTTGCTGGACACTGTCCCAAATTATGAATCTAACTCCTTGATATATCTTGATATAGCTTGTTGTGCTCTTTTAAATGCAGCTCGTTTTGGACGTTGCACTTTGTTGTACATGTGTCTTCAGTTTACCCCACCATGCAGTACTTTCTCATGACAACTCTTCCAATTAGTGCTGTTATATGGTGGTTTGCATCCAGGAGTATCGGGTACTTGGCAAATTCCGCTATATCTGCTTCACTCAACCGTCCCTTGCACCTCCACAAAACTGAACCAAAAAATTTTATCAGCATTTTGTCTACTTGCTCAGTAGGTAGTGAAAGCGCTGTCTTTAGTCGGTTTGTAATGTAAGATCTCTGACTACCAGAGTCAAGAATCATCCTGGCTTGTATGACTGGGGATGAACTATCAGGCCGAAGAACACCAGTTGTCGCTGTTTGAAGTAATACTGGAGTTTTTGTGTCCACATACAATGTCACAACAGAAGGCTTACTTCCTTTAGATACACTCTGATGATTTACACTTTTATTTAGATGCACTTGGTGATGAAGATTCCTTCTTTTGTGCAGTCCTGGAACAAATGCTAGTGTTGTGTCTTCCTGATCAACTGTTAGTAGCACTTTGTGTTGGATTTGCAGTCCCTGCTCATGTGGTGTTTCCTTAGGCACAGGAAATATCTGCCAGTCTTAGTCAGTACTTGCTTCCTGGCATCAGAACCAACCACTGTCCATTCCTTCAATGTTTCTACCTTTATAGACGACAGCTGATGAAGTTAAGCAATTGGAAAAGGCAACAAGAGGTCAATCGAAAAACAAGCTCTGGATGCAGCATCGGGCAGGGCGCATAACAGCTTCCAGGTGCAAAGATGTAGTGATGACGAATCCTGATATGCCATCACAGACTTTAATAAAGAGCATCTGTTACCCAGATGCTTTCACCTTTAGCACTGAAGCTACTAGGTAAGCACCTAACACTTGTTAAGTTGACAGTAACACAATCCTTACATATAGGTGGGGTGTTAGCCATGAAAACGATGCTATTGAAATGTATTTCAAAAGTGCAACTCGTACTCACAAAGAGCTGTCCATCACCCTATGTGGTTTATTTGTAGATACAAAAAGTCCATACATTGGTGCTTCACCAGATGCCATTATTTACTGCAAATGCTGTGGAATGGGTGTTTTGGAAGTTAAATGCCCTTATACTTTTAAAAGTAGTATTCCAGAATTATTACCCCACGATTGCTTTCTAAAAAGGTGTGGCAGTAATAATAACATGTCTTTGCAGTCGAACCATGCCTACTATTATCAAGTCCAAATGCAACTCTTCATCTGTTGTGCATCTTATTGTGACTTTGTAGTATGGACACCCAATTCACTACATGTGGAAAGAATAAAAGAAGACAGAGCCCTGATTGTGGATATCATGGAGCCTATGAAGCACTTCTTTGTTTATGGGTTGCTACCAGAGATCATTGGAAAATGGTATACAAGAAAGCCAATAGCTGATTCAAAAGGAATTGTACAAGACAGCCTTTTAGATGGAAATGAAGTTGAAGACTATACAAAGCTCTGGTGTTACTGCAATGAACCAAGCTATTCCTGTGTATGCAAATGGTTGGGCTTCTTAGACTCTGAATCCAGGCAATGAAGGAGGTGGTGGAGGCTGAAACGGCTGACTATCAAATCTTCTGCAGATTACACAATGAAACAGCAACTTTCTTACCACTTGCCTTCTCCGCACAATCCAAAACCTTGATCTCAGTTCGGTCAAAGTGTCCTTCATCCCACCATGCAGTACTTTCTCATAGCAACTCTTCACAATTAGAGCTGTTATATGGTGGTTTGCATCCAGGAGAATCGGGTACTTGGCAGATTCCGTAATATCTGCTTCACTCAACCGTCCCTTGCACCTCCACAAGCCTTCATTGTCAACAAACATACCAAACTGTTGCTTCCACTGGCTGAACTTGTGTTCTTCAAGTAGGGACTCTTGCAAGATTTTTATCCAGTAGATTTCAGCCCTTGCCAAATCGAAATCAAAACTCTGACCCTTGTGTCGACAGTCATTTATTAAACATCCATGCACACGTTTTACGATTCTGCATGAGTGATACAAGTAAATAAAAAACATTCTCTATGTGAAAGTTGATGGCATATAGAATTTGAAGGCAAATTATTATGAAATATATTGCATTCCTTATGAAAGAATGCAACGTTTTTGAATGAACATAATTTTTTAATAGGATTATCAATCTAAATCAATTTATGAATACTCAATAACCTTGTTTAGGCAAACGCCAAATGCAATATTAAAATTATCTTTTACAGTTCAAAAGATAAAATCAAATACCTTGCAATCAATTAATTTGATACAGAAATGTACAACAACTTTTAAATAATTACAAGATTTATAATTTAAAGAATAGCTGTGAAATTTTTTTGAAAAAGTATGAAATTCAATTGGCGTTTTACTAGTTTAATATTCAAACTAGTTTAATATTCAAAACAACAAATCAAACTTGAAAATTCTAAAAGGGCCACTACAATTGTAATTAACTTTATAGTAACTCACCATTACATGATCTAATACACAATCAAATTGTGTTTTTTACTTCATTAAATCATGGAGTAATTAGTGATGGTTATAAAAATTAGTTACCCCATAACAGCTTCGATCTTAATAACTTTAATGCAAATTACAGTTTTAAATGTTAATAACTCACTATTGAACTCAGTAACTTCAAATCAGTGCTGTTCTACTGCCTACTAAGATCTTGTGTTATTTATTAGTAGTTATTAAAATCAATTATATCTAACCGTAATCTTGAATAATGTTGATGATAGAGGGCTTTGAATATTTTGATTTATGAGGGCATAGATACAATTACTTAATCGCTTACAATAATTTAAATCTAATTGAATTGTTAGTATTTGCCTAACATCTAAAACATAGGTTAAAGAAATCAAGCAGTTAATTAATTTCAATCCTAAGTTATGGTGATGCAAAAGCGTTGTGTTCTTTTGTGAAGACCCTGTATATAGGAATTGTAGCAGACCTTGTATTACATGTATATGTGTATACATTGTACCCACCATGTTGGCTAAACTATTGTACCCACTCCAGTATCAATATACTCCATTGCACTTGGCTGCAAGAGGAGGTCATACTAATCGTGTGAAACATTTCCTGATCACTTCTGGTATTGATGTGAAGGTTAAGAAAAAGGTGAGTTGGTCCACTGAATATTAAAATAAGATATGCACTCTTATGGGAACTGTAGCAGTCCATGTGCATGGTGTTCCTTAATCAAGGAAAATTGCTTATAAATTGATCGCAAACACTTAATTAAGTAACAAAAGTTGCTAAATCCTCTAATAACGCGTGCTTAAATTTTGATATAAATAAACTAAAATTTTTTTCAAACATAATTATACATATGTACATACAAATAATAAACTTACATTCATATTTTTATGAGACACTGGCCAGACTTCCATCAAACTGTCATATATGATAAAAATGACACAAGTTAATCTTAAACAGCTTATACATGTAGTTAAGGCAAAACACATCTGGTGAGTATAGCAGTGGCATTGGCCCTCACTACATAGAGATTGAACCTGCCATACAAATGTAAATGTCTCCAAGTACTGCCGACTTTGGCCTGCATGTTAGAGTGGCAAGCCATGATGCCAGCTGATTTTCAATAGCTTCATTTCCATATGCACCATAGACCATATGTCTCAGCTACCAGGGGAACACACATGCAACTTTGCATTTAGCATCATTGGCCCTGTGCTTTCTGCCTTCAGTGGCTAGGGCAGCTGATCCTGCAGACACTCCCACTTCCATAAGGGTATGTGTGTTAAGCAGAAAGGCTACAGAAATATCGGAGGTAACTGACTTGCCTGTTGCCCATTTAGTCAACAGAAGGTCAGCAGGACAGGCGTGGCTATGATCAGCTGTGAGGTCATTGCCAGCCTCCACTTATGGTGGATAGTACTTTTTGGGAGACCAAAGACGCTGAGAGAAGAGAGTGAATGGGCAGTGCCCTATCAGGAGGAACAGTAGAATTAAAAGCTGCAACTGCAGAACAGAGGGGAAGATTTGTCGCTGAACCAAACCCAGCTGAAAAAATGGAGGCTATATATGCTGCAGGTGCATATTGGTATAGTGTGCGAAGTCCCAACCCTCCCCTACTAAGGCCTAGAATTGCCTGTCTCCAAGCAGCATCTGAAATGTCCACAGCAGTGCAGGAGAAGAAGCACCTATGAACATCTTGGTCATACAACTGGAGGGCTGCCCCAGATAATGATGGAGGTGTGGTACGTGTAAGATGGACAAGCCGGCAGAAACCACCACACATATGGAGCAGGGTTAGGGCAACCTGTGGATCTGCGTCCAAAGATCACAAAGGAACTCAATTGGGATAGACTTTGTCGGCCTCTGCCTTTGCAGCTTGGTATAATGCATTATGGAAACACCATAAGCTTCAACCAGGATGCCACTGAATTGTCTGCAATAACCTTCTCTAGGACAGAAGAAAGTACCCTTGCATAGGCCGACTTAGCTCTTGTTGGGACAAAAAAAATGGTGGGACTCCTGTAAGAACGGATTTCATCAAGGGATGGCTGAGTGATTAAATGCAGAGGAAGCTTCTTGACCAGAATGCCATACTGAACACTTCTGCTGATGGGATGCCCATCTGAGGAAGCAACAAAGCTAGAACAATGATTGCAAGTACACACAAACTTAGCAACAGGAACTTCACCTTGATAAATAAATCCCTCTCAAGTGTCACATTGTAGGAGCAATACATTCCTTGCAGATACACAGCTTACTATGTGAAGCTTCAAGACTGCTGGTGGACTCAAAAGACTTGTTCATTAGAGATGGCTGCATAAGAAGAGGACCACACCGATAGTTGGATTGAGAGGAACAACAACAAGTTTGAGACTTTTTCCTCTTCTTATATTTAAATTAATACTTCTCAATAACACCTAGTCAAAAACATATCTTTTTACAGGCATCCAAAAGCTCCAACTTTTACTTGCCGAATTTATTAATACATTCAAACCACTAAATCAAGATATAATGATCCCTAAATGAAGTACATTGCAAATCGAATAACTTCTAAATGGAAGTAGTTAATTAAATACAGTTTGCACCTTTTAACTAATCACCCACCCTGCATTTATTAATAAAAAAATTTCAAATCACAATACCCAATTATATTTGCAAGTACACAACTATAATGTCATTTTACTCAGTACAAACATCAATCTAATGTAACTCTGTATAGCAATGCCCTCGGACCAGAGTCATGTTCAGCCTGAATACCAAAGACTTCACAGAGAGTCTGGTGGCCAATCAAGAAATCATACACTGAACCTTCTCACCCCATGCTCCATATACCTCCACAGCCATTGAGACACATACCCAGTTGAGCTCAGTGCACTTCTGGTCATTGTTAGCATGATTCCTTTCTTCTGCTGAGAGGGCAACTGACCATGCTGTGGTACCCGCTTCAACAATATGGGTTGAACCAAGCGGTGAGATCACAGTGAAGTCAAGGGGCTGCAGGTATGGAGCAAACCCAATTTGGCAGTAGGACATCAGCAGGTCTAGTATGCAGGTGTTCATGTCCTATAACACTTCCAGCTTCAATACTAGTCTTTAGACTTTTATTAATATTAAACATTAAAGATTCTGTTAAAACGTTCTAGTGAATCCATATTAACCGAACTATTGTACCCACTCCAGGATGATGATGGCTATGCTATTTGTGTGAAACATCTCCTTTCCACTCCTGGTATTGATGTGAACATTAAGGATAGGGTGAGTTGGCCCACTGAATATTAAAATATAATATACACTGTTATAGGAACTTTAGCTGATGTAGCAAGCCACTACACTTTTTGGTTCAAATGATAAACATGCAGTACTACTGCAGCTTCTGCACCTTGGTACACATATTGTTCAATCATTATCAGATGGTGGATACTAAATTGAGTGGATAATATCAATAATAACTAGTTGTGATCAATTCACCACACAGACCTGCAATGTTATTAACCACCAAGCTCACTCTTCCTCCTCCCCTCTATTAATGATTAAAATAAATCTGCATACACATTTTGAAGTAGCCATGTTGATGACCCACCACATTGACCAAATTATTGTACCCACTCTAGTGGGGTGATACTCCATTGGACCTTGCTGTAAGGTCAGGTCATACTACTTGTGTGGAACATCTCCTGTCCACTCCTGCTATTGATGGGGATACTGTATTTCAGAGAATTTGTTATTAATTACTGTTATTATTAATGTACTACATGTATATTATATTGCTAAATGTATGTGTTCTCATTTTTGCAGTGATCAATTTATTACATTTGATATCACTAACTCTAAATTCATGTCCACTTTAAGCACATGTACATCACTTCTTTCAACACCTCCGGCCTGACAACTCAGCAGTCTTGTACTTCAACAAAGAACATACACCTTCCCTTCCAGCCCTCATATCAATTGGTCTAATGTTGGCTGTTACTGAGCAATAAGGTTACATGTATAATGAATTGCCTGAATTGGCTGTTGTCAATAGTCAGTAATTAGACATGTAAATAAAAAATTCTCTACGAGTAAGTTGGTGGTATATTGGATTTCAATACAATGACAAAGATTTGTATAAAAATCTGAATGATCAATTTCTAAATTACAATGTTTGCATGTAATAAAAAATGATTGAACAGCTCCTGGTCAAATGTGTGATTGCTGATACAGGAAAAAAGAAATAGTCCTGATTTTAGTACATGAATAATGTAACATCCCATCAGCAGGGCATTGTTTAATATAGGACTGCTTTGTTGTTCCTTATTATTAGACCCTTGTTTCCCTGCTTTTTAAACCACTATTACCTTCAAATACTATATATCACCACCTTTCTTGTAGAGAATGTTTTTTTTTTTTTAATTTACTTGTTCATATTGCTTTTTATTCATAACTGGATGCTTTCAAGTTAGGATTCTAAATACTCAATATCATAATTTATACGTGGTACAACTGCTTTGAAGCTTCGTGGGTACATTTTAAAAAAAAACATATACCCAAGAGTGTGGATTGTGTTTTTGTAAGTTTCAGCCTAGATGTGTAATCTGCATGCCAAAATGTAAGACCTGGTAGAGATCTGCACCTCATTATAAAGCTAATTGGCACACAATCATTAAAATGCATGTAGCATAGGTATGAATCTAATCTTCCAGGGCTGTAGATTGTGGCCTGCTCATGTCTTCTCAGGGCAATTGCTCTAAGCACAATTCAAGAGTAATCGATTTATCATGTGCTGGAATGAGTTAGAGGTTATGAGAGCTTAAACCCTATTGCAAAGGCTGCAGAGGCAACACTGAGATGTTACAAACCTAAGCCAGAGGCAATAGACCAGCATGCTGGCCCACCGACATTACTGTCTGATGAAGAAGAGCTGGGACCTGCTACTGCAGCTTTATGGCTGAGGGAGCATGGCCTCCCACTGGACACTTTCCAACTAAAGTGCCAAGGAAATTGCAGAAGCAAAGGGCAAAATCTTTAGAGGTAAGCAGGGCCTCCCCTGCGATGAATGGTTCCATGCTTTCATTTGGAAGCATGGAATCAATTTGTCACTTCGAACGTACCTCTAATGTTTTGCCAGCATTGGCAATCTTGATGAAACATTTGTGCATTTTAACCTAAAGAGCAGAAAGTTCATTGCTGAAGACAATGCAAAAACTACATGCAGCTAAGCATATCACGATAGTCTTTTTTGTCAGTTCTGATGGACATTCCTACCCTCCTTTATTATTCATATTCAAAGGAAGTGCTGATGCTCCACAAGCTATCTGTGCAAGAGTGCTGTTAAACAGTTTGATGGAAATGCTCAACTCTGATCTGCATGTATGTCACACCTAATGGGTGGATTGACGAGCAGTAAACAACCCACTCATTTGTGTTCTACAAATTATGTTGTCTGTGGCATGTGGGGGGGGGGGGGGGGGGGAGTGAGTATTTAATGGCCAAATGGTGAGTTTAGGTTATCTCTTTTCCACTCCTTGTATTGATGTGAACAGTAAGAATTGGTCCACTGAATATTAAGATATGCACTGTTATAGGAGCTGTAGCTGACATAGCAAGCCACTATACTTTTAGGTTCAAACGATAAACGTGCAGCACTAACATATATATTGCAGCTCCTGCACCTTGTCCTTGAACACGCATATTGTTCAATCATTATTACATGGTAGATACATGTACCAAACTTAGTGGATAATATCAGTAATAATGAAATGCAATGTGATTGGCCGGCACACTTCACCACACAGGCCTCCAATGTCCTTAACCACCAAGCTCACTCTTCACTTGCATGTCCAAAAATGGTGTCACATTGCTCCATGGTGATGCTATCTGTCAGATGAAATTCTCCTTCTGTAGCAGCAAACAACACAACAGAACAACTCACTTGTGTTTCTACAGATTGCAGTTTGGCGAGAGTAGATGATACATGCTGCTCAATCCACCACTGGTTAATCATGTTCATGTACATGTACGATCAATTACACTAGACCAAATGTCGCATCAATTTGATAATTATGTATCTGTGATGTACATGTTAAAATCCTCCTCCCTTTCTTAAGGATTACAATAAATATACATATGTATACATATATGTTTGTGTGTATTTCAATCTTAGGCTCCACGTTTGATGGGGCCATATTGATGATATCATTGCATACATTGTATTGACCATGTTCACTGAAGTACATGTATTATACCGACTCCAGCTAGGTAAAACTGCATTACACCTTGCTCCTGGTGACACTCCATTACACTTTGCTGCAAGGGGAGGTCATACTACCTGTGTGGAACATCTCCTTTCTGCTCCTGGTATTGATGTGGATACTGCATTTAAGACAATTTATTATTAAATACTGTTATGAACAATCATTATATACATACACTGTACATATAGGATAATACAAGGAAGACAATAAACACATTATATGTGAAAGTTAGGTCTATGGCGAAGGAGCTATCCTAGAAAGGACAGCTGTGGCATTGGCACAGACCAGGTTGAGATTCAGCCGACCATAGATCTTATTGAGTATGATGGATTTTGGCCGGCATGTGGAGGTGGCAAGTCTGGAGGCTAATTAATGTATTAGATTGTTATGTGTTACTATTTTTGCAGTGATCAATTTATTACATTTGATATCATTAAATTCATGTCCACTTCAAGCACATCTTTCCACACCTCCAGCCCAACAGTCAGCATGCAGTCTTGTACTTCAACAAAGGACATGCACCTTCCCTTCCAGCCCTCATATCAATTTTGGCTGTAGATGAGCATTAAAGCTAACATGAATTCATGCCCCATGCTAGAATGGTCAGTACCTGTAGCTACATATGTTGCTGGTACATGTACATTGGCAATACCAACATTGATGGCCCCTTAACATGCAATTGGTTAGGGCAAATACCACCTCCATCCTGAACTGGATAATGCCCCCATCTTATACTGATCTGTTCTACATGTACAGTATGTCTGTGTGTAGATGTTTATATATGTATGAATAATAACATAACCTCAATAAAAAATCTGTATGAAAATCTGGATTACCAATCTGTGCATAAACGATTGTCCTATTTTAAGTACATGAATAATGTAACATTCTATATCATCGACGAGGCATCAATGCATTGGTTGAGTACTGGATGAGGGTTCTGGGATGGCTTAAGGTGGAGCCATGGTATGAGAGGTTGTGCATTTCAATAACATAGGGCTAGTCCCCATTACAAACGACTGATCACAATGCGCAGTGCACAGATCTATTTAGGACCATGGAGGAGGGGAGGGGATTGAAGGGAAGGGTCGGTGGAGGTGAGGGGATATTAGGGAGACAGCAGGAGGGACAGGAGGG
Organism: Spongilla lacustris; assembly: GCA_949361645.1. Classification (NCBI taxonomy): domain Eukaryota; kingdom Metazoa; phylum Porifera; class Demospongiae; order Spongillida; family Spongillidae; genus Spongilla; species Spongilla lacustris. Next base: position 19,146,257 of record OX442416.1, on the reverse strand, counting down.
ATGTGAGTGATGGAAGCGAGAGGGGATGGGAGAGAGAGGAGGGATGAAGGGAGATACCATGTAAGAGCAGGGAGTGATGGCAGGGAGAGATCCACCCATGAAAGTCCCAGTGCATAATGTACATATGCATAAGACAATTGCATACACACTAGCCTCTTCACATGCAGCTGGCCACACCCAGGGCCCGTGAGAGAGAGGGGGGGGGGGGGGGTAAGTGGGGTTACCTACACCAGGTCCCAAGGTATAATAGGGGCCCCGCGGTCCAAAATTAATATTGTATTGCATTATGCCTAAACATGTACATGTATAGTGGTATGCAGTTTAAACATATATATGTTAAGTAGGAACCCTCCCCCCCCCCCCCCCCCCCCCCCCCCCCCTTCGCGAGGCTGAGCATGCATGGTGCTGGTCATAGCCAATGCAAGGGTCTTGCTAAGCAGAGTTACTGTAGGTTGATTGTAGTAAAATTACACTAGTTGGTTAGCATTATTATCAATGTATGTGTTTTAGTGTACAGGAATTTAATAATTTATGTGCGATATGCTCTAACTCTCTAGAGGATAACATACGCTAAACGGCCGAATGCTATTACGTCACGCAATCATATTCATACTTGGCCCTGACCCATGCATCATTATGTACGTAGGCGTACGCAAAGGCCATTTCTGCCGTACTCTCCGCTGCGTTTGCATATGCTCGCGTACAATAGTCGTACATGTACGTGTATAAGTAGGGGCGGGACCCTCGGGGGGGGGGGGGGGGGGGGGGGGGGAGGGGGGGGGGAGGGGCACAACAGGGTAGAACAACATGGATTTTACACTCTTCCCACCCTGGACGTTCAATCCCAGGATGGTTTTTACGCTATTGGGATGGGGTTTTGTTAAAAACCAGCCTAAAAAATCCTGGCTGGACGTTTCTTTTTCCTGTACGTCATTTGAATGCAGTCATTAAATCAGATTTATCACGTGATAAAAGGGTGACAACATATCCGCCCCCAGATTGTTCTATTATCTCTGCCCTATGGAAAGACGATGTTCACTCAGCTTATGAAGTATTTCGGTACGATATTTGATGTGCGCGTATGATGTAGACCTAGGTCTAATCGTGTGGGGTATTGAACGTGGACCTTCCACACCCCACCTTGCACCCAGGCCTAGCAGCTTTCGTAGCACCTAGTCGTGTTCACGTATACATACTTGTTACTGACTCGTACGTAAAGTGAATTTGATCCATAGTATGGTTTCAAAACTAGGACTATATGCTGAAGAACAGGAACTTCGAAATGCGGCACAGAGAGGTGATATTGGCGAGGTGGCGAGGTTAATCGAAAGTGGAGTATCTGTAAATGCCCCACACGTGGAGGAGGTAAGCAGGAGAAAGTTTGTGGCTAATAGGATTGCATGGACTGGACAATGGCACCTTGTGTAAAAAGCATGGAAACAAGATTTTACAGAAATTGGACCGGGAAAATAGGCCTATATTTATATTTAGTACACACTAAAATAGAACATGCTGAGGGATGTGCTAAATATTTCCCGATCCAATTTCTGTCATTTTTACATCACCACTGTCCAGTTCTTTCTTCTAGAGAATGTTTTTATGTACTTTGTATTAGCAGTACCAGGAATAGAAATTTCACTATGTCCCATAGAGTGTTTTTATTTACTTGTTTCATACGTTACCCCCCTCTCCCCTTAGGCCACACGTGCACCAAGCTAATCTTTAGTTTCTGGTCCTCCACATTATATTTATAGCATGCAGGCAGGCAGGTGATTAGGACTTCAGGACTGCATTATTCCGGCTACATGTACACCAAATTGATTCAATTTCACCTGCTTTTAAGACATTCTAAAACAGTACTACTATATACAGCTTGTTTTATTTGTCCTCTTTCGTTTTTATTCCTCTAGGAAGGCTCAAACAGGTCTTGAGGGGACATGGGTACCCATTCCTCCCTAGCAAGGGTATGAGGGAGGGCTGTAAGCCTACCCTGAAGCTTTGCAGCTTTAGCATTTATAAATTCTTGAAACTGTTACTATGGCATTGGGCGCTGCAGGGCTCCAAATATCAATGGGACAGCAGTGCATAGCTATACTTGTTAACTTGACATGCAGCATTGAATTATCTAAGTCCAGCTGTCTTCATACTGCTACTTATTACTGATAGTACGCTGTCATTAGAGCACCTTTCATGCATTTCTAATTTGTGTTCAAACAGGGTACAATGCATGTGATTTACATAGAATCCTCTGATCCTTGTACTGATTAACAGTTGTGACCTGGCTGATGTTGCATGAAAAGATCACCTTAAAAAAAAAAAAAAAAAGATTGGGTCAAGTGAGAAACTTATTGAATATGGTTATGTATATGAATATGATTATAAATAAACTGGTTTTCCGATAAAATGATGTGAATGGGGATAAAAGGATTCGGGCGGGGACCAGAAACTTAAGATTAATTTGGTGTGGCCTTAGTGGTAGTGTAATACACAATTCAGGGGAGAGAGGGGTCAGGGGCTGTATTTCTGCAAGCAAACATATGAGGGTGATCAAATCTCCAGATCTTTTGTTTTTCCCCACAAATATTAAAATTTTTGGGGTGTGATTAGTTCATAGCATTTGTAACTAGATAGTGTCACTATCTAATGCTTTCTAATGGATGAACTAATCTCACCCCAAAATTATAACTTTATAAAGTTTTCATCCTGCCCACCAGATTGATCAGATCATATATTAATGATGACAATTAATTTGTTACATGTATGTAGTGGACAAATCCTCCATGTGCACCTCGGCCTCTCCTCCTCCTCCTCCTCCTCCTCCTCCTCCTCCTCCTCCTCTCTGGTCCTGGGCCTCTCTGCCTCTAAATACTACTGGTCTTCCCTCTAGCCATAGCAGCGGTAGGGGTGGATTACTGCACTTACCAGCTCTCAAGACCCTACTAAGTGCATGAGAGTTAAGTTGTGTTCATACAGGATATGGGGGAAGGAACTGGTTTCAGCCATTAACTACCTACATGTATATGTACATTTGCCAACCAGGCACAAAAAAGTCAATGCGTGTAACAGTGTCACACAGGCATGCATGACCAGATGTTAAAAAGGGCATGATGCAGTGTTAAGTAGTGAAGTCATAGGTACATAGTTACAGTTATTATAATGATATATATAAATTTATTGCATATAAACAAAAAATAATTTCACAAAAATGGGGGTCACCAAAGCTGAGATCTTTTTAGTTACTACTGTAGATACAGATATAGGTAGATTATAAATCCCTTACACACATCACGCATGCACTTAATTTGTGAATCCTAATGGGCCACACATGTACATAGACCATGCAATTACATACCTTTTGGTGGTAGTTTGGTTCGTATCTTGTATAGCACTCGTTTGACAAATCCTTGTTACAGCTGCGGGCCGTTTGGGATCTTTCCAATGCCGACTTCTTTTAGATGCCAAAATGGAATCTGAATTGTCTTCATACTTCGGCTTTTTAACTGTATGATTCTCCTCAAGGTCCCATTGATATTAAAATTTCCTTTCGCTTTTGGAGGTTGTTGCTTCACTCTTTTGTGAAGGCATTTAATAGAAAAACTTCACGTATCGATTCTATTAATATAAGAGCACCACCTGAACATATCAGTCCGATGTCATTCATTGCTTATTAATTACTACAATGTTGATGACCATGTACTACATGTACATGTGTACATTGTAATAACCATGTTGACTGAACTATTGTACCCACTCCAGGGTGGTAATACCCCATTACACTATGCTGCCATGGGAGGTCATACTACATGTTCACAGATCATGTTATTGCATACCTTTTGGTGGTGGTTTTGTTAGAAGCACTCGTTTGGCAAATTGGACAGCTTCGGGCCTTTAAGATGCCAAAATGCAATCTGAATCATCCTCGTACTTCTGTTTTTGAGCTGCACTCAAAAGTTCCGTGGATATACATGTAGGCTCATATAGCATACTCTCTACTTAGCAGATTGCCGGATTAGATTATATATCCGTTCAGCGGCCTTTTTTTTTTTTTTCTAGTCTGGAGACCCAACTGATGGTTGTATGGGGGACAGTTGTGCATCCGTCAATCCTTGGAGGTACTGCAAGAATTCTTGCAGTAGCATGAACTCATCCAAGCCCTACCTTACTAGCATGAATTTCATTAACATCGCACGACGCAGTCACATGGTGATGGACGTGATACACTTTGCAGCTGTAAAAGTAGGGTTTAGAGAACCTAAGTAGCTTCAGGTTGAAGTAATTCAGGCCATAGCTAATGGTAATGATGTCTTTGGAGTACTACCAACTGACTATGAGAAGGCCTTCTCGATCGAATGGTGAAGAGCATTCTGTATAGTTGTTTCTCCTCTAACTGCTCTCATTGAAGACCAGATAAGATCTCATCATATAAATAGGTTTGAAACTTCACAAACCGAGAATGGTCTGTTGTTGCTGTGACCAGTAATGCACCTGCAAGCATAAAGGAAGGCTTTGAAAGAGGGCATAAAATACTGACTCATATACTTCATTCCAGAAATGTTATTTGATCCTTGGAACATCCTTGAGCTAGAGCCTTTTAGCTTGCCATTGTCTTCTTAATTCTCTTTTCTTTGCATACTGTTTGTGACATGGGAGAGTAGTTCAAAATGTATGTTATTAATAATTGAATTAGAATCATGGCTATCCTTAGTAGGATTGAGCCCCCTCCCCACCCTTTGAACTGCATGTTCTACATGTATATGTAATATATTTATGACCAAAAAAAAAACGTCTTTACCATAACAGGTTTAAGTGTACATGTAGACCTATGCATGCACCACACCTTCATATTTCAAACAGGATTTCTTCCTTGCTGCATACTACTGTGTGATTGGCAAGCCTAGAAACGATCGAATTTTATTCCTCCAGCTTTGTCATACTCTTATAAGTTAACCTTAATTTTCCAGGTCCAAGTCCTACCCGTAGAACCAATATTTGAAAATTCATTATAAATAGAAATGCAGTTTTTTTGGCATCCATTTCTGTACTGTTGTTTGATGTGTCTATCATGCTAAATTTACCAATTGTCAGTCTATTTTAAAAATCACACCCTTGGTTACACGATTCAAATAAACAGATACAGTTCTTAAAAATGCATTATGTAGAGAATTTAATTGTCACAGAAAAAAGTATGACAAATACAACTTTTTTAGAATGTTTTTTGAAGCATAATGTGTGGGCTACTTTATGCATTCTACAGCGGTGTTTTTACTCTAATTGATTTTGCCATTTTTACCGAAAACACACTGTACATTTTCACGATTTTGTCCATTCACTTGGCTATTCCCGCAACATGTGCCTGACAAATACCTATCGTTCATAAGCTTGTGGAGCTACATGTAGCAATTTCCAAATCTACAATGTACTTTTTTATATGCTTAGTGCAAAAGACCTGCCCTACTACATGTACATGTACCCCCTCATTTTAAGATGTTGCTCTGATCTTCCCAACATTACTTTTTGGTACTTTAAGTTGCTTTGCAATTTACCGCAAATACACCTTTTAGCAATGCAGTATTGACAATCTTTGAAGAATTGCAAGAAAGTAAAAATATTTTCTGAATTAATAACTATTTCTACAGTACAATGAGATTTTGGTTTATTTTTTGATTATTATGATGAGTTTGATTTTAACTTGCGTCCTACGCGTAGGACGACGGGAGATTAAAGGTTAAGAACAAACTGTACATGTTGACTGATCTATTGTACCCACTCCAGGATGGTGATACTCCATTACTCCTTGCTGCAAAGGGTGGTCATACTGCTTGTGTGGAACTTCTCCTTTCCACTCCTGGTATTGATGTGAACATTAAGGATAAGGTGAGTTGGTCTATTTAATGATCAAGTAATAATGATATGTATGGTGCTGAACACTATCCTGTATATGGATGGTGATGTAAAAAACAAGACCATAGAGCAGCTGCCTCTAAGCCTAGACACAGAAAGACTAGTGTGTCCCTTGGTATCTCCTCTCCTTCAACCCCATCAGCAATGTTTGTATCATGCATGTAAATGTGTACACCCTCGTGATGTTGTATATGAAAGGCCATGTTGATGACCATGTACATGTACATGTACTACATGTACATGTGTACATTGTACCCACCAACTATTGTACCCACTTCAGTATAAGGATACTCCATTACACTATGCTGCAAAGGGAGGTCACAATGCATGTGTGGAACATCTCCTTTCCACTCCTGGTATTGATGTGAACATTAAGAAGATCCACATTTTCGTGTGTATTTGTTCAATTTGATTGGTCGAATTGGAGGTCCATTTTCGATAGAAACCATACATTCCACTTTGCACGGGGTGGGAAAGCCAATACTTGACCAATTAAAATGATAGTGTGCTTATTAAATAGTTACTATTGTACCCACTCCAGCGGGATGGTTCTACTCCATTACACCTTGCTGCCATTGAAGGTCATACTACTTGTGTGGAACATCTCCTTTCCACTCCTGGTATTGATGTGAACATTATGAATATGGTAAGTCGATCCACATTTCCGGGTGTAGTTGTTCAATTTGATTGGTTGAATTGGAGGTGCATTTTCTATAGAAACCATGCATTCCACTTTGTATGGGGTGGGAAAGCCAATACTTGACCAATTAAAATGATAGTGTGCTTATTAAATAGTTACTATTGTACCCACTCCAGTGGGATGGTTCTACTCCATTACACTTTGCTGCCATTGAAGGTCATACTACTTGTGTGGAACATTTCCTTTCTACTCCTGGTATTGATGTGAACATTCAGAATATGGTGAGCTGGTGTATTAATGATGATAAGTCTGGTGCTAAATACTATTCTGTGTATGTAAAAAACAAGACCATAGAGTGTCCCTTGATATCTCCTTCCCCTCAACCCCGTGAATGTAAATGTTATACCCTTTTGATGTTGTATATGAAAGGCCATGTTGATGACCATGTACTACATTTGTACATGTACATGTGTACATTGTACCCCACAATGTGGACTGAACTATTGTACCTACTCCAGTATAAGGATACTCCATTGCACAATGCTGCAAAGGAAGGTCACACTGCTTGTGTGGAACATCTCCTTTCCACTCCTGGTATCGATGTGAACATTAAGTCTAAGGTGAGTTGGTCCACTGAATGATCAGGTAATAATGATTTGTATGGTGCTGAAGTACTATCCTGTATATGGATGGTGATGTAAAAAACAAGACCATAGAGCAGCTGCTCCTAAGCCTAAATATAAAGACCAGTGCATCCCTTGGTATCTCCTCCCCTTCAACCCCATCAGCATTTGTATCATGCATGTAAATGTGTACACCCTCATAATTGTTGTATATGAAAGGCATTGATGTGAACATTACGAATATGGTGAGTTAACTTTGATCAATTGAACGTTGCTGTGTAGTTGTTCCATTTGACTGAGAAGAGTTTGAATTATAGGTCCATATTAGTTTCTATAGAAACCGTACATTCTACTTTGCATGGGGTGGAAAAGCCAATTAGTGTGCTTATTAAGTAGTTATTATTGTACCCACTCCAGCGAGGTGGTTATACTCCATTACACTTTGCCGCAGAGGGAGGTCATACTTCTATTGTGGAACATCTCCTTTCCACTCCTGGTATTGATATGAGCATTGAGGATATGGTGAGCTGGTGTATTTAATGATCGAGTAATTATGATATGTGTGGTGCTGCACACTATCCTGTATATGGATGGTGATGTAAAAACAAGACCATAGAGCAGCTAGCTGCTTCTAAGCCTACACACAAAGACCAGTGTGTCCCTTGCTATCTCCTCCCCTGCAACCCCATCAGCAATGTTTGTATCATGCATAAACTCTCGTGATGTCATATGTGAAAAGCCTCGTTAATGACCATGTACTACATGTACATGTACATGTGTACATTGTACCCACCATGTTGACTGAACTATTGTACCCACTTCAGTGCGGTAATACTCCATTACACCTTGCTGCTGAGGGAGGTCATACTACTTGTATGGAACATCTCCTTTCCACTCCTGGTATCAATGTGAACATTAAGACTGCGGTGAGTCGGTCCACCGAACATTGAAATAAGATATACTGTACACTGTTATAGGAACTGTAGCTGACATGATATCAGCCCAATACACTTTTTGGATCAAATGATAAACATGCAGCACAAGAGGGCTCCTGGGTATTATGATGAATTTGATTATATATTGATGTATCCACCAGCATTGGAAATCTTGATGAAACATTTGTGCATTTCAACAGAAAGGTCATTGCTGAACACAATGCTAAGAATATCATGCTTAATTGGTAGGAATGCCCATGCATCGATCAGAACTGACAAAAGAAACTATTGTGATATGCTCTAGCTAGCTATCATTAGTGCTGTTAAACAGTTTGATGGAAATGGTTAACTCTGCATGTACATGTATGTCACACCTCATGGGTGGATTGATGATAACAGTAAACAAACCATGTTGTATTTGGCATGTGGGGGGGGGGGGGGGGTGGATATGGCAAGGGCGAGGGGGGTACCCTTCATGCCCAGCTATAGGGGGCCTGGGGGAGTGCTGTAAGCTCCCCCAGTGGGGTTGTGGGCGGAGCCCCAGATGCCAACGCTTTTTTATGACATTGTGCTCAAAATACTGCATAAAACCGCTTGCAAATTTCTGAATTGCAATTGAAGATTACATGTACATGAATTGCTGGATCTTTATATTACTACAATCATCGAATAAAGATCTTGAAACAGTTTTCTGGAATAGGCTTGCAAATTTCATCCACAGGTACATGTACTCCATAGATATTAGATTGGTAGACTACTCTTGATATCATTGATCTCGCTTAAGATCATGTTTATATTTAATCTTACTTTTAATGTTTAATCTCCAGGGGAAAATCCTTTATTACGGATGTCATTATCCTTTAAATAAGGATTATCTTTTACATTGCATATTTTTTGCTAACCAAGTAAGTTAGATTAAATAAATGCTTTTGGACTGATTAGCCTCCATAAATGATGTCAATATGATCAGTGTCCATGTGGAAAACAGGGAGGAAAGTGGCACATCCTTGTTTGAGGATTGACACCATCCTTTTAAAAATAAGGATCACAACAATAGAGATTATTGACCATAAAAACCACATAGTTTAAAACTCTTGATTTTCTCTGATAGCCAGTTGATCCTGCCGGCTATACTTGCAACCTGATATGTCAAAGAAATAACTTGTGGTTAATAAGTTACATGTATGCTTATTTACACCATAACGCTTAAAAATTAATATCAAGCATTTGTATAATGACTGATCTATTCTTTAGAGTGCAGTGTGATATTGTAGTTTACTGCCATATTGGGGAAGACTTTAAGTTACATCACCTCTTAGTTGCATTATTCATATTGCATAGATGAGTACATGTACTTTCATGCGATTGCCCTATCACAGAACAAGAATTAACGTGGAGTGGATTTTAAAATCCTCTGCACTGACTGAAAATACCACAGTAAGCTTGTGTTCAAGACAAGACAAAATCGCGGGTCCATTACGCACAATTAGATTTTATTATTGCGGTTACTAAACTTCAGAAGCTTTCTTTTAGAATCGGCGTTAGCATCACTACAGAAGCTATGTTATTTTATGTAAAGAGTACAGTTATATGGACAAAACCTCAGGCATCCCTTGCTTATACCCCTTATGCAAGTAGGCACCACGCCATTACGTAAGTAAGAATGCAATGAAGTATGGTTAATGATATAAATGTACATGTAATATGTACATACACATGTGATTATTAATTACGATTACTGTACAATGCGGATCGTGATATCGATTCCGCATTTTGGCTTGCATTTTTGCCTTGCTAATCTTTCTGCTTAGAATTTCCAGTAAGTGAATGTTAAAACTATTCATTATGGGTCTAAGGGGGGGGGGGGGGGAAGGGGGGATCCGCACTGGATGGAGTATTTAATGGCCAAATTGTGAGCTCAGGTCAGTCTATGCATTGGTGCACACAGGCCAGCTGCTTTTTCTTTTGTGCTGAGAATTTTATAAATCACCACTATCCTTGACAGATGGACTCTTCAAGTGACCTTAACTCTTTACCACCATTCTGTAGGGAGCATAGATTCCATCAGCGGAACCTTGTAGGTTCTCACTTTCAATTCACACATACAGCATACATCTAAATGTGTACATCTGAGAAACTGCATATTTTAATGGGCCATGTTGATGACCATGTACAGTACATGTACATGTGTACATTGTACCCACCATGTTGACTGAACTATTGTACCCACTCCAGGATGGTAATACACCATTATACCTTGCAGCCGGGAGAGGTCATACTACTTGTGTGGAACATCTCCATTCCACTCCTGGTATTGATGTGAACATTCAGAATAAGGTGAGCTGGTCTATTAATGATCAAGTAGTAATGATATATGTATGATAATGAACACTGTGTGTCCCTTGGTACATCAGCAATGTTTGTATCATGTATGTAACCATTAGACCATGTACATGTACTACACGTACCCTGTAAATACCACAATGTTGACTGTTGTACTCACTCCAGGGTGGTAGTACTCCATTGCACCTTGCTGCAAAAAGAGGTCATACAGTAGCGGTCAAAAAAAACAGCACACATCGTCTTAGTGCTACTATCTGGCAACTATGCAGAACGATCTAAAAAGACTATTCAAAACTAATGAACAAACGAAACCTATATCGGCACCTAAAAAGTGTTAACTAGCGGGTGGGCCTTAGTCTTAGTCTTTGCATCGTGCGCTTGATATTCGATAGTGCGCGCTATTAGAAAAGTAGGACAGCGCTCGCGTGTGAAAGATGACACTGCGGAAAACCCTCAAGTCTTTGTCTGAAGCTATCGGTACGTAATCAAGATTTGACTGCTCATTACATTAAAACAAATTTGTTCTTAGATTATGTCTTGATTCACTGGCCAGACGAAGATTCTGTAACAGCCGTGCCAAAAGACCGCATTTTGGAAAAAGAAGTGGAAGTACGGGCTCCCTGCACCATTAAAGATGGAAAGGGAACCTATACGGGAATCATCGCTGCAATTGGTAAGTGCGCGCGTGCATATTAAACGCCTGAATGTAACAGAACATTTGATATACTGTACATGTATCTAGGACCTTACAAAGAAATGAAAGAGCTCGAACGGAAATTTGAGGAGGAGTCCTGGAATCCGTTTTGTGATGAAGACGGTTCGAGCGAGCGGGAAATGAATGGCGACAATGCTTCGAGCGCGCGGGAAAAGGAAGGGGAGACTGAAAAACTAGATGGGGATAGAAGCAATGGAGGTGAAAGCAACGAAGATGCAGCTGTAAAGAGTTCAGGGAAAGGAAAGGCAGCTGAGAAGTGTACAGGGGAAGGAAAGGCAGCACGGAAAGGAAAGGCAGCCGCTGAGAAGAGTACAGGGGAAGGAAAGGCAGCACGGAAAGGAAAGAAAGCCGCTGAGAAGAGTACAGGGGAAGGAAAGGCAGCAGCTGAGAAGAGTACAGGGGAAGGAAAGGCAGCAGCTGAGAAGAGTTCAGGGGAAGGAAAGGCAGCAGCTGAGAAGAGTACAGGGGAAGGAAAGGCAGCAGCTGAGAAGAGTTCAGAGGAAGGAAAGGCAGCAGCTGAGAAGAGTTCAGGGGAAGGAAAGGCAGCACGGAAAGGAAAGGCAGCAGCTGAGAAGAGTTCAGGGGAAGGAAAGGCAGCAGCTGAGAAGAGTTCAGGGGAAGGAAAGGCAGCAGCTGAGAAGAGTTCAGGGGAAGGAAAGGCAGCAGCTGAGAAGAGTACGGGGAAACGCAAGACAGCTGTGAAACGTAAACAAGTGAATAATGACATACTGACAAAGCCTCCACCCAAAAAGACAAAAGGAACAGGTAAGTTTTTTTTTCCTTTGGGCTACTGCATACAGTATGCTCTTAAAAATAACAAATGGTTTATGTTTTCTTCCATGTATACATGCATAAGGTGATCTTCTATTTGCTGGACTGTTGCCACTTGATGGTAAAGAAGTATGCAATCCCTCCACCACCAAGTTTCAGTACGATGAAGCTAGAATTAAGGTGTTTGCCGTGTACCCATGTGGAAATGCAGCACTCAGCATGTCCTTGCTCCATAGGCTTTTCTGCAAGCTAAACACGTTGAAGTTCCCACAGCTGAGGTATGGTGTCCAATACGTGTACATATATGTAATGACAACATGTTCATGTGATACATTACCACAGTTGGATGACACAAGTAAGGAAGCAAAAGATGATGCTGTCAATAATGATGCTGATGAGGCTGTAGATGATGAGGTAGTGATTAGTGACACTGGTAAGAATTGTTTGTATGCATGATTCTCTGTTGATATGCTTTTATTTCCTTTTATACATTTAGATTCTATCCATCTGGAACTAGAACTTATGGAACTTAAGGAACTAATCCATAATCTTCGAACCAGTCAAGATGCAACCAGCCAGCTGTTGGAATCAATGTCCGCAACATTATTCTCTCAACAGGAAAGCATAAACACAATTGTTCAGCGCCTTGATTTGTTAGAGAAAATATCCACTGGTGACTTTCCCTACAGTCCTACTACCTCGGTTAATGATAATCCATCAGCTTTCCTGTCACTGCCAAATCCAGCACAGCTTCAATCCCCACTTTCATCTACATCTTTGTCATCAGTGCTTCTGTCTCCAAAAAACTTTCAGCAATCATCCCATTTCCAGCAGTCATCCCAGTACCAGCAGTCGTCCCAGTTCCAACAATCATCACAGTTCCAGCAATTGTCCCCATTTCAGCAGCCATCCCAGTTCAAGCAGTCACTCCAGCCTCAGCAGTCATCCCAGTTCCAGCAGTCTTCACAGTTCCAGCAATTGTCTCCATTTCAGCAACCATCCCAGTTCAAGCAGTCATCCCAATCCCAGCAGTCTTCACAGTTCCAGCAATTGTCCCCATTTCAGCAACCATCCCAGTTCAAGCAGTTGTCTCAATCTCAGCAGTCATCCCACTACCAGCAGTCTCCATCTTCACACCCGTTTCAGTCTCCAGACCTCTATCAGCCACCTTCCACTTCATCTGCCAAGAGTATGCTTATGCCAACTAAACTGAATTTTACAGCAGACAAGGCAACTGACAACTCATGTCCAGCTCCACTGCCTCTAACTACTGGTGCAACTGTTTGTCTGCCTTCTAGTGAAATTAAAAAGGAGACACTGAAGCCCCCCAATGATGTTCTTCTTGTGAACTACAAATTAAGGGTTCCATCCAAGATTTCAACTCTTGCAGTGAAGTTAGCCAGGGATGCATATTTTGGAGACCATGTACTTGAACGATGCACCGTTGCCGGAGAGAGAGGGCTTCCTGCGTTACCAGTTCTGGAACTTCAAGAATTGAAGGCATTCATATTCATGCAGTCGCCACAGTTTTGGGAGTCACCGACAGAATTTGAGCCAATTTGGAAGTGCTGTTGCTATGCTATTGGCCAAGCATGTAAGAGACTTAGAGATGGTAAAAAAGGCACATCTGCACAACCTGTAGTAATTTAATACATGTGCGAGCTGTTGTACATATGTTTGCAAATGTTTCATCACCATACAATGATACAAGTACATGGACGTGTATATGTATATGTAAAGGAGTTTCTGGTTGGGTTTTTACAAGTACCAAGGACCAGGTTCAAGCAATACACACATGTACACATCTACAGATCATCCCTTGGCACCCATGTACATGTACATTTACACCAACAATCCCTTGTCACTACACACATGTACACAACCCCTTGTCACTACACACATGTACACACCCACTTGCAACCCCTTGTCACTACACACATGTACACACCCACTTGCAACCCCTTGTCACTACACACAAACTTGTAACCCCTTGTCACTACACACACCCGCTCCACTTGCAACCCCTTGTCACTACACACATGTACACACCCACTTGTAATCCCTTGTCACTACACACATGTACACACCCACTTGCAACCCCTTGTCACTACCCACATGTACACACCCACTTGCAACCCCTTGTCACTACACACATGTACACACCCACTTGCAACCCCTTGTCACTACCCACATGTACACACCCACTTGTAACCCCTTGTCACTACACATATGTACATGTACACAGCCACTTGTAATCCCTTGTCACTACACATATGTACATGTACACAGCCACTTGTAATCCCTTGTCACTACACACATGTACACACCCACTTGTAATCCCTTGTCACTACACACATGTACACACCCACTTGTAATCCCTTGTCACTACACACATGTACACACCCACTTGTAATCCCTTGTCACTACCCACATGTACACACCCACTTGCAACCCCTTGTCACTACCCACATGTACACACCCACTTGCAACCCCTTGTCACTACACACATGTACACACCCACTTGCAACCCCTTGTCACTACCCACATGTACACACCCACTTGCAACCCCTTGTCACTACACACATGTACACACCCACTTGCAACCCCTTGTCACTACACACCCACTTGCAACCCCTTGTCACTACCGACATGTACACACCCACTTGCAACCCCTTGTAACTACACACAATTATACACACCCACTTGTAATCCCTTGTCACTACACACATGTACACACCCACTTGCAACCCCTTGTCACTACCCACATGTACACACCCACTTGCAACCCCTTGTCACTACCCACATGTACACACCCACTTGCAACCCCTTGTCACTACACACATGTACATGTACACACCCACTTGCAACCCCTTGTCACTACCCACATGTACACACCCACTTGCAACCCCTTGTCACTACACACATGTACACACCCACTTGCAACCCCTTGTCACTACACACATGTACACACCCACTTGCAACCCCTTGTCACTACACACATGTACACACCCACTTGCAACCCCTTGTCACTACACACATGTACACACCCACTTGCAACCCCTTGTCACTACACACATGTACACACCCACTTGCAACCCCTTGTCACTACCCACATGTACACACCCACTTGCAACCCCTTGTCACTACACATATGTACACACCCACTTGCAACCCCTTGTCACTACACACCCACTTGCAACCCCTTGTCACTACCGACATGTACACACCCACTTGCAACCCCTTGTAACTACACACATGTACACACCCACTTGCAACCCCTTGTCACTACACACATGTACACACCCACTTGCAACCCCTTGTCACTACCCACATGTACACACCCACTTGCAACCCCTTGTCACTACACACATGTACACACCCACTTGCAACCCCTTGTCACTACCCACATGTACACACCCACTTGCAACCCCTTGTCACTACACACATGTACACACTCACTTGCAACCCCTTGTCACTACCCACATGTACACACCCACTTGCAACCCCTTGTCACTACACACATGTACACACTCACTTGCAACCCCTTGTCACTACCCACATGTACACATCCACTTGCAACCCCTTGTCACTACCCACATGTACACACCCACTTGCAACCCCTTGTCACTACACACATGTACACACCCACTTGCAACCCCTTGTCACTACACACATGTACACACCCACTTGCAACCCCTTGTCACTACACACATGTACACACCCACTTGCAACCCCTTGTCACTACACACATGTACACACCCACTAGTAACCCCTTGTCACTACACACATGTACACACCCACTTGAAATCCCGTGTCACTACACACATGTACACACATGTGTACATGTACACACCCACTAGCAACCCCTTGTCACTACACACATGTACACACCCACTTGTAACCCCTTGTCACTACACACATGTACACACCCACTTGTAACCCCTTGTCACTACACACACCCACTCCACTTGCAACCCCTTGTCACTACACACATGTACACACCCACTTGCAACCTTTGTCACCACACACATGTACACACCCACTTGCAACCCCTTGTCACTACACACATGTACACACCCACTTGCAACCCCTTGTAACTACACACATGTACACACCCACTTGCAACCCCTTGTCACTACACACATGTACACACCCACTTGCAACCCCTTGTCACTACCCACATGTACACACCCACTTGCAACCCCTTGTCACTACACACATGTACACACCCACTTGCAACCCCTTGTCACTACCCACATGTACACACCCACTTGCAACCCCTTGTCACTACACACATGTACACACTCACTTGCAACCCCTTGTCACTACCCACATGTACACACCCACTTGCAACCCCTTGTCACTACACACATGTACACACTCACTTGCAACCCCTTGTCACTACCCACATGTACACATCCACTTGCAACCCCTTGTCACTACCCACATGTACACACCCACTTGCAACCCCTTGTCACTACACACATGTACACACCCACTTGCAACCCCTTGTCACTACACACATGTACACACCCACTTGCAACCCCTTGTCACTACACACATGTACACACCCACTTGCAACCCCTTGTCACTACACACATGTACACACCCACTAGTAACCCCTTGTCACTACACACATGTACACACCCACTTGAAATCCCGTGTCACTACACACATGTACACACATGTGTACATGTACACACCCACTAGCAACCCCTTGTCACTACACACATGTACACACCCACTTGTAACCCCTTGTCACTACACACATGTACACACCCACTTGTAACCCCTTGTCACTACACACACCCACTCCACTTGCAACCCCTTGTCACTACACACATGTACACACCCACTTGCAACCTTTGTCACCACACACATGTACACACCCACTTGAAATCCCGTGTCACTACACACATGTACACACATGTGTACATGTACACACCCACTTGCAACCCCTTGTCACTACCGACATGTACACACCCACTTGCAACCCCTTGTAACTACACACATGTACACACCCACTTGCAACCCCTTGTCACTACACACATGTACACACCCACTTGCAACCTTTGTCACCACACACATGTACACACCCACTTGAAATCCCGTGTCACTACACACATGTACACACATGTGTACATGTACACACCCACTTGCAACCCCTTGTCACTACCGACATGTACACACCCACTTGCAACCCCTTGTAACTACACACATGTACACACCCACTTGCAACCCCTTGTCACTACACACATGTACACACCCACTTGCAACCCCTTGTCACTACCCACATGTACACACCCACTTGCAACCCCTTGTCACTACACACATGTACACACCCACTTGCAACCCCTTGTCACTACCCACTTGCAACCCCTTGTCACTACACACATGTACACACTCACTTGCAACCCCTTGTCACTACCCACATGTACACACCCACTTGCAACCCCTTGTCACTACACACATGTACACACTCACTTGCAACCCCTTGTCACTACCCACATGTACACATCCACTTGCAACCCCTTGTCACTACCCACATGTACACACCCACTTGCAACCCCTTGTCACTACACACATGTGCACACCCACTTGCAACCCCTTGTCACTACACACATGTACACACCCACTTGCAACCCCTTGTCACTACACACATGTACACACCCACTTGCAACCCCTTGTCACTACACACATGTACACACCCACTAGTAACCCCTTGTCACTACACACATGTACACACCCACTTGAAATCCCGTGTCACTACACACATGTACACACATGTGTACATGTACACACCCACTAGCAACCCCTTGTCACTACACACATGTACACACCCACTTGTAACCCCTTGTCACTACACACATGTACACACCCACTTGTAACCCCTTGTCACTACACACACCCACTCCACTTGCAACCCCTTGTCACTACACACATGTACACACCCACTTGCAACCTTTGTCACCACACACATGTACACACCCACTTGAAATCCCGTGTCACTACACACATGTACACACATGTGTACATGTACACACCCACTTGCAACCCCTTGTCACTACCGACATGTACACACCCACTTGCAACCCCTTGTAACTACACACATGTACACACCCACTTGCAACCCCTTGTCACTACACACATGTACACACCCACTTGCAACCTTTGTCACCACACACATGTACACACCCACTTGAAATCCCGTGTCACTACACACATGTACACACATGTGTACATGTACACACCCACTTGCAACCCCTTGTCACTACCGACATGTACACACCCACTTGCAACCCCTTGTAACTACACACATGTACACACCCACTTGCAACCCCTTGTCACTACACACATGTACACACCCACTTGCAACCCCTTGTCACTACCCACATGTACACACCCACTTGCAACCCCTTGTCACTACACACATGTACACACCCACTTGCAACCCCTTGTCACTACCCACATGTACACACCCACTTGCAACCCCTTGTCACTACACACATGTACACACTCACTTGCAACCCCTTGTCACTACCCACATGTACACACCCACTTGCAACCCCTTGTCACTACACACATGTACACACCCACTTGCAACCCCTTGTCACTACCCACATGTACACACCCACTTGCAACCCCTTGTCACTACACACATGTACACACTCACTTGCAACCCCTTGTCACTACCCACATGTACACATCCACTTGCAACCCCTTGTCACTACCCACATGTACACACCCACTTGCAACCCCTTGTCACTACACACATGTACACACCCACTTGCAACCCCTTGTCACTACACACATGTACACACCCACTTGCAACCCCTTGTCACTACACACATGTACACACCCACTTGCAACCCCTTGTCACTACACACATGTACACACCCACTAGTAACCCCTTGTCACTACACACATGTACACACCCACTTGAAATCCCGTGTCACTACACACATGTACACACATGTGTACATGTACACACCCACTAGCAACCCCTTGTCACTACACACATGTACACACCCACTTGTAACCCCTTGTCACTACACACATGTACACACCCACTTGTAACCCCTTGTCACTACACACACCCACTCCACTTGCAACCCCTTGTCACTACACACATGTACACACCCACTTGCAACCTTTGTCACCACACACATGTACACACCCACTTGCAACCCCTTGTCACTACACACATGTACACACCCACTTGAAATCCCGTGTCACTACACACACACCCACTTGCAACCCCTTGTCACTACACACATGTACACACCCACTTGTAACCCCTTGCCACTACACACATGTACACACCCACTTGCAATCCCTTGTCACTACACACATGTACACAATCCTTGTCACTACACACATGTACACATCCAATAGTAACCCCTTGTCACTACACACATGTACACACCCACTTGTAACCCCTTGTCACTACACACATGTACACACCCACTTGTAACCCCTTGTCACTACACACATGTACACACCCACTTGTAATCCCTTGTCACTACACTCACCCACTTCTTGGCTCTACACACATGTACTCATTTACAATCCCTTGTCACTCTACTTTATGTACAAACCCATGCCTGGACCATCTCATGGCATTATATTTATTATCACTTGTTCTTATACACACATTTACATATAAATCAATAGCCAGTTGCACAACCATTAACATCTATAACCTTAGGCAAAACTTTACGTAAATGTCTTATATACTTTGTACACTTTTCTTTGTCAACAGTGTGCCAAAATGCCAGAATCCCATCCACAAGTTCCTGTTTCACCTTCGGCTTCACCTCCCGACGGATATACTCTTTTAACTCATGCCATAGATTTTCAATGGGATTGATGTCAGGGGACTCAGGAGGTGTTCTCCACCAGTTCACTCCTTTCTCTACCATCCAATTCTGTGCATACTTGGATGTATGCTTTGGATCATTATCCATCATTAAACGGTGGTGATTGGGAGCCAGTGTTTGAATTGAAGGCAAAAGGGTGGAGTCTAAAATCTTCACAAAAAGCTCCTTGTTCATGATGCCATCAAATACACAAATGGCACCTCTTCCCTGCATGCTGATGGCAGCCCACACGTGAACCTTTGTCGGGTGCTTTGGTCTAGATCATTAAAAAGATTACATCATTATACATGTACATGTACTTAGCAATGCGCATACCTTGGCTTAGGCTTAGGAGCCTCCCCGATTTTTCGGCAACAAAATCGTCTGTGGCTCTCCATTTGGACACTACACTCATCAGTCCACAAAACGTCTTCAAAATCATCCATCAAATTCGCCTTCGCCCAATCCAGCCGCTTCTGTTTATTAACATATCGCGTATGAGCTGGCAGTATGCGCTACCGCGAAATGTCCATCCAAGGGATCTCCTGCAGCGAAGAACGGTGCGCAGACTTATCTTATAGCCACGTGCCTGTAACAGCCGGTGGAGTTGGTGCGCAGTTGTTTCGTCGTCGAGTTGCATCTGCTGCTCAACTAAGGCCTTAATTTCTGCTGTCAACTTGGACAAACGCCCTGAGCCCGGCTTTCGAGCGATGCTGTGGGTTTCCGCGTACCTCTTCAGAAACAGAAATATGTTTTCGCGAGTACAAGATAGATTTTCGGCCTTCAGTAGTTTACAGATCGTTGGAGCTTTGTAGCCTTTGCGCGCAAGAAATAATATGCGAAGCTTCAAATAGTCGCTATAGACCATAGATATTAGACTGGAAAATGACAACTGAAGCACGTGCATGGGTAATAGCGGGCGGCAAATAAAAAAAAAACTAACCTAATACTATGTCGTTTCACAACTTACAATGTGCTAAATACTAAGCGTATATACGATACAAAGCCAAATGAACCTACAAACGAAGCCATATATTCGTCGCATGATAGTGCCACTAAGACGATGTGTGATGTTTTTTTTGACCGCTACTGTACTACATGTGTGGAACATCTCCTTTCCACTCCTGGTATTGATGTGAACATTCAGAATATTGTGAGCTGGTCTATTTAATGATCAAGTAATAATGATATGTATGGTGCTGAACACTATCCTGTATATGGATGGTGATGTAAAAAACATGACCATAGAGCAGCTGCTTCTAAGCCTACACACAATGGACCAGTGTGTCCCTTGGTATCTCCTCCCCTTCAACCCCATCAGCAATGTTTGTAAATGTGTGCACCATTGCAATGTCATATATGAAAGATGTTGATGATCATGTACTACATGTACATGTGTACATTGTACCCACCATGTTGACTGAAACATTGTACCCACTCCAGAATTATAATACTCCATTACACCTTGCTGTAAATGGAGGTCATACTACTTGTGTGGAACATCTCCTTTCCACTCCTGGTATTGATGTGAACATCAAGGATTTGGTGAGCTAGTTCAATGAATATTAAAAATAAAATACATGTACGATGTGCACTGTTATTGGAACTGTAGCATATCATGTACTACATGTACATGTTTACATTGTACCCACCATGTTGACTGAAACATTGTACCCACTCCAGAATTATAATACTCCATTACACCTTGCTGCAAAGGGAGGTCATACTACTTGTGTGGAACATCTCCTTTCCACTCCTGGTATTGAAATGAGCACCAATACGGTGAGTTGGTCTATTGAATGTTGCTGTGTACATGTACATGTAGATGTTCAATTTGACTGGGAAGAGTTTGAATAGTAAGGGTGTCCATGTTAGTATAAATAGTAACCACACTTTGCATGGGCCCATTCATGGGGGATGAGAAGGCCAATACAGTACTTGGCCAATTAAAATTCCAGTAGGCTTTTGAAATAGATCTGACTATAGACTCCAGGTGTATGGTGTATGGCATTCATCACTCTCACCTTCTGCTTATTCCCAATAGTTTGCCCCTAATTTGACAAATGGACCACCTGGTTTACACCAACTATGGCACGATTAACCAATGGATTACTGTTTGGCATGTCATTTAAAAGTATAGAAGTGTAATTTTTGCTCACCCCTTGTTTCAAACTTGGCGATGAATCCCTTATTTCTCTAAACTCCACATGTCTGCCTCACAGCCTTGCTGACATCTGGTATGATATTGTGTGCAAACTGTGAAGTCTGGGCACTAGGGCCCAGCCTTTAACCTTGGGCCCCAGCTAGGCTAGGAGGGGAGTATGAATAACATAGTCTGCACAACTTTCCATAGAACATTGAAGCTAATAGGACAAAGCTCATGACTCATCAAAAACTATCCCAGCAGCTGTGATGTATATGTTAACTTTCTCTTCCTCCTCCCCTTTATTAATGATTACAATATCTTTTTACATATATGCATGTGTGTACTGGAATTACATGTAGAGGATTCATATTTGAAGGGGCATGTTAATGACCATCTATGTGTACATTGTACCCACAATTTCAAACATGTACCCACTCCAGAATGGTGATACTCCATTACACCTTGCTGCATGGAAAGGTCATGATACATGTGTAGAACATCTCCTTTCCACTCCTGGTATTGATGTGAACAGTAACGATAGGGTGAGTTGGTCCACTGAATATTAAAATGAGATTCACTGTTACTATTACACACTCCAGGATGGTTATACTCCATTACACCTTGCTGCAGAGGGAGGTCATACTACTTGTGTGGAACATCTCCTTTCCACTCCTGGTATTGATGTGAACATTCAGAATAAGGTGAGCTGGTCTATTAATGATCAAGTAATAATGATATGTATGGTGCGGAACACTATCCTGTATATGGATGGTGATGTAAAAAACAAGACCATAGAGCAGCTGCTTCTAAGCCTACACACAAAGACCGGTGTACATTGGTATCTCCTCCCCTTCAACCCCATCAGCAATCTTTGTATCATGCATGTAAATGTGTACACCCTCGTGATGTCGTATATGAAAGGCCATGTTAATGACCATGTACTACATGTATATGTGTACACTGTACCCACCATGTTGGCTGAACTATTGTACCCACACCAGGATGGTTGTACTCCATTACACATTGCTGTCATGGAGGGTCGTGCTGCTTGTATTGAACGTCTCCTTTCCATTCCTGATATCGATGTGGACATTAAGACTGTGGTGAGTCAAGGTCCATCGAACATTGAAATAAGATATACACTACTGTAGGAACTGTAGCTGACATACAATAGCACTACACTTTATGGTTCAAATGTTAAACATGCAGCACTATTGCAGCTTCTGCACCTTGGTACACATATTATTCAATCATTATCAGATGGTGGATACTAAACTGAGTGGATAATATCAGTAATAACTAAATGCAATGTGATTGGCCAACACACTTCACCACACAGGCCTCCGATGTCTTTAACCACCAAGCTCACTCGTCACTCTGCAGTGTGCATGTCCAAAAATGGTCTTACATTGCTCCATGGTGATGCCATCTGTCACATGTCATTCTCCTTCTGTAGCAGCAAACAACACAACAGAACAACTCACTTGTGTTTTAATAGATCGCATGTTGTCAGTGGCATGTGGGGGGAGAGGGGAGGAGGAAATGATGCTGTTCAATCCACCATTATTCACAATTGTCCTGTCAATTTGGTATTGTTCTGACAAATTGTTTGTCTGTGATATATCCTCCTCCCCTTTATTAAAGATTACAATAAATATAAATCCGTATACATGTACGCTTTGTTTGAAGTGGGCATGCTGATAATTATAAATGCTGGTCTCAAAAGAACAACCCTTAAACTCCTCTTCCATATATTTATGTGTGTACCTCAATTACAGGCTTAGTTTGAGGGGGCCATGTTGATATACATATATGTACATTGTACCCACCGTGTTGACTGAAGTATTTTACCCATGCACTCCAGAAAGGGAAAACTGCACTAAACCTTGCTCCTGGTGATACTCCATTACACCTTGCTGTAAGGGAAGGTTATATTAAGTATATGGAACGCCTCCTTTCCACTCCTGGTATTGATGTGGATACTGTATTTGAGACAATTTTTTATTAATTACTGTTATTATTAATGTATTAGATTGTTATGTGTTACCATTTTTGCAGTGATCACATTTGATAAAAAAATGTTATAAAAATGGCATTACGTTTGAATTGTTATAACTTTCGAACGGTTAAAGCTATCAACTTCCTATTTTCGTTTCTACATACTACTCCATTTATCTATGGTAAATTACATTTTGGGGTCTTGAACATGCTCCATGCCAGTATAGCGACATACGATACCCCAAGAGATTTAAACTCGCCCTAACTTTCGGTAGCAATACTCAAATCGCTCCAAATTCGGATTGTATATAAAGAGGTCCCTTAGCTATTGGATTGTTCATTTCTATGGCGTCTGTTACGGAGATACAGTTGAACAAACTATTGCACGTTTTCGCGCTCGATTCCCGCCAATTTGAGCAAATCGCGTCCCGCTCAATGTTTGGGGAGGCAGTGGTTATATCACTGGTAGGACGAAGGTTAATATAAACGTATATACATACAACACTTACTGTATAGGCCGTTTTCATATGTCATGTGACGGCTCCGTAATCTAACATACGTCATTACCGCACAATATAAATTAACACACAATCCGCCATCTTGGAGCACAACTTTTACGATAATATCGGAGATTTTTCACGTGATGAAAAAGGTCTATATCACTCAGTCGAATTCGAACATACCTTTGGGCTTCTAGCAATTTTCCACTGCATGCAGCATGTTCAGCTGTCGATCGTTCTTGGATTCGCAGAAGCGGAAGCGTCCCTACGTTCTGTACTCTAAATGGCCGCTGAATCGTTGCAGTCTCGTTCCCAGACTCTATTTATTGACAAACAAGGTCTGGCACAATGCGACCAAATTTCGATTGCAAAGGAATGTAACGAGCTACGTAAGAAATGCATAATTATCACATTCTTCAACATTAATTAAAAACAGTTAACTCTGGAATGTAACGTTGCCATCGGGGTCAAATCCCGTTACTAACGTAACTCGATATTGTACCCACTCCAGGGTGGTAATACTCCATTACACCTTGCAGTCATGGAAGGTCATACTACTTATGTGGAACATCTCCTTTCCACTCCTGGTATTGATGTGAACATTAAGAAGATCCACATTTCCGGGTGTAGTTGTTCAATTTGATTGGTCAGTCGAATTGGAGGTCCATTTTCTATAGAAACCATACATTCCACTTTGGGACTTGGCCAAATAAAATTCTTGTGTGCTTATTAAATAGTTACTACAGAGTTACTGAACTATTGTACCCACTCCAGCAGGGTGGTTATACACCATTACACCTTGCTGCAGCAGGAGGTCATACTACTTGTGTGGAACATCTCCTTTCCACTGGTATTGATGTGAACATTCGGAATCAGGTGAGTAGGTCTACTGAATATAAGATTTGTGCTGTTATACATGTATGAAGTGCATTGTACATGGGTACCATGTTGACTTACATGTAAATATTGTACCCACTCCAATATGAACATTAAGGATAGTGTGAGCTGATCTATTTACAATATGTATGGTGCTGAACACTATCCTGTATATGGATGGTGATGTAAAAAACAAGACCATAGAGCAGCTGCTTCTAAGCCTACACCAAAGACCAGTGTGTCCCTTGGTATCTCCTCCCCTTCAACCCCATCAGCAATCTTTGTATCATGCATGTACATTAAATGTGTACACCCTCGTGAGGTTGTATATGAAACGCCATGTTGATGACCATGTACTACATATACATGTGTACATTGTACCTACCATGTTGACTGAACTATTGTATCCACTCCAGTATGGTGATACTCCATTACATCTTGCTGCAAATGGAGGCCATACTGCATGTGTGGAATATCTCCTTTCCACAACTGGTATTGATGTGAACATTAGGAATAAGGTGAGTTGGTCCACTGAATATTAAAATAAGATTTGCACTGTTATATAGATGTATGTATGAAGTGTAGTACACTATGTACATGTGTACCATGTTGACTTACAATGTACACTTAAACACTGTATCCACTACGATGTGAACATTAAGGATAGTGTGAGCTGGTCTGTTTAATGATCAAGTAATAATGATATGTATGGTGCTGAACACTATCCTGTATATGGATGGTGATGTAAAAAACAAGACTATAGAGCAGCTGCTTCTAAGCCTACACACAAAGACCAGTGTGCCTCTTGGTATCTCCTCCCCTTCAACCCCATCAGCAATGTTTGCATCATGCATGTAAATGTGTAAACCCTTGTGATGTTGTATATGAAAGGCCATGTTGATGACCATTTACTGCATGTACATGTGTACATTGTACCCACCATGTTAACTGAACTATTGTACCCACTCCAGTATGGTGAAGCTCCATTACACTATGCTGTAAAGCGAGGTCATACTACTTGTGTGGAACATCTCCTTTCCACTCCTGGTATTGATGTGAACATTAAAAGTTTTGGGTGAGCTGGTCTATTTAATGATCAAGTAATAATGACTATCCTGTATATGGATGGTGATGCAAAAAACAAGACCATAAAGCAGCTGCTTCTAAGCCTACACACAAAGACCAGTGTGTCCCTTGGTATCTCCTCCCCTTCAACCCCATCAGCAATGTTTGTATCATGCATGTAAATGTGTACACCCTCGTGATGTTGTATATGAAAGGCCATGTTGATGACCATGTACATGTGTACATTGTACCCACCATGTTGACTGAACTACTGTACCCACTCCAGGATGGTTGTACTCCATTACACCTTGCTGCCATGGGACGTAATACTGACTGCTTGTGTGGAACATCTCCTTTCCACTCCTGGTATTGATGTGAACATTGAGGATGATGTGAGTTGGTCTTAAAATGCACTTTTATATGAACTGTTCCCGACATATCAGCCCACTAAACTTTTTTGGTTCAAATGATAAGCATTTAGCACTATTGCAGCTTCTGCACCTTATCCTGGTACAGGCATATTGTTCAATCATTATCCAATGGTGGATACATGTACATGTACCAAACTGTGTGGAGTAATAACTAAATGCAATGTGATTGGCCGGCACACTTCACCACACAGGCCTCCAATGTCCTTAACCACCAAGCTCACTCTTCACTCTGCAGTGTTCAAAAATGGTCTTACATTGCTCCATGGTGATGCCATCTGTCATGTGTCATTTTCCTTCTGTAGCAGCAAACAACACAGCAGAACTACTCGCTTGTTTTTTTACAGATTACATGTTGTCACTGAGTGGGGGAAGAGTAAATGATGCATGTTGTTCAATCCACCATTGGTACTCATGTTCATGTCCGGTCAATTACCCTAGACCAAATGTCATGTCAATTTGGTAATTATGTATCTGTGATGTACATGCTAAAATCTTCCTCCCCTTTCTTAAGGATTACAACAAATATACATGTGTATACATGTATGTTTGCGTGTATTTCAATCTGAGGCTCCATGTTTGAAGGGGCCATGTTGATGATGTCATTGTGTGCATTGTATCGACCATGTTCACTGAAGTACATGTATTGTACCCACTCCAGCTAGGTAAAACTGCATTACACCTTGCTCCTGGTGACTCTACATTACACCTTGCTGCAGAGGGAGGACATACTACTTATGTGGAACATCTCCTTTCCACTCCTGGTGTTGATGTGGATACTGCATTTAAGACAATTTATTATTAGGTGTATTAGATTGTTACATGTATGTGTTCCCATTTTTGCAGTGATCAATTCATTACGTTTGATAACACTAACTGTAAATTCATGTCCACTTTAAGCACATGTACATCACATTTTTCAACACCGTATGGGGTGGGGCAGGTGTTAGAGGGGGCGGGGACATGGTGATGTTGCAGTACTTATAGGTCTGTTACCCCATGACTGCCATGGTTTCATGGTGATCAGGAAATTGCACAGTAGTGACCATCGAATACCTGAACATCGGCCAAACGTCTTTGCCCATCATCACACCCTCCCATCACCAGCAGACTACCTCCACCAACACTATAACTACACAGGACCTCATACACCCTACCAACATGTCTGACATGAGGGACCACCTCCCTCCTCCATAACGCTGGTATGCATTCTGTAATCCGCGAACCGTGTGGAAGTTAGCCCCACATTCCTCAGCCGCACATTCCTGCGGAATTATTACTTTGAGATGAATATGTTTAGCCGTACGGCTAAGCAAACATGAATTTCATTGCCGCAATTAAAACTAGCTAGTAACGTGTGCCAGCATACGACGCGGATAGACGTGTAAAAACGCATTTTACATATGCACAGTCTTGTATGCACTCTATGACGCTATATTTTCCGATACATAAACACACACATGCACAGCAACTACAATAAATTAATAAGTCAGAGTAGAGTCTGGAGCATAAAATGATGACATATTCAATTGCTTTGGATTGCGCAGTACTGAACCTGGTGACAACCTGAAAGGCATTAATTATTAATATCAAAAACTATATACATAAATTGACAAATGTACAGTATACCTCTGACCATGCAAATAATGTATGACTAATTAGAAGTAGTATAGAAGCTGGATCTCTGAAGCCTGTTAACATGACCATTACATGAATAGGTTGTAGACATAACTTACCTTGACAATGTTGAATGGCCCGTTCGGATTAGGTTCTAGAATTTTTCCCACAGTTTTGGTGTTCTTCATGATCAGGTACTATGCGATCTTACATGACCTCTGATATTCCTCGTATACATGTATACATGTAGATGGCTATAGAATATGTGTATAATAATATTTAATATACCAGGGGTTATATTTCAGTAAAAGATTGTACCTCAAATTCCTTCACAGTGCTTCTTACTTACTGATTAGTTCTCTTGTAAATTAGGCACTGGGTTTCACTTTTTAATACAGCTGGGATAACATATAATTGCTTTACATAATATATACTCCTTAATAGTAGGGTCATAGATGGAAAGTATCTGAAGTAATGTTCCCTTCCCCACTTCACTGCACACATATTGTCCTAGTCTGGAGTGTTCACATATGTTGGAATGAGCATTATTGTGTCTTTCTCCAAGTTACTATTGTAGTCAGAACTCTCAGCAGAATCGTTATCATCACCAGGTTCATTAGGGGTACTTTTATTTACATACATACGTACTATCACTGACAATATAATGCCAGCATCAGCAATGCCACCACATCCTTCATCACCATGCACTACAATCACCATTACTACCATTACCATTATCATTCTCACTTGAAGTTGCAGTGACACTTTGTGCAGACGTATTCTTAATCTCTGCAATAATCATGATAGGATGCTTGTGCTTGTCTAACAAAATCAGCATGATTAACTTATGGTGCATCGTGCAGTGATGTATGATACCATGCATCTGCTGCGTGTAGTGGGTATAGCTTATCATGTGATAATTCATAGATAGACCATTTGCATTCCATCATGCCGGTCCTATGTTTGAATTACAAGACATGCAAATGTGCCTGCAGTGCATGCGAAGGTAATTTTATCATGCAGTATATAAATATAATTATATATACCTAGTAATATAACTTGTATAAATGAGTTTTTGTACACACAAATCACATCGGTTGTGCATGGTACCAGTGCACTATGAAGTAAATGATGCCATAAAGATATAGGATGGATTTGATTTTCTCAACAAAGCTTGTGCAGCTAGGTACAAGTAACCACTTGATTCATTATATATGATGCATCTTATGGAGGTGTCTCCCCTGTGTCAGCAATGTATTTTGCAAGTGCACTTGTGCTTTCGCCTACAGAGGTGGCTATAAAATAGCACATTCTATAATACAAGAAAACTTAATAAGCTGAAGTTAACTTACCATCCCAAGTAACTTGCATAGGAGTACAAATGTACTGTGCCAAGTATACATGTATATAATTTATATAATTACACATAATTATACAATTTATACAAGACCATATGCCACCCATTACATGAACAAAGATGTTGTCATATCCTGCATGGGATATTGGATGGAGAGAAAATGCAAATATACTTGCACATGCGTGGATGTGAAGGACACTCCTCAACCCTTTGCCTATATATGTATCAAAAATACCACATCTACTTCTACGTGTATCCATATTCGGTCACTACTCATCCCTATACATCTAAGTATACATGTACCATTATATCATCACTCAGTTTCATACACACACATGCACAACCTCACACACACAATCACAAGTACAAATATTAACAGATTTCAACCAGGGTAACATTAAATCATAATCATTATTCACATTACAAATTTATGGCAGTAGGTAAACAAGATACATAAAAGATAAATAGTTCAGAGTACAGCTGGTACAATGTATATGACCAAAGGTTCTGATGAACCGTTTGATACATCTAAATGATAATAATATACATTAAATCACATCTATAAGACCATTTGCAACTCACAAGCATCTCAATACGTCATACTTAATAGCTGCAGTCGAAAACCCCAGGTGGACCAGTTTTCAGGATCATCTGCACATGATGTTGGGTCCCTGATAGGAACATAGACACACCTACCCTGCAAGTACACGAAACAGCTCGGAGCTTCCCTGAATGTGCTTAGAAACTCACAAGAATGACAACTATCTCCATAGGTGAGCTTGCAAGTACTTAATAGCTCTGAGGTCACACCCCCAGTGTCCAAAATCTGCGCATGACATTGGGTCCCTGATTGGCACATAGACATATCTACCCAGTGGGTACATGCAAAAGCTCAGATCTTGCCTCAATGTGCTTTGCAACTCACAAGAATGACATCCATCTCCATAGGTCAGTTTGTATGTACCCATTAATTCTGGTCACACCCCCAATGTTCAAAATCCACCCATAGCATTGGGTCCCCAGTTGGCACAAAGACACACCTACTCTGTGGGTACAAGGAACAGCTCACACTTTGCCTCAATGTGCTTTGCGACTCACACCAATGGCTCCACCCATAGCGTTGGGTCCCCAGTTGGCACAAAGACACACCTACTCTGTGGGTACAAGGAACAGCTCACACTTTGCCTCAATGTACTTTGTAACTCACAAAATGGCATAACTCAGCCAGTAAGTACTTATTAGTCGTGGTCACACCCCCAGTGTTTAGAATCCACCCATAGCGTTGGGTCACCAGTAGGCACAGAGACACACCTACTCTGTGGGTACAAGGAACAGCTCACACTTTGTCTCAATGTGCTTTGCAACTCACAAGAACGGCATAGTTCAGCTTGTAAGTACTTATTAGTCGTGGTCACACCCCCAATGTTCAAAATCCACCCATAGCGTTGGGTCCCCAGTAGGCACAGAGACACACCTACTCTGTGGGTACAAGGAACAGCTCACACTTTGCCTCAATGTGCTTTGCAACTCACAAGAATGGTATAACTCAGCTTGTAAGTACTTATTAGTCGTGGTCACACCCCCAATGTTCAAAATCCACTCATAGCGTTGGGTCACCAG
Source organism: Spongilla lacustris (assembly GCA_949361645.1). NCBI lineage: Eukaryota > Metazoa > Porifera > Demospongiae > Spongillida > Spongillidae > Spongilla > Spongilla lacustris. Next base: position 19,114,863 of record OX442416.1, on the reverse strand, counting down.
TTGGCACCGAGACACACCTACTCTGTGGGTACAAGGAACAGCTCACATTTTGCCTCAATGTGCTTTGCAACTCACAAGAATGGCATAGTTCAGCTTGTAAGTACTTATTAGTCGTGCTCACACCCCCAGTGTTCAAAATCCACCCATAGCGTTGGGTCCCCAGTAGGCAAAGAGACACACCTACTCTGTGAGTACAAGGAACTGCTCACACTTTGCCTCAATGTGCTTTGTAACTCACAAGAATGGCATAGTTCAGCTTGTAAGTACTTATTAGTTGTGGTCACACCCCCAGTGTTTAGAATCCACCCATAGCGTTGGGTCACCAGTAGGCATAGAGACACACCTACTCTGTGGGTACAAGGAACAGCTCACACTTTGTCTCAATGTGCTTTGCAACTCACAAGAACGGCATAGTTCAGCTTGTAAGTACTTATTAGTCGTGGTCACACCCCCAATGTTCAAAATCCACTCATAGCGTTGGGTCACCAGTTGGCACCGAGACACACCTACTCTGTGGGTACAAGGAACAGCTCACACTTTGCCTCAATGTGCTTTGCAACTCACAAGAATGGCATAGTTCAGCGTGTAAGTACTTATTAGTCGTGCTAACACCCCCAGTGTTCAAAATCCACCCATAGTGTTGGGTCCCCAGTAGGCACAGAGACACACCTACTCTGTGGGTACAAGGAACAGCTCACACTTTGTCTCAATGTGCTTTGCAACTCACAAGAACGGCATAGTTCAGCTTGTAAGTACTTATTAGTCGTGGTCACACCCCAAGTGTTCAAAATCCACCCATAGCGTTGGGTCACCAGGAGGCACCGAGACACACCTACTCTGTGGGTACAAGGAACAGCTCACACTTTGCCTTAATGTGCTTTGCAACTCACAAGAATGGCATAGGTCAGCTTGTAAGTACTTATTAGTCGTGGTCACACCCCCAGTGTTCAAAATCCACTCATAGCGTTGGGTCACCAGTTGGCACAGAGACACACCTACTCTGTGGGTACAAGGAACAGCTCACACTTTGCCTCAATGTGCTTTGCAACTCACAAGAATGGCATAGGTCAGCTTGTAAGTACTTATTAGTCGTGGTCACACCCCCAGTGTTCATAATCCACTCATAGCGTTGGGTCACCAGGAGGCACCGAGACACACCTACTCTGTGGGTACAAGGAACAGCTCACACTTTGCCTTAATGTGCTTTGCAACTCACAAGAATGGCATAGGTCAGCTTGTAAGTACTTATTAGTCGTGGTCACACCCCCAGTGTTCAAAATCCACTCATAGCGTTGGGTCACCAGTTGGCACAGAGACACACCTACTCTGTGGGTACAAGGAACAGCTCACACTTTGCCTCAATGTGCTTTGCAACTCACAAGAATGGCATAGGTCAGCTTGTAAGTACTTATTAGTCGTGGTCACACCCCCAGTGTTCATAATCCACTCATAGCGTTGGGTCACCAGTTGGCACAGAGACACACCTACTCTGTGTGTACAAGGAACAGCTCACACTTTGCCTCAATGTGCTTTGCAACTCACAAGAATGGCATAGGTCAGCTTGTAAGTACTTATTAGTCGTGGTCACACCCCCAATGTTCAAAATCCACTCATAGCGTTGGGTCACCAGTAGGCACAGAGACACACCTACTCTGTGGGTACAAGGAACAGCTCACACTTTGTCTTAATGTGCTTTGAAACTCACAAGAATGGCATAGTTCAGCTTGTAAGTACTTATTAGTCGTGCTCACACCCCCAGTGTTCAAAATCCACCCATAGCGTTGGGTCCCCAGTAGGCACAGAGACACACCTACTCTGTGGGTACAAGGAACAGTTCACACTTTGCCTCAATGTGCTTTGCAACTCACAAGAATGGCATAGGTCAGCTAGTAAGTACTTATTAGTCGTGGTCACACCCCCAATGTTCAAAATCCACTCATAGCGTTGGGTCACCAGTTGGCACCGAGACACACCTACTCTGTGGGTACAAGGAACAGCTCACACTTTGCCTCAATGTGCTTTGCAACTCACAAGAATGGCATAGGTCAGCTTGTAAGTACTTATTAGTCGTGGTCACACCCCCAGTGTTTAAAATCCACCCATAGCGTTGGGTCACCAGTAGGCACAGAGACACACCTACTCTGTGGGTACAAGGAACAGCTCACACTTTGTCTCAATGTGCTTTGCAACTCACAAGAATGGCATAGTTCAGCTTGTAAGTACTTATTAGTCGTGCTCACACCCCCAGTGTTCAAAATCCACCCATAGCGTTGGGTCCCCAGTAGGCATAGAGACACACCTACTCTGTGGGTACAAGGAACAGTTCACACTTTGCCTCAATGTGCTTTGCAACTCACAAGAATGGCATAGTTCAGCTAGTAAGTACTTATTAGTCGTGGTCACACCCCCAATGTTCAAAATCCACTCATAGCGTTGGATCACCAGTTGGCACAGAGACACACCTACTCTGTGGGTACAAGGAACAGCTCACACTTTGTCTCAATGTGCTTTGCAACTCACAAGAATGGCATAGGTCTGCTTGTAAGTACTTATTAGTCGTGCTCACACCCCCAGTGTTCAAAATCCACCCATAGCGTTGGGTCCCCAGTAGGCATAGAGACACACCTACTCTGTGGGTACAAGGAACAGTTCACACTTTGCCTCAATGTGCTTTGCAACTCACAAGAATGGCATAGTTCAGCTAGTAAGTACTTATTAGTCGTGGTCACACCCCCAATGTTCAAAATCCACTCATAGCGTTGGATCACCAGTTGGCACAGAGACACACCTACTCTGTGGGTACAAGGAACAGCTCACACTTTGTCTCAATGTGCTTTGCAACTCACAAGAATGGCATAGGTCTGCTTGTAAGTACTTATTAGTCGTGGTCACACCCCCAATGTTCAAAATCCACCCATAGCGTTGGGTCACCAGTTGGCACAGAGACACACCTACTCTGTGGGTACAAGGAACAGCTCACACTTTGCCTCAATGTGCTTTGCAACTCACAAGAATGGCATAGGTAAGCTTGTAAGTACTTATTAGTCGTGGTCACACCCCCAATGTTCAAAATCCACCCATAGCGTTGGGTTACCAGTAGGCACAGAGACACATCTACTCTGTGGGTACAAGGAACAGCTCACACTTTGCCTCAATGTGCTTTGCAACTCACAAGAATGGCATAGGTCAGCTTGTAAGTACTTATTAGTCGTGGTCACACCCCCAATGTTCAAAATCCACCCATAGCGTTGGGTCACCAGTTGGCACAGAGACACACCTACTCTGTGGGTACAAGGAACAGCTCACACTTTGCCTCAATGTGCTTTGCAACTCACAAGAATGGCATAGGTCAGCTTGTAAGTACTTATTAGTCGTGGTCACACCCCCAATGTTCAAAATCCACCCATAGCGTTGGGTCACCAGTTGGCACAGAGACACACCTACTCTGTGGGTACAAGGAACAGCTCACACTTTGCCTCAATGTGCTTTGCAACTCACAAGAATGGTATAACTCAGCTTGTAAGTACTTATTAGTCGTGGTCACACCCCCAATGTTCAAAATCCACTCATAGCGTTGGGTCACCAGTTGGCACCGAGACACACCTACTCTGTGGGTACAAGGAACAGCTCACACTTTGCCTCAATGTGCTTTGCAACTCACAAGAATGGCATAGTTCAGCGTGTAAGTACTTATTAGTCGTGCTAACACCCCCAGTGTTCAAAATCCACCCATAGTGTTGGGTCCCCAGTAGGCACAGAGACACACCTACTCTGTGGGTACAAGGAACAGCTCACACTTTGTCTCAATGTGCTTTGCAACTCACAAGAACGGCATAGTTCAGCTTGTAAGTACTTATTAGTCGTGGTCACACCCCAAGTGTTCAAAATCCACCCATAGCGTTGGGTCACCAGGAGGCACCGAGACACACCTACTCTGTGGGTACAAGGAACAGCTCACACTTTGCCTTAATGTGCTTTGCAACTCACAAGAATGGCATAGGTCAGCTTGTAAGTACTTATTAGTCGTGGTCACACCCCCAGTGTTCAAAATCCACTCATAGCGTTGGGTCACCAGTTGGCACCGAGACACACCTACATGTACTCTGTGGGTACAAGGAACAGCTCACACTTTGCCTCAATGTGCTTTGCAACTCACAAGAATGGCATAGGTCAGCTTGTAAGTACTTATTAGTCGTGGTCACACCCCCAGTGTTTAAAATCCACCCATAGCGTTGGGTCACCAGTAGGCACAGAGACACACCTACTCTGTGGGTACAAGGAACAGCTCACACTTTGTCTCAATGTGCTTTGCAACTCACAAGAATGGCATAGTTCAGCTTGTAAGTACTTATTAGTCGTGCTCACACCCCCAGTGTTCAAAATCCACCCATAGCGTTGGGTCCCCAGTAGGCATAGAGACACACCTACTCTGTGGGTACAAGGAACAGTTCACACTTTGCCTCAATGTGCTTTGCAACTCACAAGAATGGCATAGTTCAGCTAGTAAGTACTTATTAGTCGTGGTCACACCCCCAATGTTCAAAATCCACTCATAGCGTTGGATCACCAGTTGGCACAGAGACACACCTACTCTGTGGGTACAAGGAACAGCTCACACTTTGTCTCAATGTGCTTTGCAACTCACAAGAATGGCATAGGTCTGCTTGTAAGTACTTATTAGTCGTGGTCACACCCCCAATGTTCAAAATCCACCCATAGCGTTGGGTCACCAGTTGGCACAGAGACACACCTACTCTGTGGGTACAAGGAACAGCTCACACTTTGCCTCAATGTGCTTTGCAACTCACAAGAATGGCATAGGTAAGCTTGTAAGTACTTATTAGTCGTGGTCACACCCCCAATGTTCAAAATCCACCCATAGCGTTGGGTTACCAGTAGGCACAGAGACACATCTACTCTGTGGGTACAAGGAACAGCTCACACTTTGCCTCAATGTGCTTTGCAACTCACAAGAATGGCATAGGTCAGCTTGTAAGTACTTATTAGTCGTGGTCACACCCCCAATGTTCAAAATCCACCCATAGCGTTGGGTCACCAGTTGGCACAGAGACACACCTACTCTGTGGGTACAAGGAACAGCTCACACTTTGCCTCAATGTGCTTTGCAACTCACAAGAATGGCATAGGTCAGCTTGTAAGTACTTATTAGTCGTGGTCACACCCCCAATGTTCAAAATCCACCCATAGCGTTGGGTCACCAGTTGGCACAGAGACACACCTACTCTGTGGGTACAAGGAACAGCTCACACTTTGCCTCAATGTGCTTTGCAACTCACAAGAATGGCATAGGTCAGCTTGTAAGTACTTACTAGTCGTGGTCACACCCCCAGTGTTCAAAATCCACCCATAGCGTTGGGTCCCCAGTAGGCACAGAGACACATCTACTCTGTGTGTACAAGGAACAGGTCACACTTTGCCTCAGTATGCTTTGCAACTCACAAGAATGACATCCATCTCCATAGGTCAGCTTAGCTTGTAAGTACTTATTAGTTGTGGACACGCTCCTAGCTGGTCCAGTGTTCAGAATCCGCGCCTGATGTTGAGTCCGTGGTTGGCACAGGTACACATCTACCCTATGACTACATAGTACAGCTCACGATCTCGGCGAAGCAACTCCATATAACAGTGTTTACGTTCACGATCTATTAAGCGCGCGATTCTGCGCCCGCCGCGTGAGGAATGTTAAACCTATTCATTTTAAAATGTGCGGCTGAGGAATGTGGGGCTAACTTCCACACGGTAATCCGCGAAGGGTGCTTAACCCATAATAAAGCTTACCTTAAACGGATTGTACAAGAGAGCCCACATTCCAATGCTATGCTATAATGAGGTCTCCGTTAAATCTTCTACTAAGGCTTAAAAGGATCGAATCCAAGTTCGGATATCCTATCTTAAAGGCCAACGGATTGATGTTCCAAAGTCGGAACAGATTCGGATTATAGCCCACCCAATCCCATCGGATGCTAACATGCATATCTGAATATCCGATGGTCTGGGACCAAGGAAAAGCAGCCATTTTTTTTTTTTTCCAGATTCAACAGTCCGCGTGCGTTTCGTATGCTTGGCAAAAGACAGTTGACGGTGTGGGATATAAACGTATATAGGGTCATCCTTTTTTGTACTTTATACTTTTCTATTTTAATTTTTGCCACCACCTTCTTCCATCATGGGGTGTGCGCACTTTTACAAGCATTGGTTTCATTTTCTCCCCGTACGTTCGAGACAGGTTGCCGCACTTAAAAACCATCGTCCAGTACTCGCCTGAGCCTGTCCTTTGTTGCACGACTGCGTATGACGGATATGTTTGGCAGAAAGTGATAACGATTGTGACGAAAACACTGGACCACGTGCAACGAAAACTGTCCTACAATTTATCAGAACGGTCTTCATTGCATGCGCTTGATAGAAAACCACGCCCATGGAGCCAATCCTACATATAGGACCGTTCAGATATTCAGATATCTGATGGTCGTTACCTTCAGATTCAGATCATGTATCCTGGATACGTCTGCTAAATCAGATCAGATTCAGATATGCGCCTTAAGTAAACAGATCAGATCAGATTATTATGCCAAATCTGCGCCAAGTCTGGGGACGAGACCAAATGTCCATCTTTTCAATGCAATGAAACACCCGTGATAGCGTTCAAAACATGTGTGTACGCTGTTCTAAACTTTATGCCAAGCCTCTCTACGCATTCATAACACCATTAAAAATTTAAACAGCCGCACGGCCGGTTGAATCCAAGCTCCTTTTATACGGAAACTCATCCTTTAATTAAGGAGAGAACTTTTTATTTTATTTTAGAAACTTTAATTATTCATAGCCAGCGGTGCTGCTGGCCAACAGGAAGCAAAATATAAAAGACGTAACGCGTGGAATCCTGTACTTGTGTGTTGGCACGCCCTATGGAAAGAAGACGATGTTCGCTAAGCTCGTGAAGACTTTAGGATTCGGTACGATATTTTTGACGTGCGTGTATGATGTACGTAGGCCTATTTTGATGTATCATCCAGGGGCCATAACCCATCCCCCACCTTGCACCTAGGTACAGTGGCCCGGTACATCGCGCCTAGAGCATTGTGCGCACCGCAATCGTGCGAAATTGCGTAGCGCAATTAATTGTACGAAAATGCGTAGCGCGCGCGTAGCATGCACAATTGTACGAAATTGCGTAGAGCACTCTTACTCGGACGCAGAGTGCCCAGCGCACCAACTATGGGATATACGTTTCAATTACATAGAACAGGTCCTTTTTTCCTGCATCGTAACGACCCGAAGGTAGTGAAAATGTGTAGCGTCGGTCACAGGTGTGGCAAAAGGATCATCAATACAACAACATACGTACTTATATAGATACAAGTACAAAGGTCATAGTGCATGCGCTACACTACCCCCTTCCTCAAAAGAAGGGGGACTACAGATCATAAATATTGTTTCCCCATCTGTCACGTCGTCTGAGGTTGGCTGGAACATTGTCTTGCATTTGTGCCTCTTGTACATCTTCATCAAATGTCACATCTTCAGCACCTTGCAAGTGATCACCCTTGTCCTCAGCCTCCATCTCATCATCACTTTCTGAGGTCTCTGCTGGAATCTCTCTGTTAAAATCACCATTATCCTCCACCACCCGTTGTTCCTCACCAGGTCCAGCTATGTGTAGGTCATCTGATTTGATAACAAATTATGAGGCAACTGTACACAGGGTTTAAGTCTATTAGAATGCACAACCATACTCTTGCGTTTGTTTTTCCTGCGTTGAATTTGATAAAGAATATCATGCACTGAGTACCTTATGTATGATGTAAGGCCCTTGCCAATAACAATTGAACTTAGTGAATTTACCTCTGGGTACTGCAGTACAATGACACCAAACCATGTCACCTATCTTGAAAGGCTTCCCATTGCATAATGCACTTTTTGCCTTCTTTGTTGTAACCCCATGTACTCTCTAACCTGCTGATATGACCTGTCTAAGTGCAGCCTGAGATCCATTGCATACTTGTTAAGCTCAGTGGGTGGATACTATGGGGGCAAGCCAAACATAACATCAATAGGTAATCTCACTTCTCTCCCAAATAAAATGGTGTGCACCCTGTAGATTCCTGCACACTTGCACAGTATAGGCAAACATCAGCAAGGGTAATTATGAATCCCAATTAGATGTATCATCTCTAGCTGCTGTACTTAGAAGGTTTAACAAGGTACTGTTAAACCGTTCAACTAAACCATCAGACTGTGGATGGTAAGCTGTAGTTCTTGTTTACATAATGCCCAGCAATTTGCACATGGCTTTAACAAGAGCAGAATCAATATTTCGGCCTTGATCTGTATGAAGACTACCAAGATAAATTTATTACCTCTGGTGATGATTGGTAGAGGGCCCTCGATATCCATTGCTACATGCTCAAATGGACCAGCTTTCACATGCAGCACACCATCTATGTCCCGTTGTTGCCCTGGCCATTAGAAGCGACGACGTACTTTCTCTACAGGCTTTGAGGAGACACCGAAATGGCTACCAGATGGTGCATTGTGCAGCTATTAAAGTACTGTAGGGACCAGATCCAGACATTTGTTAAGCTCCTTACCAGGGATATCCTCCCATCTCCTATACAAAACCCCATTTTACAGTACTAGTTACCCAATACCCTCCCCCCCTTTCTCTGGATCATTGCTCTGAAGGGTTTTTTGATCTGCTGGTGTCAGTCTTGGAAGCCATAGGGCCACTCAGTAGCTTGTACAAGTGGTGTCTCAATACATTGATTTTCCACCTGGTCTTGACTTGCACCGCCACACTGCCTACAAGGCCGCCTTGATAGGTAAAGGAGTCAGCATTTCCGTGCTTAAGGCCTGGCCAAGCTCTACTCTAAAGTCATATTCTGATAAATTTTCAAGTTCAAGCCATCTTGCCACCTGCCCATGTGGATCTTTGAAATTTTTCAGCCATTTGCATTTGAGTGCACTGTGGTCTGTGTGCATTCTGAATGGGTGCCCCCAAAGGTAGGGCTTGAAATATTGGATAGCCCAAACCAAGGGTTGCATTTCCCACCGGGTAGCACAATACTGCCGCTCCTGCTTAGTAAGTACACGACTAGCATATGCTACTACACACCTGTCATTCTTTTGAGAGAGAACTGCTTCTAACCCATCCAAACTTGAATCAAAATCTACTGTAAACTCCATATTGAACTGTTGAAAAGAGAGAATAGAAGGGCAACAAAGCTGTGTCTTTAGCTGTACAGATGCCTCATCACACAACCCAGTCCACTACCATGGTTTCAACTGACTTCTCAGTCAATGCATGTAGAGGAGCAGCAATGTGTGCAAACCCTTTTATAAACTTTTGGTAGTATTCACAAAAAAATGTCTCAGTTCTTCAAGGTTCACTGGGGTAGGCCATTCCACAATGCGCTTTATTTTATCGTCATCCACTTTCACACCATCTGCTGACACTATGTGACCCAGGTAATGCACACATTTTTTCAAAATATGGCAGTTGCTTAGTATTTAGTTTCAACCCTGTCTTCTTGAGCCTTGCCAAAACATCTCTAAGTCTGCTCAAATGCTGTTCCACTGTTGTACTAAAAATGACAATATCATCAAGGTAAACTAAACACATCGTCCAATGGAGTCCAGCTAGAACCATTTCCATAAGTTTCTGAAAGGTACTGGGTGCATTAGAAAGCCCGAATGGTATAACTTTGAACTGCTAAGTCCCAAAAGGTGCCAAAATCTGTCTTCTCCTTATGCTCTGGCTCCATTTCCACTTGCCAGTAGCCACTTGTAAGGTCTAAGGTAGAAAACCATTTCACTCCACCCAGCATGTCAAGAGTCTCATCTAATCTAGGTAAGGGGTGGACCTCTTTCTTGGCCACATCATCGCAAAACCTTAATGTACTATCCTTCTTTCTAGCTAGAACAATGGGAGATGACTATGGACCACTGCTTGCCTCAATCTGCAGCATGTCATCCAGCATTTTCTTTACTGTCTCTCTTTGATGCTAGGGCATACGTCTAGCCTGTTGATGAATGGGAGGGGCATCCCCTGTGTTAACCTTAAGCTTCAACACATTCGTTCATCCCAGGTCCTTCTCACCTACAGAGATTTTCAATTTCTCTTGTTCAAATATAGCCAACTAGCATGGAAATATAATTAATATAATCTTAAATGGTTAATCAATGTTGATAAAATTAACAAGACCCCAATTCAATATTATTAAATGTAGTAATTAACTTCTTCCATATAAGTTCTTCAATATTGAAATCTTGATTTTTTCTCAATGTACTTGATTTAGTGGCCATTGTTTCTCGATTTAGTGGTTTGAATTTATTAATATATTCGACCAAGTTAATATTCTTAAAATTAAAGGAGATGTAGGACCGTTTTGATTGCTCTAAAATGGCATGTTTTAAATACGTGTTATTAATTTTATCAACCATTTAAGATTATATTAATTATATTATTATATTTCACCAGCATGTCTTCTTAAATTAAAATTTAAATGTCTTCTTAAATTAAAATTAAATGTACGGAACATTGATGACGTTAAGTAATTTTGCTCACGTGATCTGTTATTGTATTTGATTATTAATTATACATTTGTGGGAATAGAATCGTGAGGCACGCGCGCTCTCGTAGAACGTCGCTCTGAGGGACCGGCAGATTTGTTTGATTTCGTACATGGTCCTTCGAGCCGGGACTTCAGGGTCGAGCGGAAATGGAGGAGCAGCTCTCGCGAAAACGACGAGTGCGTGCAGGCCACAGAGCGTTGGTAAGTCGCATTATTTCCCAAGTGTATGAAAATATGGAGGGTTCAGACGACCCGGAACGCAAACTATCCAAGGCAAGGCAACAAGACAACGCGCTAAAGGAGAAATTACAAGTACTCCGTACGTTGGACAGTGAAATTCGGGAACTAACTGTTGCAGATGACGACGTAGTGGAGGAGATTCAAAAGGCTGACGAATATGCAGAAAGGTTACAGCTGGCGTTGATAGACCTTGAAAGAGTGCTGAAAGAGTCGAAAAGCCGTCCTTCGTCTCCGGGTGTGCGTCAACCAGAAAACCGTCCATCGTCTCCGGGTGGGCGACAATCAGAAAGCCGTCAATCAGGAATGTTTGGACAAGAGCAGGTAATCGCAAATGGAAGTGAACAGACCAGCCGCTCAGCGATTCGTGGTACTTCTACTAGATCTGAATTTAAAGCTGAACCGTGGGCTGAAGTAGCAGGATACTCGCAAGTAAATCGTGAAATGATTGCCTCTCCAACGAACCTATCTATTGAAGCTTGTGAGTCACAAACAACTATGGACACAACACTCGACCAAGAATCAAATTACCAAAGTTGACACTGAGGAAATTCAATGGGAACATAACGAATTGGATAACGTTTTGGGACTCCTATGAATCTACTATCCACCTCAATCCAGAGCTCAGTGCTGTCGACAAGTTTAATTACTTGACGTCCCTTGTTGAGAAGACTGCAGCAGAAACCATTGCAGGATTATCCGTGACCTCGTTGAACTATGAAGAGGCAGTGGCTTTGCTGAAGAAAAGATTTGGAAATCCGCAGCAAATAGTAAACAAGCACATGGATCAACTCCTGAACCTTGAACCTGTCACATCATACAATATCAAGAGTTTGCGAGGGTTATGTGACCAAGTGGAATCCAATGTGCGAAGTTTGAAGTCTTTAGGGGTTTCATCTTCATCATATGGCTGCTTATTGTCATCCATCATGATGAGCAAGCTCCCACAGGATCTCAGGCTTGTTGTCAGTCGCAAGATTAAGGATGACAAGTGGAACTTGGAAGAAGTCATGGAAGTCATTGAGCATGAAATCGATGCCAGAGAAAGAGCAGGTGTTAGTGCTGGAATTACGCTGCCTTCATCAGGAGCACCCAAGAAGGCATCTAAGGAACTTCGCACTGCGGCGGCGCTATTGTCCAGTGAGCTCAGCACGGCATGTGTATATTGTGGCCAGTCCCATTCAGCAAATTCATGTCGAATAGTGACCAGTGTTGATACTAGGCGACAGATACTTATGAAAGCAGGAAGATGCTTCTTGTGCTTAAAGAAATTCCATAAGAGCAGAGACTGTCGATCTGGTGCCAAATGCTCCACATGCCAGGGCAGACATCACAGTAGCGTATGCAATAAAGATCCTTCGATCCCTTGTCAAGTTGCCACTCCTACACCTTTGTCTGTGTCTGGGCGTGAAAATGGTACAAGGGGAGTGCAAGGTGGAATTGATGGTGGTTCAAGGAATACTCGACCGTCAGTGGTGTCAATGTTTGTAGATGGCCGGACTTCAGTGCTAATCCAAACTGCACGAACTGTAATGCATCACCCTCAAGTACCATCACGCTCCGTTCCAGTTAGGATGATTCTTGACACCGGCAGCCAACGGTCCTACCTGGCACTATCAGTGAAGGAAGCTCTGTCTTTGGATTCTCAATGCACTGATAACATGTTAATCAAAACGTTTGGTGCAACAGTTGAATGTCGGCGTTCCTGCGATGTTGTTAGGGTAGCTGTGAGAACAAAGAACAAAAGCCTGCTGGAGTTACAGTTTTTGACAGTTCCTCTGATTTGTGAGCCTCTATCAGGACAACCAATTTCATATGCAGTCGAGCGTTATCCACACCTGTCAAACCTGGAACTGGCGGATCCTGTTCATCACAGTAGTGATAATATGGAGATTAACGTCCTGATAGGATCTGATCAGTATTGGCAAGTGGTGACCGGAAACATCCTGCGTGGAGTTAGCGGTCCAACTGCTATCGAAACAAGATTTGGATGGGTTTTGTCTGGACCTGCAGAAGGAACCGTCAATGATAGTACTACCATAAATCTTGTTCAGTCATCTCACGTGCTTCATCTGAATGTGTCTTCCAACCAGTGCAATGATACCAATCTAGACAGCGTATTGAAAAGATTCTGGGATCTTGAGTCTTTGGGTATTGTCTCAGACGAGCCTTCTGTGTATGAGAAATTTATGGAAGGAATTATCTTCAACAATACGCGGTATGAGGTGTGTCTACCTTGGAAGGATGAACACACAATACTCCCTGACAATTATGAGCTCAGTGAAACAAGATTGCGAGGCCTACTGAGGCATCTCAAGCAAGATCCACAAGTCCTCAAAGAATATGACACAGTCATTAGAGAACAAATCAACAATGGCATTGTTGAAATTGTTGAGGAACCCTGGAACAGTGAAATTGGGCGAACTCACTACATCCCACATCATCCCATCATCCGAAGAGACAAAAGCACAACAAAACAAAGGATTGTGTACGATGCATCTGCTAGATCGGGTGGTCCATCCTTAAATGATTGTTTGTATACAGGTCCAAACTTTGGGCAAAGTATCCTTGAGATTCTTCTTCGTTTTCGGATACATAGCACTGCATTGATCGGAGACATTGAAAAGGCTTTCCTTATGGTCTCAGTAGCGGCACAGGATAGAGACGTACTACGTTTTCTTTGGATACAAGATATCACCAAGGATTTGCCACGAGTAGTTATACTTCGATTCACACGTGTAATGTTTGGCGTGTCAGCGAGTCCATTTCTATTAAATGCAACACTTAAACATCACATTGAGAAATACAGAAAGGAGGATCCATCATTTGTTGACACCTTCACAAGATCCCTGTATGTGGATGACATAACATATGGAGCAAATGATGATGTTGAAGCATACAAGCTGTACAGCAAGTCTAAATACAGGCTAGCTACAGGAGGATTTAATTTGAGGAAGTTCGTTTCCAGTTCAGCTGCATTACAGGCGAGAATCGATCATGAAGAACAACAGTTTTGTAGTCAAAGTACAGTGAAATCATTGATAATGGAGGAAGACCAGTCTTATACTAAGGCAATTCTTGGAGACACTTCAACGCATTCACTGACTTATAAGGTGCTTGGAATTCCGTGGGAACCTGCTAGCGACAATCTTCTAGTGGACATTAGCCATGTCTCAAGGTTGGCAAAGGAAGTGCATCCCACAAAGAGGAATGTAGTCAGTGTCGCAGCTGGAATCTACGACCCATTAGGGATTATTTCACCTACCACAGTGCAGCTCAAAATGTTTGCTCAAAAGCTATGTAAAGCAAAGATAGGCTGGGATGATGCACTTACTGGAGTCTTGTTGTCAAGTTGGGAATCATTGGTTAATAATTTGCAGCAAGTAAAAGCACTTCAGATTCCTCGGTTCTATCTTTCTGGGGTTGACAGGTCGTCAATACAGTATGGCCTACATGGGTTTTCCGATGCATCTGTTGGTGCATATGCTGCAGTGGTCTACTTGAAAATCCGAACACCTCAACAAACTGTCGTGCGTTTCATAGCATCAAAGACTAGGGTTGCCCCTGTTCATAGTGAAACCATACCAAGACTTGAACTTCTTGCAGCACTTCTCTTGGCCAGATTGATATCAACAATTTCCAAGGCTCTGAGCCCTGAAATGTTTCTAGAGCCACCCACATGCTATACTGATTCACAAGTGGCACTCTGTTGGATCAAGGGTCAGAAGCATGAATGGAAGCAGTTTGTCCAGAATCGTGTCATCAGTATTCGGGAACTTGTACCAACAGAATTGTGGAGGTACTGTCCAGGGACCACTAACCCAGCGGACATCCCTTCCAGAGGCATGCGTTTAGAGGAACTAATGAAGTCACCATTGTGGTTAAATGGTCCAGCTTGGCTTGTGGAGGGTTTGGAAAATGGTGTCCTGGAAACTACCATGTCACAGGAATGTCTGGTGGAAATGAAAAACACAACAGCCAGTGAAGATGAAACAACCACACTCATCCTGTTTGTTCCCAAGTTGGATATGGTATTCCACTTCGAAAACTACAGCAGCTTAACTCGGCTATTACGGGTCACAGCATACGTCTGGAAGTTCGTAGAAGTATTGAAGGCGAAGGTGAAGAAAAGTGGTGATGTGAGCATACACTTATCTACTGAAGACATTGTCGGGGCAGAGCTGTATTGGGCGAAATTGTCCCAAGATGTGCTGAAACAAGATCCAAAGTTTAGTACATGGAAATTGCAATTTGGATTGTATATGGATAGTGTGGGATTGTGGAGATGTGGTGGTAGATTGAGTAATTCTGATCTGGCTGAATCTGCAAGGCATCCAGCATTATTGCATCACACTCATCACTTTACAACCCTTGTGTTAAGGGACTGTCACAAGAGAATAATGCATGGAGGTGTCAAAGAAACTCTTACTGAATTTAGATCACACTACTGGATTATCAAGGGAAGAGCAGTTGTGAAAAGGTTGCTGCATAGTTGCACCGTGTGTAGAAGGTTTAGTGGGAAGATGTATTGTGCTCCGCCAGTACCACCATTGCCGGAGTTTCGTGTACAAGAATCAGTTCCATTTTCCACCTCAGGAGTGGACTTTGCTGGACCTCTATATCTGAAAGGTGTTGAAACAAAGGTATGGATAGCACTCTTCTCATGTTGTGTTACCCGAGCAGTGCACTTGGAGTTGGTGCCCGACATGACGACAGATTCCTTTATACGTTGTCTGAGGCGGTTCATTGCAAGGAGAGGTGTTCCCAAGAAAATGATCTCTGACAATGGAAAGACCTTCAAAGCAGCAAGCAAGGTTATTTCAGCAGTTTTGCAGGACCCAGGAGTGAAATGTTGGGTTGCGGGTATGCATGTCACATGGTCATTTAACTTGGAGAAAGCTCCTTGGTGGGGGGGATTCTTTGAAAGGATGGTAAGATCAATGAAGGCCTGTCTGAAGAAGGTTATTGGCAAAATGAAGCTCTCCTATGATGAGTTGTCAACGGTTCTCACAGAAGTAGAAGCAACATTGAATTCAAGGCCTCTTACATATGTCTCATTGGAGGATCTGGATGAACCCCTGACTCCATCTCATTTACTTGTAGGGCACAGATTAAAGAACCTTCCAGACCATTCGATTTGTCATGATGATCCTGAGTATGTACCACAAAGTTCAGCACCTGTACTCTCTAAGAGGATGAAGCACCTCAGCCAAGTATTGGACCACTTCTGGAAAAGGTGGAGAAGAGAGTATTTGGCTGAATTGAGGGATGCTCACCGATTTCAAACACGGTCGAATGGGACACATCACATAAGCGTTGGAGATGTGGTGTTAATTCACGATGATGATCACCCCAGAACATTTTGGAAGCTTGGTAAAGTGGAAGAATTAATTTCGGGTAATGATGATGCTATTCGAGGAGCATTAGTTCGTATTCGTGCAGGGAACAGCCACGCCGGCCTTTGTGAAGCGTCCAGTTCAGCGGCTTTATCCTGTTAAAGTCAGTGACATCAAAGACACAGATACAACTGAAGGAACAGAACACCATCAATTGCCTGTTTCTAACCAAGCCACAGCTGAGCAAGTAGCAAGGATCTGTCCTCAGAGAGCAGCAGCAATGCAGGCAAAGCAGATGTTAGAATTATGGGCTAGAGATCTGAACAATTCCATTTAGACACAGTTGACTACTACCTAGTCAACGGGGGGAGTGTACGGAACATTGATGACGTTAAGTAATTTTGCTCACGTGATCTGTTATTGTATTTGATTATTAATTATACATTTGTGGGAATAGAATCGTGAGGCACGCGCGCTCTCGTAGAACGTCGCTCTGAGGGACCGGCAGATTTGTTTGATTTCGTACAATAAAGGAGATTAGGGACCGTTTTGATTGCTCTAAAATGGCATGTTTTAAGTACGTGTTATTAATTTTATCAACCATTTAAGATTATATTAATTATATTATTATATTTCACCAGCATGTCTTCTTTTGCTTTTAGAACTTTTAGCAACAATCACCAGTTAATTAACTGCTTGTGGTTAATTTAGAAACAATTTTCCTTGATTGTGAAACACCCTGTATAGATACATGTACAAATGTCATAGCGCATGCGCTACAAAAGCAGAAACATGTGCGTTGAATACGTTGAACTTCCAGGACTCATTGAGTAGGCAGCAAAAGTAGTGACCAGGTCATGCTAGCTGGCTATATTTGCGTTTACTTCCAGTGGATATTGTATTGTGTTATTCCATAGATGTTAAAGTACTTTAATATCTATACGGTAGTTACAAGTACAAATGTCATAGCGTTGTAGAACTTGCATGGAAGGCCTAATCATGCATGCTCATTGTTGTTCTGTGTAAACCATTTGTTTGAATCATTTCTATTGTTTAATTAAGTCTTTATACGTTATATGTTACAGTAAAACCTTATGCCAATTTTCATCATAACAATTGGCGCAATGTGTAAGTGAGAGGTTTCAAGCCTTACGTTAGGTCACGTGAACAGTCCTGGCTACAGGTATACATGTATACGTATAAGGCCCACTATAACAAAGCCCCATATACATATCAAACAATGCGGCTCGATGGCGTCATTGTGTTTTACTTGCTTATTGTTTGCAAAGCAGATCAGAGGCGTACATGTATGGTCATATAGAGGTTATTCATAGGACCTTCAGCAGGGGCGACAGAAGGTAATCATTTTGGGGGAGGCTAAAATGAATATCCGATAATTATATTCATGCATATGAATTTCATATCACTGAGTAGGCTATTTGAGCTTGATTGCTACAATGTATGTTCTTCGTAGCAATCTGGACAAAACTGGATAGATTTGCTAGCTTTGAAAACATGTATAGTGGCAGGAAACAGCGTTTTAGACATACATGTCAGTCCTGGGCGTATAGTTTCTTTTGTAAATAGTTGGAAGGTTTCATCATCTAGTGCACTCATTTTGCGATTGAACTGGGCTATGGACTATACTCATTTTGCGATTGAACTGGGCTATGGACTATACCAGGGAGTGTTGGATGAGTTTATAAAAAGTTCGCTTTGCATTGACTATATATATCGCGTCAATCATTAGGGGCAGGCACGAATAGACTAGGCCGTACTGGCAGTTCTGGGTGTACAGCTACTTTTTAAAATACTATTAACAGAGCGTCTCCGTAATTTTAGACCCAAAAGGCCAATTATTTTGGGCGCGCTGCCAAAACCAAAAATCGGGAGAAGCGATTAATAAGACTCTGAGACCGTCGAAACAAACTTTATTGAGTGCAAAGTTTTAGTTATCTTACAACTGTACGACTATGACGAGGTATAGGCTGCCTAAGTTAAGCAGTCTTCATTCGTGAAATAGCATGCACCTAGCAGCCGAAATAAAAGGTTCAATAGGCCCTGTGACGACAAGTTCATCGATGCTGATGGGCAAATTGGCTTTTATTATACTAACGTACGCGCATATATACATGTATAACGACCTCTAGCACTTTCAGCTGCATGCATGTACAAGCACCGTGCGCGCATATGCATTACGCGTCTAAATGAACATACATGTATGTCGTTCAATAAGTGTCACCATGAGCAGGACGCCAGGCCTACCCCTGTAATTTTAATCTTGATTGAAGAATTTCTAACTGCTGTGAGAGCACGTAATCAACCATATCATCCTTCCCATTTCTTACTTTCAAAACGCTGTGGATAAGATCATTTGCACGGCGTACAGCAATTGCCACAGCATCCATTCGTGGTGGAGGTTGCTGAACATAGATGCCTGTAAAATCCTCCGCGTTTTTTTCTGTTTGCTGGCAGCGTAGTGTGCGAGGCCCTTTCAGACCAGCAAGCTTTGAACACTTTACCACTTTAACTCCTGTCACCATTTGCTTGGACTTATCATTCACTGGGCCATAAAACTAGGCAGTACTACTCGATAGCTGGGAGCGTCTTTGGGGCTACATCTATAGATCTTGTAAATCTGCCTCCAATTCAATTTGAGCAGCTGCATCAACTAATTCGTTGCCTATTACAACTAGGGTGTTTAACCTTTTTCATAAACCAAAATTTCGACTATGAAAAAAAGTCCAATCGATTTTTCAGGTTAATAGCAACTTGCAAATCGGTTATTAGAAAGATTAAATCGATTTTGGCGATTAGCGCAACATTAATTTGCAAACGATTACCTAGGTTTTACGAGGTTTTTCCGATTTTGATATTGGCCAAATAAATCACAGTTTCTCAAGTCCATACACGTATAGCCAGTCTTATTGCTTATCTGCTGCTTATACCAACATTTACAAGTCCCTTACAAGATAGTACTGGGATTCCAAAGTGACGCCACACCCACTGGTGGGAATAATTCAATGGCGGTGGATGGATATTTTTTCACCAAAGAAGATGTTGCGTGGATGGGGGTGGAACACCGTTCTACGCATATGACAAAGCCACCAATCAAAACATGTGCGTTATTCATAATGTTATGTCCGAACGTTTGGAAAAGAGCCAGTGTAACTAAGTATTTGGACACCTGTGCTGCTGTGCAAAAGAGTACGTAGCGCGTTAGATGAACTCACATGTAACTGCAAAGAACGCGAACGTATTTAAATTTGCCGTGCCCACTGCGCGTGCACATGCAGGCAGCACGGAATACTGTGTAGAGGGATTGCAGTGTTTAACAATGACAATATATGAGCCGGGTCCCCAGACTAATGTTCATTACATCATGTTTCTCATCAATTAACCCTTGTACTGCAGGCGGGAAAAGCGAAGGGCATATAAAAAGAGGTAATCGATTTTGTACCGATTTCTGCGTATTAAGGAAACGAATATCGACTAATCGCGACTAAGAAAAACAGAACCGGTTATTTCGACTAAAGAAAATTCTGAAATCGGTAACCTGCTATTCTACTAAATGCATAGTCGACCGAATAGGTAATCGCGAATAATCGGTTAACCTAAAAAACCTGAAAATCGGTTACACACCCTAATTACAACAGCAGTAGATGAGTTCAATTCTGTTCCTTCTTCTATTTCAGCTGAGACATAATCACCTCCTTCTTCATCATCAGCGACATCTTCATTGTCTTCAGTTTCATCAGCGACATCTTCATTGTCTTCAGTTTCATCAGCGACATCTTCATTTTCTATAAGACACTTTCTTGATCAACTTGAGTTGGTGCAAATGATTGCTCTTGAATATTGCAGTCAAATATACAATGCCACTCCCGATTCCACTGTAGGCGAACACTCGCACCTTGAAGGCAATTGCTGTCTGGCCTACAACTTCAATGTCGTACAAGGCAGCAGAAACCAACGGTCCAATTCTTTCCAGAAAGAAAATGTCTTCAATCAAGAAAAATAGGTCTTCATTTTTTCAACAACTGGGGCAATAATGAGGGCTAGATTTGCAAGTTTTGGTCGATCGAAGGCAACAAGCTGCACAAATGAACTCTGCAAGCCACTCCCCCAAGCAAGAACAGCTGCCAACCCTTTTGCTGATGCAATACGCTGAATTTTATTGCTATGTGATGTGTGCATGAAGGATACAAGCTGAGCCATGGACCGAGCAAAATGGGCATCAATATCCCCTATGCCATCTTGTGTTTCTGTATGAATAAATGTAGTCACCTTTATGGGTGACAAAGCACTAATAAGAGCAATGGCCAGTAGCAAATCCTTTGACTGATAACACCCTGCATTGTCTGATTGTAAGGTAATCTCCTCCAAAAATGATAGCTCCTCCATATATTTGATATAGAAACGCCTTGATCATTGATGCAACTGACACTGTCAAGCTATCTTGCTTGTTTGAACCTTCCATGATCTGGTCAGCATAAATGTTGTATCAAACAGCAGAACTTTTCTCATATCGAAAAAATTTCAATAGACACCTGTGCCAAGAAATACCTCGTTTCCCAAAATGCTCTTGGCTAGTTTCTGTTGCTGACAAGCTTTTTCCAGTCAATAACAAGGGTCTGCTTTGAACTGATTTCAAGGCACTCTTGTTTCATCTCTTCTTCAATTTTATATATAGCATTCTGTTGACTTGCAACACGTACCTGATGCGCACGATACAGCTCAAGTTTCTGTTGTACGTCCTTGAAAAATACTATATTGAAACGGCAGCTGTAACAAGTTTCAACATGCACGGACAGCAGCATTTATTTCATTTTCTGGGTGGAAATTCCTCAATCCATATTCAATTCCATGTGTGTCAACATTGTCATTTTCTATTTGCACATTTGAATCATACTGTTGATTGAAAAAATTGTGCACCAATTCGAGCTGTCTAGAAAGGGTTACCTTGTCCACATTGTTTTATATGAAATCATTACTGATCTTCTGCAACATTTCAATGAAGTCATGAACAAGGACCCCTGTCACATATAATCTACAACTGTAAAAATCTTTTTCTTCACCCCCAGTTATTTCCTTCATGATCTGGTAAAATGTCGAGTGCCCAAGGATTTTGGCTTGCCTCTCAAACACCTTGGAGTAGTCATCAAACATGTGCTTTCGTGTTTTGTGACGTACACAAGGAAGAGTTAATGACTCTTGTTCTGAAAGCTTTACAACTTTCGTGCATGCCCCATGATAAAACACCCACATTCACTGGAGCTTACTATAGTGTACTTAGTAGTGAACTAGCTATATATATGATTGCGCATGCGTAGTGGTGGTGCACTCTTATTAGGGAGTATTCAATTGCTGGTATGGTGTGTGTGATTGGATTGCGAAAGACATAACAGTGGCGACGAGGGTGGGATGGAGACAACTATGTCGAGAGGACTGGAACAGTTTGACCCAACGGTGGAACGAATTGACGATTACAAAGAAAGGTTTGATTACTATTGCGTTGCTAATGGGGTGGGGAAAGATCGGAAGAAGGCGTTGTTTTTGACGAAGATTGGTCAAAAGATGTTCTCGAACTTAAAGGTTTGGGTGAGCCCCACTGTACTGAGCGACCTTAGCTTGGACGACATAGTCACACGTTTGAGAGCTCGCACAGTACCAGAAACTGTAGAAATTGCCGAACGGTATAGGTTTTTCAAGCGAGTACAAAAGAGTGAAGAGAATGTCATTGAATACATGTCCAATTTGAGAGCATTAGCAAAGACATGCAATTTTGGAGATTATTTAGACACCGCATTGAGAGACCAGTTTGTGTGTGGGCTCCAGGATTCGCACATACAACGGGAACTTTTGTGTATAAGGGATCTTAGTTTGGTGCAAGCACAGGACAAGGCTCGTTCCATGGAAATTGTGCTGAAAGAGACAGTAGAGCTTCGTCAGAAAGAACCAGATGTGAGCGTTGAGGCTGGTAATGATGAAGGAACTGCGGAGACACATAAGATTTCTAAATCACAAGGTCCTAGAAAAGGTTGTCCTAGATGTGGGGGCACAAACCACATGGCAGCAAACTGTTTTCACAAAGATAAAGAATGCAATCACTGTGGGAAGGTAGGGCACATTGCGAGAGTCTGTCGCAGTGGAGCTGGAGGCAAGGGTAAGCCAATGTGGAAGAAATCCAAGGATGCAATGAGAGCACACATGGTACAGGCAGAGGAGCGAGAGGACAGCGGAAGTTTTGAAGATGAAGAAAAGGAAACCGATGATGAGATGTATGTGCATAAAATTAGCACCAACGCAAGGTACAAGAAATTGGTGACGGTGTTACAAGTGAATGGAGTAGGACTGAAATTTGAAGTGGACACGGGAGCAGAGCTTTCACTCATTCCGCTGAAAGTTTACATGGAAAGATTGTCTATGGTTAAGGTTCGTCCGTCATCAGTAGTTCTGAAACTTTACGATGGAAGTATACTGCCAACAAGAGGGAAGGTTGTCGTGGAAGCAATACAGGGACGTCACCGAGCAACGGGTGAATTTGTGATAGTAGAAAATGCTGATTTTCAGCTGCCACTACTAGGACGTGACTGGTTAGGAAAACTGCGTTTGGATTGGCAAGGATTATTGAAGTCTTGTACGAAGGGGGATCCTAGGATAAATGCCCTGCATACTGCTAGTTGGATTAATGAGTTTCCAGATGTCGTCAAGGAAGGACTAGGTCAACTGAAAGGGATAAGAGCAGACATTGAACTGAAAGGCAAGGTCAAGCCAATATTCTGTAAAAGCAGAGCAGTTCCCTTTGCATTGAGAAAGCAGGTAGAAGAAATTTTGCAACAACAAGTGGAAGATGGGGAATTACAGCCAGTAGAGCAGAGTGAGTGGGCAGCACCGATAGTTGTGGTCAAGAAGAAAGATGGAGGGATAAGAATTTGCGCAGACTTTAAGATGACCATTAATCCTTATTTGCGCCACAAAACGTTTCCACTGCCTACCCCAGAAGAAATTTTTGCGACTTTAGCAAATGGGGAGTCATTCACCAAGCTAGATTTAGCTAGAGCTTACAAACAGATGGAGGTAGCATCTGATAGTCAGTCGCTGTTAACAATAACCACGCATATGGGACTGTTCAAGTTCAGTCGACTTCCCTTTGGAGTAGCAACTGCTCCAGCTATGTGGCAGCGAGCTATGTCTATTGTATTTCAAGGGTGTAAACGAGTGGTTTATTATATGGATGACATATTAGTGACTGGTAATACAAGAGAGGAGCATGAATCAAATCTTCGTCAGGTGTTTCAGCGGTTGCAGCAGTATGGTCTAAGGATCAATTTTTCTAAATGTCGTTTTTTTCAACATACAGTGGAATTTTTAGGGCATAGCATTTCAACCGATGGTATCAGACCCACGGATGAGAGAATAAGAGGAGTTGTGGGAGCGCCTGTACCCACCAATAAGGGGGAGTTAAAATCTTTCCTTGGACTGATGACATACAATGCAAAGTTTCTTCCTCAATTGGCAACTGTGTTACACCCGCTGTACCAACTTTTATGTAAAGATGTGAAATGGAAATGGAGTAAAGTTCATGATATAGCAGTGAAGGAGGCGAAACATTTAGTAAGTAGGGCCCCAGTTTTAGCTCATTTTGATACGTCTAAGCCAATAAGGCTTTATTGTGATGCTTCAGCTGTTGGTGTGGGGGCATGTCTTATGCACGTCATCAGAGGATGTGAGCAACCTGTAATGTATGCTTCAAGATCGCTTAGTACAGCTGAATCCAAGTATTCGCAGATTGAGCGCGAGGCCTTAGCAATAATTTTCGCAGTCAAGAAATTCCATCAGTACTTGTATGGGAAGGAGTTCGTGTTAGTTACAGACCACAAACCATTGTGCAAGTTATTTGGTCATGCGGACGGCATTCCTACCCTAGCTGCAGCCCGAATTCAGAGGTGGGCACTCATTTTAAGCGCATATCAGTATCGTATTGAATATGTGCCAGGATCTGAGAACTATTGTGCTGACTGTATGTCTAGGTTGCCCCTATCAACATGTCTTGATGACGACAAGGAGATGGACATTTTAGCGATTGAGTCGTGTACATTACCAGTCACAGCACTTCACATTGCCAAGGCTACTCGACGAGACAAAACACTGGCAACAGTGCTACAATGTGTGCTACATGGTCAGTGGAATTTGATTGGTCAAAGCAAAGACCCATTCTACAGAAGGCGTGAGGAACTGAGTTGTCATGATGGTTGTGTCTTGTGGGGACAAAGAGTAGTGATTCCATCTAACTTACAGTCCTTGTTGTTGAAAGAGCTACATGAAGGACACCTAGGAGTAGTTCGAATGAAGGAACTGGCTCGAAGCTATGTATGGTGGCCCAACTTAGACCAAGACATAGAGAGAATGGTGGCTAGTTGTGAGAAATGCAAAATGGTATCTTCTATGCCGCAGTTAGCTCCACATCACCCATGGCAGTTTCCTAGTTCCCCATGGGACAGAGTTCACATTGATTATGGGGAGTACAAAGGAACTCACTTCTTTGTGCTAGTGGATGCTTATAGCAAATGGCCCGAGGTTCGGGAAATGTCAACGACTACGACACAGCGAACAGTGGAAGTTCTTCAGGAAATTTTTGCAATGCATGGATTGCCAAGGATCCTAGTTTCAGATAATGGCCCACAATTTTCAAGTGCAGAGTTTAAGGCATTTCTTGCAAAGAACAACATTGTACATCGCACATCAGCCCCGTACCATCCAGCTACCAATGGGTTAGCTGAAAATATGGTCAAAAATGTAAAACAGTGGTTAAGCAAGCAAACAAAAAGGTTCAAGTTTTCCATGGTTTTGTCAGACTTCCTCCGAACATACCGAAATGTTCCTCACACTGTAACCAAACGAACACCTGCTCAAGTTATTTTTGGCAGGGCACCACGTACTCATTTATCAATGGTACTGCCTAATATGTCAGAGCGTGTTCGACAGAAGTCAAATCCGCTTAGGATGGACAAGCTTCGCACCTTCGCCATTGGTGACAGGGTGTGGGTTAGAGATTTCCGACCCTCAGCTGAGCATAGATGGGAACAAGGTGAAGTCACAGCAAAAATTGGGATGATGTGTTATCAAGTCATTTTGTCTGATGGTCATAAGAGGAAGGTGCATGTAGATCATCTGAAGCATCATGTTCTGTCCATGCCAGTGGAGACCGAGATTCCAGAAGGCGAACCTACATTGCAGCCAAGCACCAGTCATAACCCTGTAGGAACAACACATTTAAGGGATGAGGACACGAATGGAATTATTGAGCAGCAGAGTCAACATAGAAATCAGCCGTCTACAGCAACAGTAAGAGAGGAAGGTAGGGACAGAATTGAGACAAGTCAGTTCACAGATCAGCAGCCATCACAGAGCATTCCAGTGGCCACTCCTGCCTGGGTGCCGGAACTACCGATTGTGCCCGACACTAGTGTAGGCAGGGGAGTGGAGGAGTTGCCCTGCCGGCGTTCTACTAGGGTGCACAAAGCTCCAAAACGGTTCATTGACGAAGTCTTCTAAAGGGGGAAGGCAGACTATAGTGTACTTAGTAGTGAACTAGCTATATATATGATTGCGCATGCGTAGTGGTGGTGCACTCTTATTAGGGAGTATTCAATTGCTGGTATGGTGTGTGTGATTGGATTGCGAAAGACATAACACTTACAGCCTCAATTACTACAGCTTCTTCGACTCTTGCACGTGTTTGTATGGGCTTAATAAGTTCTAAACCTTCACGAATAGCTTGTCTGTCTGCCTAGGCTGTCATCCGTGCATATCCACCAATGCGAAACCTACCTTCCTGTTGCAAGGATTCCATTCTCTTGCAGTGCTTGGGCACTTGATGCATGAGGTAAATCATTCCTGTATATGACATGTACATACATATATAACGAGAATCGTATCGATTATTCATGAAATACGATCGCGTTGTTTGGGATGACAGAAAATTCGTTATAGTACCGGCTTAATAAGGAGTGAGAATTCTAACAGCCACATCTCTCTTACTCATCGGTGTTGTAAGCTTACCTTCTGGATTAGTGCACAAAGTCCACTGTACTGAATTTACTACCCACCCCTCCAAATGATTGCCGCGTGGCGTTCTTTAAACACCTTGTGCATACCATTGCCGTATGACGTGGCGTGTCACCGAGTGTACATGTATATAAAGTCTTGAAAACATCAAAATGAGTGCATGTGGTATTTGAATCCTTTTTCATATTTTGATTTGCTGGTTTTACTGAGGTGTTACGAGTTTCGAAACACGGGTACTCAGTAATGAGGTGTATTAATATTATGGACATAGTAATACATATTACATAGCGTACGTTCTAATTGTAAAACCTAGTTTCCAGCCGTATACAGCCGTGCCACAATGACGATAACACTACGCTATCAACACATTTGTAAATCCATATAGGTGGCGTGCCGGGCGCTTGCGAGACTACGCTATCAACACATTTTTAAATCCATATAGCTGTTTCCCCCCCCCCCCCCCCCCCTCCGTAACTTTACTAAAACAGGGCCTGGGTACGAGGCTAGAGCGCAGTTAATGACTCTTGTTCTGAAAGCTTTACAACTTTCGTGCCCCATGATGAGCAAAAGTGCACTCGGACTCCATACAATTGTGCTACGCGCTACGCCATTTTGTACATTGCACTGCGCACAATGCTCTACGCGCGACCTACATGTACTGGGCCACGGTACCTAGGCCTAGCAGTTTTCATAGCACAACGACTAGTCGTATTCATGTACATACTCGCTTCAGATGGAGAAAAGAAGCTTCGAGATGCGGCAGAGAGAGGTGATATTGGCGAGGTGGCGAGGCTGATCGAAAGTGGGGTATCTGTAAATGCAGAATGCAGAGAGGTGAGCATGTACATACATGTTCATATATATTGTACACCTTGCCTATTGCCATCAAATCCAAGATAATTCATTGTCTGATAATAACGCTCATAGTCATGCATGTATGCTGAGATCAACATAAAGATGCAAGTTGTTTATACATAGGTCCCGAGTATATATACTTTCAAAATAGGGCGTATTCATGTGACTCTAAGGTTGACTGGGATTACATAATTCTCCAAAGAAGTGTACTCAATTACTATTTCTCCTAACAGAGTATTGATTCCATTATACGGTATGAGAACCAAATTATATTTATGTGATAAGCTATGGCATGGCTGTAACACATTCAACAGCAAGCTAAACGTGAGCCATTGCGCATAGCCTGATCATCCTAAAAGTTTCATGGTAGATAGAAATTGCTTGCCTGCAACGTATTTTGACGTTTTTGGAGCGGTCCCGTCATTGGAAGAGTAAAATAAACAACGCTGACTATATACTCTAATGTATCTTTAACTTGGATATTGCGTACGATTTTATATACATGTACAAGACTGCGTGTAAGAGCGCTCAAAGCTCCATTCTTATTAAAAATCGAGAGCTATTGTAAAACCAGTCACAATTTTTTTTTTATAGTAGATATGTTACGTGAAATGATTTGAAAGTACCTATGTACAGTGATTGTACATGTACATGTGCATTTATATTGTACTCTGCCTATTGCCATCAAGTCTTATATACCGTCATATAGCAGAGATAACTCTATTATCTCTGGTCATAGAGAATTTTATATTCCTGGTACTATTGCTAACATTAAGACAGTTTATATTATAAGGTTGAGAGATATGCATATATGAATAGTTTTTCATTAGAACATGATGGAGGGGAGTGGCCATGCCTGAAGGCTATGTCAAGGCTGTAAATTTTGCTACCTGCACCTTGATATGCTGGTACAAAAAGAACAACCCTCTTATGTGATTAATAGCCTTGTCCCCAGGCTCTGTTTTTTACAAGTTAAACACACTGGCAGGGGCATGCGCTACCGTTACCAATCCGCTTGGTAATCACATACTGATGTAATTTTTGTTTGTAAACCTTTCCGTACACCATCTCGTTCTCAGCGTAAACTCTTCCTCATCCCAGACTGTCGTATATGTAGAGTTTCGTACGTCGACTTAGTTACTACCCTTGCTCCTTGGACCAGGTTCTTACCTCTACGATTGTTACATGTAGGCTGGCCACCTCACGCTACTTGCCATCTTTAGCTGAAGCCACAATGCTGACAATCTACTTGTACTCTCGTGGTGCGCACTCATTTAAAATACCCAACACTTGGCACAAAGGCCTTGTCCGTCGATACCTTGTCTGGGTCGTCGGGCTCGTCACCAATAGTTTTTCTAATGTAGGATAGTTCCAATGAGTGCGCATCACAGAGTACAAGTAGGTTTTCAGCATTGTGGCTTCGGCTAAAGATGGCAAGTAGCGTGAGGTGGCCAGCCTACACGTACCAATCGTAGAGGTAAGAACTTGGTCCAAGGAGCAAGGGATAGTAAGTCGATGTACGAAACTCTACGTATACGACAGTCTGGGATGAGGAAGAGTACATGGACAAGTGTAGATTGCACCCACCCTGTTGACTGAACTATTGTACTCACTCTAGTATGGTAAAACTCCATTACATTATGCTATAAACGGACGTCATATAAAATGTGTGGAACGTCTCCTTTCCACTGCTGGTATTGATGTGAACTACAGGGATAAGGTGAGTCGGTCCACTGAATATTAAAATAAGATGTGCACTGTTATAGGAACTGTAGCAAACCATGTACATGTAAATATTGTACCCACCATGTTGGCTGACCTATAATGTACACACTCCAACATGGTCGTACTCGATTACACTTTGCTGCAAAGGGAGGTCATACTACTTGCGTAGAATGTCTCCTTTCCACTCCTGGTATTGATTACATGTAGGTTAAGATGAGCTGGTCCACCACTGTTATAAGAACTGCTGCTGACATAGCAAGCCACTACACTTATTGGTTCAAATGATAAACACGTAGCACTATTGCACCTTGGTACACATACATATGTATTGTTCAATCATTATCAGATGGTGGATACTAAACTGAGTGGATAATATCATTTATAAATTTATATAATGCAGCATACTTCACCACACAGGCCTCCAATGTCCTTAACCACCAAGCTCACTCTTCACTCTACAGATCATCTGTGCAAACCAATTACACATAGTGTGCATGCCATGCTCCATAGCAGCAAACAACCCACTCACTTGTGTTTGTTGTCTGTGGAATGGTATTTAATGGCTGAGTAGTGCGCTCAGGTCAGTCTAGCCATTGGTAAACACAGGCCAGATACTTTTCATTTTGTGTGTTGTGAATTGCAGAAGTCACCAATATACTCACTACATTTGAAAGATGGTGACTTTAAGTCTTTGCCATCATTCTGTAGGAAGCATAGTTTCCATCAGAACCTTATAGGTTATCGCTTTCAATTCACACATATACATATTTGATAGGGCCATATTAATGACCAATGTACATGTGTACTTTGTACCCACCATATATGTATACACTCCAGTATAATTTTACTCCATTACACTGTGCTGCAAGAGGAAATCATGCTGCTTGTGTGAAACAACTTCTTTCCACTCCTGGTATTGAGGTGAACATTAATGCAAATTTTAAGGTGAGTTGGTCTTTTTAAGGATGCTGTATATGAAAGGCCATGTTGATGAACATGTACATGTGCACATTGTACCCAACATGTTGACTGAACTATTGTACCCACTCCAGTATGGTGGTGGTACTCTTGCTGCAATGGAAGGTCATACTACATGTGTGAAACATCTTCTTTCCACTCCTGATATTGACGTGAACATTAAGAATGAGGTGAGTTGGTCCACTGAATATAAAAAAAAACATGTAAGATGTGCACTGTGTTATAGGAACTATAT
Organism: Spongilla lacustris; assembly: GCA_949361645.1. NCBI lineage: Eukaryota > Metazoa > Porifera > Demospongiae > Spongillida > Spongillidae > Spongilla > Spongilla lacustris. The sequence goes on along the minus strand of OX442416.1, from coordinate 19,084,831 downwards.
CTGACGTAGCAGCTAACTATAGACACCTTATTTAATAATGATTAACCATGTACATATACATGTACGCACATATGTATGGAATTGGCTCCATGATATGTGATATTTGAATCCAACGATATTGGAATACTGGCACAGAGCAAGATATATATACCTGTATAATTATATACCTGTATATAAAAATAGTGGAAAACCATATCAATTTTAGCTCCCTTCACAAACTGATCTGTTCCTGATAAACAGATGTCCCTTGGTATGTCCTCCCCTTCAACCCCATCACCAATGTACTACATGTACATGTGTACATTGTACCCACCATTTTGACTGAACTATTGTACTCACTCCAGTATGGTTTTACTCCATTATGTCTTGCTATGGTTGGAGTTCATGCAGCTTGTGTGCAACATCTCTTATCCTTTCCTGGTATTGATGTGAACGTTAAGATTATGGTGAGTCAGTCCACTGAAATAAGATATTTATGCACTATTATAGGAACTGTAGCAGTCCATATATTAACTACATGTACATGTGTACCATGTTGACTGAACTATTGTACCCACTTCAGAATGGTTGTACTCCATTACACTATGCTGCAAAAGAAGGTCATACTACTTGTGTGAAACAACTCCTTTCCATCCCTGGAATTTATGTGAAAAAAATTCAGTCTAGGAAGGATGAAGTAATAATGATATGCATGTACATGTACATGTACATGTATGGTGCTGAACACTGTATATTGCTGATGTAAAAAACAAGAAAATAGAGCAGCTTTTTTCTAGCCTACACACAAAGACCACTGTGTCCCTTGGCCCCTTCAACCCCATCAGCATTGTTTGTATCATGCATGTAAATGTGTACTCTCTCGTGATGTCATATATTAAAGGCCATGTTGATTACCATTTACTACATGTACATGTGTACATTGTATCCACCATGTTGACAGAACTATTGTACCCACTCCAGTATGGTTATACTCCATTACACTATGCTGCAATGGGAGGTCGTACTACTTGTGTGAAACATCTCCTTTCCACTCAAGGTATTGATGTGAACATTAAGGATAAGGTAAGTTGGTCTACACTGTACATGTATGTGATGATCATGTAATAATGATATGTATGGTGCTGAACGCTATCCTTTATTAGGATGGTGATGTAAAAAATAGAACAACTGTTTCTAATGTGTCCCTTTGGTGTGTATTGTACATGTAAATGTGTACACTCTTGTGATGTTGTACAATTAGGCCATGTGTATAACCATGTACATGTACTACATGTACATGTGTACATTGTACCCACCATGTTGACTGACTATTACAGGATGGTGATACTCCATTACATCTTGCTGCCAACAGAGATCATGCTGCTTGTGTGTAACATCTCATTTCCACTCCTGGTATTGATGTGAACATTAAGGATAAGGTGAGCTGGTTCACTGAATATTAATATAAGATGTGCACCGTTATAGGAACTGTAGCTGACCAGGCATGCACATGTGAACATTGTACCCATCATGTTGGCTGACCTATTGTACACACTCAATCCAGCATAGTTGTACTCCATTACACCTTGCTGCAAAGAATGGTTGTACTACTTGTGTGAAACATCTTCTTACCACTCCTGGGATTCGTGTGAACATTCTTGATGAGGTGAGCTGGTCTATTTTTTTAAATGATCAGGTAATAATGATATGTATGGTGCTGAACACTATCCTGTATATGGATGGTGATGTAAAAAACAAGACCATAGAGCAGTTAAACACAAAGACCTGTGTGTCCTTTGGTATCAGCAATGTCTGTATAATGTGTACACTCTCGTGATGTTGTATATGAAAGGCCATATTGATGACCATGTACTACATGTACATGTACATTGTACCCACCATGTTGACTTAACTATTGTACCCACTCCAGGAAGGTTATACTCCATTACACTATGCTGCAAAGGGAGTTCATACTACTTGTGTGGAACATCTCCTTTCCGCTCCTGGTATTGATGTGAACATTAAGGAAAATGTGAGTTGGATATTCAAATAAGATATGCAAGCTGTAGCTAACATAGCAAGCCACTACACTTTATGGTTCTCAAATGATAAACATCAGGAATTTTTAAAGAGATGGGGGGGGAGGGGGGTGCGTGACCCTTCACGGTGGTCTGCTTTCATTGAACACGTGGAAACTAAGCCCTACGCCCGAAAAATTGCATAGCAACGAACCTGACAACCGATGCCTTTTAGAACCAGCAGTGCACGAGGTACATAAAACGTAATCAACACCCAAAAGCCATACTAGCAGTGATAAACACCTTTGAACTATATTGCAAGCAAAAATCACGTGGCCTGGTGTTGCCACTGTCGGCTCTGGTTCTTCAAACCTATCGACTTACGCACGGCGATCACCGACTACATGTGTTCAAAAAACGACAACGACGCTAAGTGACTGAGATGGAACATGCCAAAGCTATCACGGTAAAGTTAGTTGTTTGTACTGTCGTATTTTGGTACAGGTTAGTGGCAACACATTTTCTGAAGTAGATTCCTAGCCTTTGAAAATCCACTATTTTGGTGTCTTTTTGGGGGTGGGGGAATTAATATCTGCGCAATGAAGTTTGGTTTTAACAGAGCGTTTAAAATATAGCCTTACATTTCTTTTGGTATAAATTTGACTCCATGCTCGTTTGTAAATAGATTGAGCTAGAACTGAATTAATATGTATTCTTTACTCTCTTGGCTGGAGGGGGATGGCAGCTACCAATTGTGGCTCAATACTTAGTAAGTGTTCTTGCACAGTGCGCATCAGGTTCAGCATGTAGTTGTGGATTGGAGCAAATGTCAAGCCAAGAATTTGGCATGAATTGACTTGGCCCCCTGAAAAGGGGGCTATTTCTCCTTTGGGTTTATCACCAACAATTTGGCTGGATATGTGGTGCATCCTTTCCTCACCAGCTAGACAGATTCCTGATGATTTGAGCCACCTGAAACACCTTTGAGTTAGAATTGAGCCTTTGCTGTATGTTGTGACATACCATCTTAGAAGCCTCAGTGTATTCCAAGGTATGGCAAGCCCAGCCTTGATCGCTGGCAGTACATGTACCTGAACTTCAGTCCATGAGAGTAGGAAGCTGTAGTTTCCTGGTTAGCTCTGGTGACATGCATGAATGTCATTGGCAGAAGTGAGTATATATATTTATGTAACCTTGGCCCCTGTAGCAAGTTGTATGATGCATGGCCTTTGTCAGGACTGGTAGAGATGGCCCTCTTCAGTAACCCCGTTGCTTGCTTCTCCACCTCAGGTGTAAATGTTGGTACACACTCATGCTCTTCATAGTCACCATCCTTAATATCCTTGCTGCAGTCTGTATACAGTGCTCCAGAACATCTGACAGCAGCATTATCACACTTGATGATATAGTCTGACTATAGGTGATTATCCTCTGAGCAGCAGGGGACCATCCTCTGAGCAGCAGGGGACCATCCTCTGAGCAGCAGAGGACCATCCTCTGAGCAGCAGGGGGCCATCCTCTGAGCAGCAGGGGACCATCCTCTGAGCAGCAGAGGACCATCCTCTGAGCAGCAGGGGGCCATCCTCTGAGCAGCAGGGGACCATCCTCTGAGCAGCAGGGGACTTTCCTCTGAGCAGCAGGGGACTTTCCTCTAAGCATCAGGAGGCCATTCTCTGAGCAGCTGGGGGCCATCCTCAGAGCAGCAGGGGGCCATCCTCTGAGTAGCTGGGGGCCATCCTCTGAGCAGCAGGGGATCATCCTCTGAGCAGCATGGAACCATCTTTGGGCAACATGGGACCATCCTCTGAGCAGCAGGGGACTATATCAGTCCTCTGAGCAGCATGGATGGTTCATAGCATCATATGCTGCTATCCACTCCCAGAGGCATTTGGAGCACACCAGTGCACCACACTGCAGTTTCAGTGGCTGTGAGAAGGTTTTGGAGCACAGTGCACACTTCAGGTCCTTTAGCATTGACAGGTTGTTAGCTCTTGCCAAAGGTGGGCTAGGCTCACTATAGAGAACTGGCAATAATCTCAAGAGGATCTCTACCAAGTGTTTACCTCTCATGATTACTTGTTTTGCCACTCAAATAGCATCACTGCACATTTGTGATGCACTCACTTTATGATGGTACAAATGGTTCTCTACATACCCAGCTTACATTGCATGCAGAACATCTCAGGGTGACATCATCCCCAGATATGTCAATGTCAAAAGCTATTTTCAGCTCAGCTGAGAATGCTATGAACTCAGAGCTGGTTCTTTTCTTTCTTTGCCCTGTACTTTGTTAGCCTCTGCCCACACACTCTGCAATGTATGGAAATTGTAATCCATATGTATAGGGCAATGTACGTCGATTATTCATGCAATACACTCAGCTTGTTCGTGGTGACAGAAAATGTGTTGCCACTTCAGGTTAGTAAATTCTGGTAGCCACATGCCTCTTGAGCATCGCTGTAGTACCCTTACCTTCCAGTTCAGTCACCAAAGGCTACATCCTCGAATTTAGTAATGCCCTCCTTCTAAATACACAATGCACATGCTCAAGCATACATGTATAGCTTCCAAGATTCCAAAAGTGTCCATTAATTCAAATAGCGACCAGTTCTTTTCAGGTTGTTCTTTTTTTTCAAGACTTGCAGTACCAAACAAACATCCTTTCAGTCCACGCCCTGCAAGGTATAGCTTTTCACATGTTTGGTGTATCCATTCTTTGCATTGGGAACACTGGATCATTTTCCCTTTCTCATGCAGGCATACGACAGTGAAATTTTGTCTTCAACATATGAGACCTCAGACAGCTCTACAGTACTAGGAAATCTGCTCATTTTGCTGAGTTTGCACCCTTGAAAACTCTTAACCAAATGAGCTCTCATTTTCATACTGCTAGCATACTGAATAGTACAGGCATCATCACCATTGCATATGCTGGTTGCATATGCAATGGCAAGGAGGCCACAATCTGACATATTCTTCTGCTTATGCACCTCCATTAATCTGGCAGCTATGTAGTGCTCACCACTGCACAATAGAGCACATGCATATTTGATCTTTGGTGAAGACTGTCAGTGTTTCCTATAAACTGTCGTAGACATTTATGCAACGAGCTGGTTGTGGCAATCCAACTGTACAAATTGTTACCCAGTGACTGTTTCCATTAAATAGAATTTGGATGAACTCAGTACACGTGATGTCAAATGATAAATTACAACCAAGTGTAGTGCTTTGAAACTTCTTCATTTTGTATTGGTTTTTGAGCAATTTTTGTGCAACATTGATTATTTCATCATTCAGCCATCCACTCTCTGCCACAATCACGTTGTGATGACTCCTGTAAAGCTGAATTCCTGCAATCTAAGTTCAACCACTTGTCTTCAACAAGTTTCTGGCCATTTGGAGAAGTAATCAGTGCAGGTGACCAGATACCTGTATATATTTGTGTAGCACAAGGAATACAGCAACTGCACTGAAAAGGTTGTCTTAATTGTTCTGAAATGCAAGTTATAACTAAAAACATAAATATTGTAAACAAATCATTGCATGATTTATTTTGAATTAGAAAATTCACAACACAAACTATTGAGCCCTTCATTACTAAACTCAAGAGAAATGTAATACGTTAACAATGGGCTAATTAAGCATGCATAACCAAAACCGCTTCAATATTTCAGGTTACTAAAATTTCAATAGATCTTATTTTAGTAAGCTTACATGTAATATACTATAAATGGCTTTAATAAGATTAGCTATTGATTAATTAATCAGAAGTCATAAATATTGCCAGGCTTGTGCAAGAGACCCTGTACAATACTTACCTGTTTCCCTTTCGCGTTTGTTTTAGTGGACAAAAAAATGTCAATTCTAATTTGGCTACTTCTGCCTTCACTGCAATTGGATGAAGCACGCAAGAAGCTTTGATGGTTTTGGGATTGCCTTTTTGGCAGCTGTCACAGGTCATATCGCGTCAGTAGAATCGCTCACAAATCTTATGCAGGGTCTTATCGTGACCGAAGTGACCGCCACCTGCACGTAGAAATAAACGAATATATGAGTACATATAGACTTATAGTTACATGTAACAAACTAACCAATCTTCTCATCGTGGCACGATCGCATGACCTTTAACTGATTATCCTTGTCCACTGTCCACTGCTTTCCTTCTTTTATCAACTTGTCCTTTCGAAACAGTAGACCATCTTTTACAAAGAACAACACAGCACTTCTTCAAATAATTCTCTTTTCATCCTTTGGTGCTTCTTCGCGATCCTTTGTAATATTCTTGTCCTCACTAACGCTCATCTTTGACGACGGCACGTGTTTGAACGGAAGTGATTCGTATAGTCACCGTCGGCTAGTTATTGTGATCTGAACTGCTGGGCCTATGGAGAACTTCGTATCAAAGACACAAATGTATATGCATGCATCGATGTTGGGGGGACAGTCTATCCTAAATGGGGACAATGTATCCTAGGATACATTGTCTGTAGGCGGACAAGCTATCCGGGGGGACAGACTATCCTGTTACACCGGTTGTGTACGCTGCACGCCCATGTCGTTTATCTTTGTCGCCAGATGGATGCCACGTGTGTGCCAGCTTTCTGATAGGAATTCTTTTGTACGATACCTATTCTCTTCGCGTAGCAATTACAATGAGCAACGTGCCTGCAAATTAATGCAGATACTATTAGATTGCAGCACAGTTTTCTGCGACTATGTTCTGAACTAGTTTCGCACCGCAAAATGCGATGCGAATCCAGTTGAATTATTCCTTGTATCTAAGTATTAAAGCATTAAGTTTTAGTGCTTTTATTTATATAATTGCACTACGAGAAAAGTATTTACACCGTGCCGTGCCGTTGCGACAAATGCTTCCATGCATGTGCGCCGGACCTATCGCACATTATGTATCATAGTCATAATGTTTCATTTGAGCCACAAATAGCAAAATAAAAATATTAATTTTAATTCACTTTCTTTGTGATATAGTGATGAAAAGAGGTGCCTTGGTTGATTTCCACAACAAAGACTGATATATTTAAAATGGCACATGCCCCCCCCCCCCCCCCCCCCCCCCCCCTCCCTGGATCCGCCACTGAGCACTATTGCCGCTTCTGCACCTTGGTACACTTATTGTTCAATCATTATAATATGGTGGATACTAAATTGAGTGGATAATATCTAAATGCCGGCAATGTGATTGGCCAGCACGCCTAGAGACATTGTGTCACGTTCGCGGACCTTTGCGTAATAAAATGGCAACGCTCGTAGTCATTCCTTCCCGCTCGGACAGTGATCCTTTGGCCAATCCAGTTCCTGGTCAAACTATGCTGCCAACAGTAAGCCTTTTGGCTTTAAAAAGGCTCTGGGTATGTCAGACTCGGTAAAACTTACTGTTGGCAGCATAGTTTGATCATGCAGGAACTGGATCAGCCGAAAGATCAATGTCTGAGCATACTCCGAGCGTTGCCATTTAGTACGCAAAGGTCCGCGGACGTGTCACAATGTCTCTAGGCAACCGCTGTGGTTTTTACTCCAGACATGACGTTTATTCCGATCTTTCATGCAAAGGGTCCATTACACTGGACCAAATATCCTGTCAATTTGGTATTGTTATGTTTATCTGTATACAAGTATATAAAAACATTCTCAATGAGAACGTTGGTGGTATATACATGTAGGATTTAAAGGCAATAGTGGTGTATAAAGTTGGGAAACAAGGGTTGAATGATAAGGAAAAACTAAATAGTCCTTTATTTAGCAAATGCAATTCTACAGTTCTACAATATAAGCCAGCTAAATTCGTTTTTCCTTATTACTCAACCCTTGTTTCTCAGCTGCTCACACCACTATTGCCTTCATCATAAAGAATGTTTTTGTATACGTGCATGTTTCATTGCTTTTTATTCAAAACTGGCTGCATATGCTTTCAAAAATATATTTCATAACTCATATTGCTACTATACACTGATCACATATGACTTGGCACACTGCAAATAAATTGGTCGCTACGGTAAACCAAGGTTTTTTTAACCCAATGGTTTAAATTAGAATTGGCTTCCTGTTATAACCAAAAATTTTAACCAAAATATTGGTTTAATGCTGGCTTGGGTTAAAATTGAAACCAATCATTTTAATATTGTATTTTAATAGAGAATAATCATCTTGAATTGTTACCAAATGATTTCATGTGTTCCATTAGACTAGGCCTGAATATCCAATTAACTGGAGCTTCGATTTACACGTAAGGGCTACTTTTACTGCCTAGTAGGAATTAAAGTTGTAGTACAAGTCCTTTTAGGATCGGGCCTATTTAAGGTACTGTACTCGCAAAACGATCGAGCCGTGCTATCACAGTAACGTAGTTTTCTCTGTATTGTGAATAAACTTATACAGCTAACCATATGTGCACCAGTTTAGCTTAATTGTAAAACTTTGCATGTTTTATAGCTTTGACATCAGGCCCCTTTCGACTGTACATCTACATGTATTTATATTTATTTAGCTGGGGGCATGCAGGAAGGATATGATATACATATGTGACCAAAATAAATGAATATTAAATTTGGTTGGCAAATTTATTGTCCGTGCCGAGGGGGGGGGGCAAAAAAAAAAGTTATAGACACCATCCCAAAAATTCTTAAAACCAAGGGCCAGGTCAACCCCCCCCCCCCCCTCCGCCTTCGAACACGCCCATTTTTCGACCACGCCCCTTAAATAATTACGTAATTGACAATTGACCACACCTACAATTAAGATAATATTACAAATTATTATTATATTGCATGCTGAATATTGTTCTTTTCATAAACAATATTACTCAGTTTTCACTGTAATACATGTATAAAAGTAGTGATACCAGCAAAACTTTATTGCATTAATAGCGCGAGCATCATGTAGAAATTCATTGCACATGCTCAGTACTTTATTAAGCAATGCTAAATTTTCTAACAGCTGCATGTGCAGATCTAGTACAGACCTTTTGCGCTAACCATGGGGGTGGTTTTGCAAAACCCACCCCCATGGTAATTATTAGGGTGTGTAACCTTTCCCTTAAATCAAAATTGATTATTTTGACTATCAGTCCAATTGATTTTTCAAGTTTATAGCAGCTTGCTAATCGGTTATTAGAACATTAAATTGATTTTGGCGATTCACGCACTATTATTAATGATGGCAAACTATTTTCAGTCATCTTTCTCAACTCGTGCCAAATTGGTATTTCTAGGATGACGGTATCTCTAGACTTTGCATGTCCATAGTCTGCTAAAGTTGGAACAGAATCAGAGTTTTATGTATCTGTTCTATACAAAACGTTGTGAATCACAGTAATTAATTGCAAGTACAACAGGTGAAAACACAACATAAGTAACACAGAGAATTCTCTGGGTTGAAGCTATGACATCGAACATTGAAGCATTGCTGTACTTTGTGTGAATGCTGGGGAATCTTTTTCTTAAACACTTCTGCATCATGCCGTTTTGCTGCAAAGTGACATGTGCCCATATACCTCATTTTGCAATGTAGTTTTAATGTACTCCACCTCTGTCTGCTCAGTGTCACGTGTAGTTTTTGTCTTGATTTCACAACCTACAAAGAAGGTTGTTGATACGAGGTTTGTTGTAACCTTAACCCTGAATTATTTATCAATGCTAGTTATTTGGGCCTTGGGAACAATGCCTTCATCTTTGTACCCAACAAGACCATACTTCTTGTTGTTTATCACTGTTAACTTTAGACCACAAGCATTTTCACAATGGAGCTCCACAAACTGATTCAAATGATCTACAACATTCCTTTCATTAAGTGTTCCCATCAGCATGTTTTCTTGCTTATGTCCCTTAGAAAATGGTGTGAGATGATGAGCTTTTATCATTGTCTCACCTATGTTTATTGATTTAAGACGGATCTGCTACATAGTTATGTATCAATGAAATGATTTCTGCCTTTCTAAGGTTTGCATAACCAATAATGTTTAGGTCTTTGCAAAATTGCATGCAGAGTGGAATTTCATGTTCTGTTGCTAAAGCACTAAACCGTAAAAACTTTTCCAAACCTTTTTGCCAATGCACTGAGGCTCCTGTGCTGGTTTGGCTAAAATGTTGCATCAGTCATAAGCCAATCTTTTGACCTCTGTCTTGAAGTTATAAATTTCCACAATTGCTCTTGCATAATCCACTTACCTGGCCTGTTTCCACAATATTAACAGAACAATAGTGAAAGAGTTGGCATACTTTAATGCATTGTTTTGCATAAACCAAGGTGTTCCCATTCCATTCCATGATCCCATAAAGTACACAGAACCTAAATCAAGATTTGCAAGCACTTTCCGAAACCAGTGAGTAACCATAAACCCAGTGGGTGATATCACTGCTTGGTTGGGGGCTGGCTTGAACTTTGCTTTTTCATCAGTGATGGGATTAGTCTTCATATGAGTCTGGGTGGATGTCGTCTCCATTCCAATGCAACCAGCCATCTCATATGTGCCATTCCAGCTGTATGCTTGATCCACATTGATTCTGTTCTTTAGCTTTATGTCAATAATATCCCTGCCAACAATTGACTTCAAACGGAGTCAAAGTGCATGAATTCACTGACTGCCCCACTTTCCTCTCGTGGTGATCAATGCACAGAATGAAGAGCAGCTTCTGGCAACTGTGCATATAAGGAGACAATTTCACAATCTAATGCCATTGGTCGCATCCAGGTGTAGCGCTGGTAGAACTCGTAGTATTTAATCATATTCTATTTGTACTGTGTGTGTCTTTCCTGACTGATATAATATCCGCTACACTGGTGTCAGGAGTGGGATCACATGGGGATTCAGCACGTTCGTCAAAAGACTTTGTATAACAAATCCATTCATGGAGATCCATACAAAGCTGCATGGTGAATTGGTGTGGCTTCATTGTCCAGCGGTTCCGAGGGGCAAGTCGCCAAAGTTGCATCGTTATTTGCAGGGTCCTTATACAGTGGTCCGGTCTCTTGGTGATGCGCTCTTTCTCATTCAACACAGGGATTCCCAAGGAAGCGTACGGTGGTACATTTTGATCGGATAAAGCCATGTATGGTTCTGGCATCAGAGGAGAATGTTGCACCAGCCAGGGATGACAACGCAGCAGTAGCAAGGGGCTTGTTGCATAGCAACGGTGATGTTGGAGAAGATCAGCTGCGGGATGAGGTGGAGGTGGAAATACGAGCTCCCGTACCTGAAACGCATCCAGTGGGTGAACTACTTCCAGTAGCTAAACCACCTCCAGTACATGTAGCTGAACCACTTCCAGTAGCTGAACCACCTCCAGTAGCCGAACCACTTCCAGTAGTTGAACCACCTCCAGTAATCCAGTCTGAAAGAACGAGACCAGCACAGGAGCAAGCCGGATCGTTATGGACATAACATCGATCTATGAGACATGACGAACTTTCAGAGAGAGAAGAGGGAATAGTGTAGCGCACATGCGCATTAGTAATTAGGGCGTGGTGTGCACATGCGCGGGTGGTAGAACTAATCATATTCTATTTGTGCTGTGTGTGTCTTTCCTGATTGATATATCCGCTACACAGGTATCATCTCCACTATTATATTGCATCCAGCATATGTCACTTTCTGCTTTTGTGATATTAAGTCCTTTACAATCACCTGGTATCAGCTGCGGATAAAGTTTTCGGGCCATTGGGCCGTTGGTAGAACATTGCTGGGCTGCATCTACATGTATTGACAGGGCGGTTAAGGTTAATAATTTAAACGTCGTAACCGCAATATATCGCGGTTATTTACAGCTATATCAGAAGCCAATTTTCAACACCTAACCAAGCTAGTAATCACGTAAATGTAATGTGCACTGTGGCAGTTCTCTGCTATTAACCTTGGGTGGTTTAAGTGCATCGCGCGAGTGGTTTTGTATGGTATTGCGAATACTTTATTGATAGTTTTACCATGGACATCATCACATTCAATCCCATAACATCCAGTCCTAGCAAAGTTAACAACCCTCCTAACTTCAGAAACAAATGAGTAAACTAAACACTTTTGTGCAAAACAAAACAAAATCCAGGGTATATCCTCTGCTACAAGTACAAGTGATGATGATTTTAACTTATACTATTATCTGTATGGTTAAATAAAGGGAGTCAACAGAAGGATAATACAATACAGAAAAAAAAAAAAAAAAACTTTATAAGTATATGAAAGAAGACGAAAATCGTGAAATATTTTATATAGCTAAAATTACTGATTCAACCGCTCCTTCAGAAAGTGCATTTACTGTTGCCAAATGAATAGCATGCACATTTAAGATGTGCGTCCTTCGCGCTTAAGTATTCAAGCTCATATTTCTCCGCCAGAACTCCAAGCTTCTACGTTAACTGCAAGCAAGGTCAATTATCCGCTGCAGGTTTATTGATTATTGCTCTCTGTATTCCTTTTTATTATATTTTTTATATAAATTCTCATTCGTACTATTGCATTCTTTAACCGTAACCGCGGTATACATCAAATTTAATCGTGCATGACATATCGTTAACCGCGATATATCTCGGCAACCCTGTCTACGTGTATAGACATTGATCAACCTTCAGAAATTGGAAAAGCTCCGTGATGTTTATCGGCTCTCCTGGCAAAGCATCATTCACTTGTGTAAGAAGGTCTCTTAGTTAGTAGCTGGTGATTAAACGCTCTATATCTGCGAGAGCCGACCGACGGTAATATCATTGGAACCGGTATATTTTGCTGTACACATGCATGCGGCTTTTTAAAGGTTGGAGACAATCGCACAATCCATGCTGATTTCAAAAGCTCGTCGCACCTCTGCTGACATATCGCCATCCGTATAGTCGTCATTCAGCTGCTGCTCATTCTGATTATCTGGCTCCTCGGTCGCGTACGGCGCGGATCGCCAATTTTGCCAACGAAACCTTCCAAACATTGGTCGACGTCGTACAGGGCCAGTTCTCAGATGAACGGACTACTAGATTACTGTAACTCTTTATCATTCATATTGATATAGTTGATCCCCCAACAAGAGGACATATGTATGTAAGTAAATTTTGTAACCAATTTTTAAAAACATTAACCATGCATGAATGGAAATATGTATGGAATTAGCTCCAGGCAAAAGATATGGGGTGTTTGAATCCAACGAGATATTGACGTACTGGCACAAAACTATAGAGTGTATATAAAAATAGTGGAAAACCATATTAGTTTTAGAAATTTTAGCTCCCTTCACAAAATGATATGTTCCTGATGAACAGATGTGTATTAGAACACTAGGGAGGGGAGTTGTTGATGGCTATGCCAAGGATGTACATTTTGCTACATGCACCTTGAATGAAGACATTGACTTAAATGGTGGTCCCAAAAACTATTTCTGCAGCTGTGACGTACATGTTCACCTGCCTCTTCTCCCTTCGCTTTTGTTAATGATAATTTGATTACTGTACATACATGGATGTTTGTGTAAACCTTATTGACTTAATATTTGAAGGGTTAGGGTTAGATAACCATGTTGACTGAACTACTGTACCCATGCCAGGATGGTTACACTCCATTACATTATGCAGCCATGGGAGGTAATATTACTTGTGTGGAACATCTACTTTCCACTCCTGGTATCGATGTGAACATTCAGGATAAGGTGAGTTGGTTCATTGAATATTAAAATAAGGCAACTGTTATAGGAAGTGTAGCTGACATAGCTAGCTTTATGGTTCAAATGATCAGATAGTGGATACTAAACTGAGTGGATAATAACTAATACAATATGATTGGCCAGCACACGTCACCACACAGGCCTCCAATGTCCTTAACCACCAAGCTCAGTCTTCCTCCTCCACTCTGTTAGTTATTAAATTTATTAGCATCTTTATATAATTATATGCCTGCGTGTATTTCAATTTGAGGCTTTATGTTTGAAGTAGCCATGTTGATGAATTATTGTACCCACTCCAGAACGGTGATACTCCATTACACTATGCTGCAAGGGGAGGTCATACTACTTGTGTGGAACATCTCCTATCCACTCCTGGTATTGATGTGGATACTGCATTTCAGACAATTATGATTGGTTACTGGTATTAATGTTCGATATTTTTACTGTTCCCATTTTTGCAATGATCAATTTATTACATTTGATATCATGAACTGTAAATTCATGACAACTTTAAGCACATGTACATCACATCTTTCCCCACCTCTGGCCCAACAACTCAGCAGTCTTGTACTTCAACATGGGACACCTTCACTTCCCTTCCAACCTTCATATCAAATAAAGTAATATTGGCTGTACATCAGTTAGCAATGAATTTACAACATTGATGACCCATGCTAGAATGGTTATACTAACTAGAAAAATATTCAGTCTCTATGAGTAAGTTGGTGGTCGGTATATAGGATTTGAAGGCAATAGTGGTGTAAAAAGCTAGGAAACAAAGGTTGGAAAAACAAAATTAGCTTGCACCCATGCATGTAGAACATTGCATTGCATTGTTCAATGTACGCGTTAAATATATAAGACGTTTTCTTTTTTTTCCGGCCTTATCATTCAACCCTTGTGTCCCTGCATTTTATACCACTATTGCCTTCAAATCCTATATGCCACCGACCAACTTACTCATATTTTAGGGTTAGGGTCTGGACAAGCAGTAAAGTATATATAAACTTAAAAAACATTAGTACTTTTACAACATTCTGGTGGACTATAGCTATGATGTTGGCCAGCAAGAGGTACTACATGTATATATTCATATTAGCTCCAGTGGTATGTATGTGTGGTGTTTGTATGTGATTATGAAGCAGGTCAGTAGCTTCTAACAACTGCGCTCCAGGATGAGCATGCAGGGTCCACACCCAGGTCAGCAAAGAGGCAATCCTCAGCTGAGATGGCTGGTAACGTGAATGCTTCAACACCTATTTAATATACGTACAGATGACATGTGATGCAGCAGTCATATTATTTTGTGGTTGGGGGGCATCAGGCATTACCACTCCACCGCACAAGAGTAGTGAATACCAAATACATACAACCAATTAATGGACCCTCAACATAATGCCAGCCCTCACACTCAGTGCAAATGAAATCAGCAGTCCCATCAATTTCCGCACATAAAGCACATAATACCAGTGCTTGCAAGTGAAAGTAATAGCATGCTAAGTCAGCAGTCCCCACCCACAGAGTTATCAGCCTCAACACTCCACACTCCACACAACAATGTCGCTATTTTAGTCAATGGAGATGCGAGCCCACCAGCCCTCACACTGATGGAGCACAACTTTAAGGGAGCCACACATGCTCCCCACCCCCACTAGTGGAGCTGCTGAAACTATTAACCCCACACTGCAAGTGGAGTTAGTGCTCACACTACCTCCATCCACCCTTCACTACATGTTCGATCAGTAGCTTACTAGCCTCATCCCCAGGCCATCAATTTAAGTTTAGGAAAAAAGACGGCCTGGTAGCTATTGCCACTGGTGAGATGGTCTATGTAATGATCAAGTAATAATGATATGTATGGTGCTGAACACTATCCTGTATATGGATGGTGATGTAAAAAACAAGACCATAGAGCAGCTGCTTCTAAGTCTACACACAAAGACCAGTGTGTCCCTTGGTATCTCCTCCCCTTCAACCCTATCAGCAATGTTTGTATCATGCATGTAAATGTCTACACTCTCATGATGCCATATATGAAAGGCCATATTGATACCATACATGTATACTACATGCACATGCATACATTGTACCCACCATGTTGACTGATTTTTCAGTATGTTCCCATGATCAATTTATTACATTTGATATCACTAATTGTAAATTCATACCCACTTTAAGTTGTAGCAGGAGGAGTGTGTGTGTGGGAGGGAAACTGTGCTTACTTAATGGGTGCTACCTGTAATGGAGGATCCAGATGCCCTTCTTTACCAGACCTCCATCCCATACGGCATGAGCAGACAGAAGGGTTGTACTGGGCTGTGGACTATTCCCCTGGCCAATGTCAGACAGAGATGTATCCTCCAGGGAGATGCATGTGTTATACACTAGCACTCAGGCACACAGGCACAGCAGCACAGTACACATGCACACATACATGTATGCACATATATATGCACAGCACACATGCACACATGCACACACGTACATGTATGCACAGCACACATGCATATTCCACTCACGCAGTCTGAACCATAACCCCTTGACTACTGGTCCTGTCACGCGAAAATTGGTCCGGGCAAAAAGTGGTCCGGGCAGACCACTTTTGGCTGCCAAAATTGGTCCGACCCCGGACCACTTTTGGTTGCCAAAAATGGTACGCGTTGCCAAAAGTGGTCCGGGTATATCAGCTTGCACAAAACCGTTCCTTGCCTTCAGGCGATTGTGTAGGACCCATTTCTATAGCTATATGCAGCCGCAGTAAATGCATAAGCGTACATACTGCATGGCAAATATGCACGAGCATGTACTACTGATAATGCATGCAGGTTCCAGAGGTGAATTATAGACTCCATGCATGTGCTTATACCCTATATAGGAACAGCTCTTATAGCTCTACTCTATTCACCAAACCTTCTACACCTATGGAGGCCTGCATGGCCTCATTGCCAGAGAAGATGAGGATGAATTCGATGCTAGCCATGGTAACATACATCACCTGTGGCTCTTATGATGCATAAAATGATTGATTTTCAGCAAGTTTCGTCAGTGATTATGCTGTGATTATAGCTAGGAATCTATTTGGACTACATGTAAGTTCCAAGGTAATTAAAACTCCACACAAGGATGTTCATTGTGAATGCATATTAACAGTGCATGCACGCATACTGTTTAAAGCCGATGAATATAGTTCATTGCAAATAGTGCTTGGTTCTTATGCCTGCTGCATCTGACAATGCATGCATGCAGTGTACAAAACAAGATGTTGAGAAGAATGATGCTATATAAGCTACAAATTAACCTTTTGGTATAACTTTGGACTCAAGAACACCAACTGAAGTCACTCCTTTATCAACGGCAAGGATTAAAGCCTGCTGTTTTCATTTTTCGATCATCAGTTGTACTTGATGCACGTGCACGTGCATATGGATCATAGGAATACTGTGCCATCATGAAATCAGTGTCTATTTGATTTACAATCCTCCAAAACACGCCTTCAACCCTCAAAGAGTTCATGATACGTTGAGACATTTTTTTTTTAAAACATAACTTGACACACTTCCATGCATGTTTACTTTTAAATACAATCGTTGATTTATCAGTTCATGCTTGTTCATCACAAATTATAATTACATGACGGAAGACCATCCTGAAAGAGCTACACATGCACATGTAGCAAAGGCTAATAAGATTTGTGCAGGACATGATTCATTAGCCATGCGTAAAAAAAGTTGTACATGCAAGTTGTGTTGGCTATTCAGTCATACATGAATCTCTTAAGCTAAAATCAGCAGCAGGACAAAACCATGCTATACATGTAAATGTACCTTACGCTTATACATGTATTTAATGCACACACCTATCACCTCGGATCATATTTAATAACACACCATGCGTATTTACAAACTTAACAGTGCAAGGACTGGTTTCCTGCAAGCTGATATACCCGGACCACTTTTGGCAACCCGGACCATTTTTGGCAACCAAAAGTGGTCCACCCGGACCACTTTTTGCCCGGACAAATTTTCGCGTGACAGTCCCCAGTACACCTTTATTAGGGACATGAGGATGGTGGAGATTGATGGCGTCCCCACCTGTGTGTGTGTGGCCAGGAGTGCTGTGTTCCCCAATGAGCCAGAGAAAGATGTCATTATCATGGTAGATGACTTCCAACATACCTGCATACTTCAGAGCAATGGCAAGACACTCTTCTCCCATCATCTCCCTCTCCTCCCTCATCTCCCACCTCATGTCTCACCCCCTCATCCCTGTCATTCAGCTTTCATGCTCTATTATGGCAATCCAAAAAGAATGATACTAACATGGCTGATCAACTGGGGGGCACAGCCAGGTGAGGGAGAGTGGCATTGGAGCTAGGGCACACACACACACACACACACACACACACACACACACACACACACATGCTACAGACTGGAGTCCCTCAGTTCTAGGAGATGATGAGAAAGGCCATGTTTGGGTATGAGAAGTGGCTCAAGGGAAGGGAGAAGAGAGGGGAAGGGTAGAGTGGAATGGAGAAAAGAAGGAAGGAGAGAGAAGAGAAGATGAGACATGCAGGAGGGAAGAAGGAGCAAAGGAGGGGATAGCTACAACAATATCACACCTGTAGATAATCCACCCCTCATCCTGTGTTCCCTTTCCTCATCTTCATCTCCACAAAATAAAATTGGCCAAGAACAGCTCATATCATTCTGGCGGACACACACATTTGAATGAATACAATATACCCCACCCTGAAAAGAGATTTCAAAGGAGTTATATAAAGGAGCATACCTCAAAGGTCCTTTGCTCCTTTACTTACAAAGTGAATATTTAGAGCAAAGGTCATTTGCTCCTTTACTTACAAAGTGAATACTTAGAGCAAAGGTCATTTGCTCCTTTACTTACAAACTGAATATTTAGAGCAAAGGTCATTTGCTCCTTTACTTACAAACTGAATATTTAGAACAAAGGTCTTTACTAACAAAGTGAATAATTAGAGTAAAGGTTCGTTGCTCCTTTACTTACAAACTGAATATTTAGAACAAAGGTCCTTTGCTCCTTTACTTACAAACTGAATATTTAGAGCAAAGGTCATTTGCTCCTTTACTTACAAACTGAATATTTAGAACAAAGGTCTTTACTAACAAAGTGAATAATTAGAGTAAAGGTTCTTTGCTCCTTTACTTACAAACTGAATATTTAGACTAAAGGTCCTTTGCTCCTTTACTTAAAAATACATTCAGTGAACAGGCAGGGCACGAAGGAATCACGTATTGGAACTGTGACTGATGACACTTTCTGGCCAAGACTGCGGAAGAACTGGACCTCTAGCTTACCATCAGTAGTAATGTAATTAGCTGCATAGAACCCAGATCAATAGTCCTTTGCTCCTTTACACACAATTTCCATTTATACCACAAATTAAAGGTCTTTTGCTCCTTTACACACAATTTCTATTTAGACCACAAAGGTCCTTCGCTCCTTTAACTGTTCCTTTATCCAAGGTGTGCAATATACCTTCCCAGAGCAGCTATACTTGTGGCCATGCATGTCAAGAACAAAGCTGTGCAGCAACTACTATGGGGTTAGTTACAAGGATGCTCTGTCATGAGAGAGACGTGAATGATGGGGTTACCAGTGCAGCCCGAATGCCACCAGTGGTTGTAAACGATATTCCCGTTGATAGAGGAGCAACTATTAATTGAAATGCAAGATTTAGACATTGTGGGGGGAAAAAAATTCCTGTATGGCAGATGTAGTCTCGTACCCAGACCCAAACGTACGTAGTGGTGATATCCATTCGTTAACTGCGAGTGTCGATCTGGGTACGAGAATATGGCAAATGCTAGCTTATTATACAGTTAAATCATATTTTTACACCACCAACTAAAAACAGAAATGAAACTCCCACCTGTTAAAATCATATATAACGATACACAATTATACCGAAAACATTGTCATGGAAACGGTTTTAATATAGCTAACTCTATATATTACGTACCGATTACGTAATCAGTCTTGGCGCGCGAAAACAGCTGCGAATGACGTATATCGAGTACATGCATATATCTGATACCAGAAGATGTATTGTCAGGAAATTATACAGCGTTTGGCGTAACTGGTGCTATTTAAAACCTTTCCTATCTCGAGTTATACTCAACCATAACTACGACGACGACTATGGACAAATTACGGTCTGGGGACGAGAACTACGACATTTTTTGTTCTCTTAAAGTAAACGGTCTTGCAACCTGACCAAAACATGATAATGATCGTCTTTCCATTGTGGCTCAATAGCAATAAAGAGCTACACTATCCGTTTCTCAGTTCGTGAGTTATACGTGGGTCGCTTTTAAAAAAATGATATTCATGATACGGCACAAATCCTATACGAGAGTTACTGCCGTAACTCTCGATAGTGGAATTTCAACGTGCATTTTTCGATGTAAATTTTTCACGTCCATTTGAATGTTTCAAAACCAAATTTCCACACCATTAGGGTACGTTGTAAAATGCATAAATAAATAAAAATACATTAATAGTACACGTTTACACAAGCACATCTAAATCATTGTGAATTGCACCAATGTAATACATATGGAGAAATCAACGGACACGAAAGTTGCGGTTTGTAAATTTTTGGATTTCATTCCGCGGTACGTTCCATAGAGAATGTATGGCGTTTTTACTAACTTGATTATTATTTACTTAACTAACGGACCTGCAACTTTTGCCACCCTCTAATACTACTCTAAATGATGTTTAAATGTAGGCAATTTCAAATTTTATACCTTGTATCGTCCAAAATTCTGGGACCATTTCTGAAAATATGATATTCCATAGACTTGTACAGAAAATGGAAAAAAATCATGCTAATTAAGATATTCCATTAGTTATAACTAATGAACAGAGGGGGGTTAGAACTTTTGCCACCCTCTGAAACAATTCTAAAACTATCCAAATAATATAATGTATGAAAAAAAGTGGCTGTTGTCGTGAAGAATTTGGGGACCATTTTTAAAAATAGTAAATCAGTTTTGGTGCAATAAGGCGCCATTTTTAAATGGCGTTTTTATGTGTTGCCATAGATATTTAGTAAAATCAAGGATATTCCATAGTTAATGAAATGAGACTAGCTAGTCGAGCAGAGGGTGTGGTGGGCCAGGTGCCGCCCCGTGCCGGGGGTAACTACTTACTTAACTGTACTAGTACATGCCATGGAATACTAAAATCTTCGAGTCTGTGTTTTCTGCAAGACAGATCGATGTATTGAAACGATGTTAGGCTGCTTACCTCGACCGGCTGCTCAGACAAGAGATGTAGGCCTACACGTAGCTGTAGCGGGATCTGAGCTATCCGAGTGCATCCTGAGGTATCGAGACTCTACAGTGGCGACGAGGGTGCATGGGATAGCTAAGAAGGATGGCAGGGGAGTATGACGCGTCAACGGAAGACTGGTTGAGTTAATACGTCGAGCGGCTAGAACATTTCTTCCTGGCAAATAAAGTGGAAGCCGAACAGAAAAAGGACTCTTTCCTCGCCTGTATTACATTTGGCCTGCTCCGAGCGCTCGTAGCACCCCAGAAATTGAAAGACCGAACGTACGAGCAACTGGTCGCAGCCTTAACGACACACGTACGTAGCGCCTAAACCTCTACAGTCATCGCAGAACGTACGGTTCCACAAACGGGACAAAAGGAGGGAGAAAGTGTGATATGTGGTATGCAGCAAGTTTGCAGAACTGTGCGTTTGGTGCGACGTTATCAGAGACGCTGAGAGACAGGGTGTTCTTTGGTATGAGGGACGAGCACAAAGGCAGACCTCACTTTTGCCAAGGTGCTGGAGACAGTGGAAATAGCGGACGCGCAGAACAGACGTCAACAGTTGCAGAGTGTCACAAAACAGGAAGTACATCAAGTGGCAGCACCACCAAGAAGGGGGAGACCGTCAGGCCTAGGGGCTTGCAACAGGTGTGGAGGAGCGCATGATACTCAACAGTGCAGGTTCAGAAACAATTAAATTTTGCATGAAATGGGGGCAAATTGAGAGGGCTTGTTGTGCAAAGAAAAGGGCAGAAGGAACAGGTGTTGGAAAGGGTGTACCCACTAGAGACCACTCTGTGAAGGAACTAAAGGGGGACGATGAAAGCAAAGAAGAATGGGACAGACTGAAATGGGGATCACTACATGGCCTAGCAAAAGACAAGAGAAATGGAATGAAACAGAGGACAATGGGTAAACCTATATGTATGTGGAGTTCATCATGAATGAACAACTGCTATATACAATTGGTTGTATCCCAAATTGTACAGGCCTGTACAATTTTATAGGCCTGTACCACTGTACAGGCCGCTACCCCTCCCTGTACCAGCCATTACCCTTGTACAGGCCTGCACCCCTGTACAAGCCTGTACCCACTGTACAGACCTGTACACCCCCCCACAGGCCTGTACCCCTGTCCAGGCTTGTATCCCTGTACCCCTCCTTGAACATGCCTGCATCCCTGAGCAGGCCTGTACCACTGTTCATGGAGGGGTACATGCCTGCATCCCTGAGCAGGCCTGTACCCCTCCGTGAACAGTCGTACAGGCCTATACCTCTCCCTGTACCCTTTCACAGGATTGTACTGCTGTACATGTATAGTTCATGTCTCTACTCAAAGCATGGCTTTATAACCGGACCTCGTCTGTAGTCTTGGGTGGCCATCCCTCCTGAATAGGCTGAAACACCCTTGCTAACACCAGGTCCCTTAATTGTTGTTGTTCTTCCTAATTTTGGCACCTCGACCAGGAGGGTTTGTAGTTGGGAATGTCCCTCCCTCGTCGTCCATTTGTGCCATCTGCATGTTGGCCACCACTGGGAGACGTGAAAGTGCATCAGCTGTGCTGAGTGGTACTCTTGTACCTGATATCAAGACAGGGCTAGCCTACCGCATATACCAATGCAACCATGCTGCTGTCACTGCTGGTTATCCCTTTTCCGGGTTGAGAATGGACAACAAGGGATGGTGGTCTGTCACCAGTGTGAAATGGGGAGGAACTGTGATGTCCGGAAACATTCAGTGATTAGAGATATATAGGATCACGTGTGTGTATGTGATTATGTGTATGATTCAGTATAATGAATGAATGGTTGTTGATGTTGTGAGCTATCCGAGTGCATCCTGAGGTATCGAGTGTCTGAGAAACAAACCAGCCTAGGACGCCATTGCATGTGGTTGAATCTATAGAAACATGATCACATTTACATGTACAACAGTGCTTTGTTGTGATACCTGCATTTAAATTAACACATCCATGCACATGCACTGTTCCTTCTGATTGTTCCTGCAGCTAGTGAGCGTTGTATGTAAAAAATCAATTTAAGCTGACACTTGAACTCCCTGAAATAAAAATGCAGTGATTACTAGAATACACCTGAACACACATATTGCATACTGTAGAAGAGAACAGGTTAACTTACATCCTTTTCTTCTGCAACCCAATATAAGTGTCTTCTTAAAACCACATTACAACACTAGATAAACTATTCTTCCATTCTGGAAAGCATGGTATTATTCAGTTTTATTTTGTTTTTTAAAAACAAACCCAGCTAGCTTACCTTTTCCTTTCACACACGATCCTTTCAGCCGGATAGTATACTTCATTTGACATGCGCTATAAGATGAGAGCCGGGGCCAGCGGGGTGAATGGGGATAAGGGGAGGAAAGGAGAGAGGAGGAGCGAGAGTGATGGGAGGGAGGGGGAGGTAGGGAAATTGACGGGATGAGGAGGGAGGGAGGGAGATGATAGGGGAGGTAAGGAAATTGAAGGGAGGAGGAAAAGAGAAAGTATTATTTTGTACAGGTTGTGGTGGCACTTTGTATATGCCAAAACATTGAGTGTCTGACTGGCTAAATACAATTGAGGGATTCATGAAAGTTTGTGTTATGATGTTCTACTTCCATTGCTGCAGTATTATTGTAGGAAGTCTTCCCTTCATATGTACAGTTAAATGGCATGTTTGTGAACCCTGGATTAATTGACAGAACAAGTGACATGCCACGTGTACACCAGGGGGTAGGTGCAGCTGATGTTATAGGAAGTACATGCATGTAATGGTGTGCTTCTTGTACACGTAACATCTGTAGCAAATGCATGACTGGAAACCGTAAGTGATACTGGCAGATGTTGCCTATTCCTGCCTCCTCCCCCACGTTCAGCTGATGTGTGTGTGTGTGTGTGCGTGTGTGTGTGTGTGTGTGTGTGCATGTGTGTTGTGTGTGTGTGTGCATGTGTGTGTGTGTGTGTGTGTGTGTGTGTGTGTGTGTGTGTGCGCGCGCGCGTGTGCGTGCGCGTACATCACGGTTGTATGCGGCTGGAAACTAAGTCGACAATTAGATCATTTACGGTATTACCACATATTTCTAAACTGATGGCTCATTATAGACATCTGATGTTTAAAAGCAAACCATGACTCACCAGAACTAGCAAATCAAAAAGTGAAAACGAACTCAAACACTGCATTCCTTTTCCTGTCATGTCCAGTCAATGCGCACAATTGAAATTCCACATCGATAGCATGCGCATACCGTTTAGCAAGGTCACGCGATACGTATTTAGAAGGAGGGCGTTACTAAATTCGACGACGTAGCCTTTGGTGACTGAATTGGAAGGTAAGAGTACTACAGCGATGCTCAGGAGGTATGTGGCTACCAGAATTTACTAACCTGAAGTGGCAACGCATTTTCTGTCACCACGAACAAGCTGAGCGTATTGCATGAATAATCGACGTACGTTGTGGTTTTGCCCTATACATATAAACATTATAGGTATGGATTACAATTTCCATACATTGCACAGTGTGTGGGCGGAGGCTAACGATGTACAGGGCAAAGAAAAGAACCAGCTCTGAGTGCATAGCATTTCTCAGCTGAGCTGAAAATAGCTTTTGACATTGACACATCTGGGGATGATGTCACCCTGAGATGTTCTGCATGCAATGTAAGCTGGGTATGTAGAGAACCATCTGTGCCATCACAAAGTGAGTGCATCACAAATGTGCAGTGATGCTATTTGAGTGGCAAAACAAGTAAACATATGACATCATGAGAGGTAAACACTTGGTAGAGGTCATCTTCAGAAGATTGCCCCTCCTCTAGTTCTCCATAGTGAGCCTAGCCCACCTTTGGCAAGAGCTAACAACCTGTCAATGCTAAAGGAGCTGAAGTGTGCACTGTGCTCCAACACCCTCTCACAGCCACTGGAACTGCTGTGTGGTGCACTGGTGTGCTCCAAATGCCTCTGGGAGTGGATAGCAGCATATGATGCTATGAACCGTCCATGCTGCTCAGAGGACGGATAGTCCTCTGCTGCTCAGAGATGGTCCCCTGCTGCTCAGAGGATGGTCCCATGCTGCTCAGAGGATGGTCCCCTGCTGCTCAGAGGATGGTCCTCTGCTGCTCAGAGGATGGCCCCCTGCTACTCAGAGGATGGTCCCATGCTGCTCAGAGGACAGTCCCCTGCTGCTCAGAGGATGGTCCCATGCTGCTCAGAGATGGTCCCCTGCTGCTCAGAGGATGGTCCCCTGCTGCTCAGAGGATGGTCTCCAGGATGGTCCCCTAGTCAACTATCATCAAGTGTGATAATGCTGCTGTCAGATGTTCTGGAGCACTGTATACAGACTGCAGCAGGGATATTAAGGATGGTGACTATGAAGAGCATGAGTGTGTACCAACACTTACACCTGAGGAGGAGAAGCAAGCAGCGGGATTACTGAAGAGGGCCATCCCTACCAGTCCTGACAAAGCCATCATACAACTTGCTACAGGGGAAGCAGTTAAGTGAATGTCATTGCGGTATGTCACAACATACAGCAAAGGCTCAATTCTAACTCACTAGTGTTTCAGGTGGCTCAAATCTTTCTAGCTGGTGAGGAAAGGATGCACCACATATCCAGCCAAATTGTTGGCGATAACCCCAAAGGAGAAATAGCCCCCTTTTCAGGGGGCCAAGTCAATTCATGCCAAATTCTTGGCTTGACATTTGCTCCAATCCACAACCACATGCAGAACCTGATGCGCATTGTGCAAGAACACTTACTAAGTATTGAGCCACAAATTGGTAGCTGCCATCCCCCTTCCAGCCAAGAGAGTAAAGAATAAATACTAATTCTGTTCAAGCTCAATCTATTTACATACGAGCATGGAGTCAAATTTAGACCAAAAGAAATGTAAGGCTATATTTTAAACCCTCTGTTAAAACCAAACGTCATTCCGCAAATATTTATTCCCCCACCCCCCAAAAACACACCAAAATGGTGGATTTTCATAGGCTAGGAATCTACTTCAGAAAATGCGTTGCCACTAACCTGCACCATAATACGACAGTACAAACAACTAACTTTACCGTGATAGCTTTGGCATGTTCCAATTCAGTCACCGAGCGTCGTTGTAGTTTTTTGAACACATGTAGTCGGTGATCGCCGTGCGTAAGTCGATAGGTTTGAAGTACCAGAGCCGACAGTTGGCAACACCAGGCCACGTGATTTTTGCTTACAATATAGTTCAAAGGTGTTTATCACTGCTAGTATGGCTTTTAGGTGTTGATTGCGTTTTATGTACCTCGTGCACAGCTAGTTCTAAAGGGCATCGGTTGTCAGGTTCGTTGCTATGGGTGTACGTAACCATTTCAATTTTTCGGGGCGTAGGGCTTAGTTTCCACGCGTTCAATGAGAGCAGACCACCGTGACATGTATATGTGTGTTTACATACATGTAAACACCTGCTGATCCTATCTTATTTGGATGTTTGTACAAAGTAACAAAGGCCCAATGTCATGAATTTTGTTGTGTGGCCAGACTGTGCTGATAAAAGGTCTAGGTCTGTACATACAGTGAATAATCTCATGCACAATGCCATGTATCTTTGTGCAAATACAACCCCTAGGCCTGGTTTTTGCTGGTTGTCCTAGGGAATAGCTGTGTCCTGGAAGTTCATAGTATGTTAACAGATGTGCAGCACTACTTGTGCCCATACATGTATGTACATTTTTGGTGAGCCCAGGGTTATTCTGTCTACTTGTTGCCAGCTAGGCTTGGAGTACTACAGTTGAGAGCCTTACTGTTGACAGTAATGAGAGCAAGGTACTACATGTAATGCCGTGCATACTAAGAATGAAAACCTTTAAAGAAGGCCAACGGTATAGGGAGAAGGTCAACTATATAGGGAGAAGGCCAATAGTATAGGGAGAAGGCCAACTGTATAGGGAGAAGGCTAACAGTATAGGGAGAAGGCCAACTGACCAACAGTATAGTATATAACATGTACATGTACATGTAAGTTGTCAAGGGAGGTGTGTCCATACATGCATGTACGAAGTGGGCCCATAAGGTTATTCTATTTGTGATAACTAATGCAAACAGTAAATGGGCACGGGCCAACCTACATGTAGCATAGCCCCATCCCTTGTTAGGCCAGTAGCTACATGTAGCTTAGGGTTGGCTTGTGGTTTCCTTGTCTACACAATGGATGTGGTTGCTTTGCAAAACTTAGGTAACCCCTAAAATCACTACCTATCTTTGAAGTACCACTGCATGTACCTGTAGTGGCCTACAGCCAAAAAAGTTGCATGAAGGGCATAAGATGACTTGGCTACATACATGTATAGAAGGGTTAAGGTGACCACACGTAGGTAACATGTTGCGTGCAACTCAAATGAATATAGCGCATGGTCGCCTTTTAAAGCACAGCCTCAGATGTAAATGTAGTAATATTAAATTTACCAGAACTTTTGTGTAAGTAGCCAGGGTTAGGGGTTATACCTGTATCTGGTAGCCACCAGATAAGACCATTTTTGAAATTAGTCCTGGGTACATATACTAGGTGCATGATTATGTAACAATAGATGGTGTCTATAAATTAAAGATAGACAATAGTACATGTAACAAAGAGTACATGTAAAAGTTAATGTACCTCTCCAGCAGTGATGCCGCGGCCAGCTTTTGACAATCCGGTCACGTTCACGGCTGGCCGTTTGGATATAGACGGTCACGTTCACGGTCAAAGATGGACCGTATGATTTCAATACGGTCACGTACACGGCTGGCCGTCAACCGTCAAAATTTTAACACGGTCACGGACGGTCATTGGCATGCACGTATCAATAAAAATGGTTCATGAACGGTATGCATGGGCATAGCAAAACAAGTGTGAAAGAACAGATTCAATTAACTAAAGCCTTTATTGCTGCTGAGAAAGAGAACAGATTCAATCCTGGCTGGATCCATCCTCCATCTTCACAATGAGTCTCAACTGGGAGAAAACTCGCTCGCACGTGGAATCCACGCGATAACGCACAATCATGGCAAGTCGCGTCCCCAGACCCACATTCGGCTTCAGCAGCGGATGGATTACATCGCATATTACGAATACATATCAGGCTGGGGACGAGACTATGTCATGGCGAGGGGGACAACGTAAAAAATAATAAAAATTTAAATGGTTCCATAGCCACGTGTTGGTGACAGTCGGGTGGGTTTGCTGCAGACTTCACCGCGCTATCAGGTGGCTTATCCTCAAAGGTTCTTGGAAAGACGACATTTGCCACGCAGGGAAAAAAATCCACTGCACGTGACGCTAGTGACGTGATAGGCTTAATGGACCGTCAAAAGTTCTGACGGCCACGGACGGCCAGCAAATAAATTTGACGGCCAATTATTTTTCACGGTTTAATCACGTGATCGGTAAGCTTCCCGGTCACGGTCACGGTCGGCCGTCAAATGAATACGGTCACGGACGGTCCGTGCTGGCCGCGGCATCACTGCTCTCCAGGCCCTTAAACAGAAGTACTTTAACATGCATGTTCAAAGACCTCTGATGGAGCCGTCACACAAGTGATGCATTGTATGTGTACAAAGGACACCTCCCCCCTTCTGGGGGATTTGGAGAGGTGATCCAATGACACTGTAGTATTAGATAATGATATTCATGGGTATCACGTGCATGATGTGGGATTCAATTGTGTGTCGTGGACTTGGGATCTAAGATAAGAAGTGTGTATCGGGTCGCATCGTGGTTCAGAGCGCTAATACAATATTACATGGTGTCAGAAGTGGTCTTTTGTGGGAAATGGAACGCAGAAAATCTCCCGGTGAGATGGATTTCTCTACCACTGACAGTATATCGGTTTCAGAAAAATGGCGGACGTGGAAACAAACTATGGAGCTGTACTTAACACTCGCGCTTTCCGATAAGTCGGAGAAGGAGCAATGCTGTACATTTCTGTACCTGATTGGGCAGACAGGTAGGGACATTTACAACACAATGCGGTTAGCGGACAAGGAAGTAAACAAAATTGACGTTTTATTTAGAAGGTTTGAAGACTATTGTAGGTCAAAACAAAACGTCACCATGGAGCGGTTTAAGTTCAACACACGCAGCCAGGCAGCGGATGAGACTATAAACCAGTATGTAACAGCGCTGAAACTATTAGCCAGGAGCTGTAGCTTTGGCGTGTTAGAGGATGAACTTATCCGTGACAGGGTAGTTTGTGGTATTCTCTCAGAACGTGTGCAACAGCGTTTATTGAGAGAACAAG
Organism: Spongilla lacustris; assembly: GCA_949361645.1. Taxonomy (NCBI): domain Eukaryota; kingdom Metazoa; phylum Porifera; class Demospongiae; order Spongillida; family Spongillidae; genus Spongilla; species Spongilla lacustris. The sequence goes on along the minus strand of OX442416.1, from coordinate 19,055,609 downwards.
ATCTTACACTTGACAAAGCTATGTCTATTTGTCAAGCAGAAGAAGAGTCACAAAAGCAGATGAAGCTTCTTGGTGAAGAGGGACCTGAAACAGGCATACACACTGTACGCCGTCTAACTCCAATAAAGTCCAGTAAAGAAAGATCTCCAGAAAGAGAAAGATACAAACAGTTTGAGGATAAGCAATGGTTTGATAGGTGTGGTTTGTCGCATCGTAGAGGCCAGTGTCCAGCATATGGAAAGAGGTGTTTTCAGTGTGGAGGAATGAACCATTTCTCCAAGCTTTGTAGAATGAGAAAAGTCTCTGCAGTGACAAAGGGAAAATCTCATGCTGTGGGAGGAGTCAACAAAACAGACCGGGAAACCAACAGTGACTATCTCCGCAACTTATGTGTCAATGGGAGTTCAGTCAAGTTCAAAGTAGACACAGGCTCACAGGCAAACATCATACCTTGGACAATCTTCAAAACCCTGCAGTACACTGAAACCAACAAAAAGTAAGCTAGTTAGTTACTCAGGTGACACTATTCCAACACTGGGCTGTTGCAAACTGAAGTGTGAGGATAAGTTTCTAGAGTTCTTTGTTATTGAAATGGAACAAAGTCCTATACTGAGCTTCCGAGCTTCTGAAGAGTTAGGTTTGATAAGGACGGTCATGGGTATTGGCAAAAGTGAAAACATTGTTCAAAGGTTCAATAAAGTGTTTGAGGGACTTGGTTGTCTGGCAACACCTTACCACATTTCAGTTGACAGCAGCATTCAACCTGTAGTATGCCCATTACAAAATCAACCAGTAGCACTTCGGGAGCGCCTAAAAGAAGAACTTGATTACATGGAGAGCATTGGAGTAATCAAGAAGGTTGAAATGCCAACCGACTGGGTAAATTCTCTAGTTATTGTAGAAAAATCACAAACCAAGAAACTGAGAATATGTTTGGATCCTCGATTCCTCAACAAAGCTATCAGAAGAGAACATTATCAGCTTCCAACTCTAGAGGACATTGCAACCAGATTATCAGGTGCAAAATGTTTTTCCATTGCGAGAAATTTCGGACGCTCATTAGCAATTCCTGGCCAATTTTGCAAACGTCCGTCACATTTCCCGCGCACGCGTCCATAGGAATGTATGGGATAAAGTTAATTTTTGAATGCCATATATCAGAGAAAGCCGGTAGTAAAGGTTTACAGGACTCAAATGATGGATAGCATTAAAAACTTTCACTCTTCTGGGTTGGTGTAATTTTTAGCCCCTTCTGCTGGGTTCCTCAGAAGAATTAGTACATTCCCATAGAGATGTATGGAAAATGGCTATTTTAACAATGATTTTTCATCACTATTCTTCATTTTGCTCTGAACTGAAGATAAGAAAGTTAGTTATACAGATTTCAGAAGATACTAAAATGATCCAGGCAACTTTCTAGCAGGTTTATATGCCCATAGGCTTGGTTCTCTGGGTTCCTGGGGCACTTTTGGTCATCAGGGTACATGTTTGGTTGTTAAATAATTAAAAACCGCCCGCGGATGACAATTAAACTATGGCGTTCAGTTCTGGCCCAGTTGGAAGTAACAAACTCCACTGCGCGCAAATTTGGTATGTTCTTTGTTTGGGTTTTCGTTGAATTGGGATACTAATATAGAGCTTCTAAGCAGTGGCGTAGCGAGGGTGTTGGGCGCCCGGGGGCAAAATGCACTAATGGCGCCCCCCCCCCTCCTCTTGCGTTTGGCCGAACATACGAGCGGGGGGGGGTCCCCCTTGCGTTTGGACAACAAAGTTTTTTAAGCGAGACTAGCGGGTTAATCAGTTGGGGTTAATTAACTTATTTTCTGTTTACCTGCCTCTTCGAACTATTTCAGGCCAAGAGACACCGATCCAAACGATAGTCGTCCTATGATCGCTATATAATTTTTCCTTGAGTGAGCCTGAATACAACCGGTACCGTACGATTATCAAAGAAATTATGCTGAGCCTGACCTTAGACCTACTTTTGTTTGACCTATAAAAAAAAATTTTCCCCACGATTTTAGCGCCCCTCTCAACTCGGCGCCCGGGGCGACCGCCCCCCTTGCCCCCCCCCTTGCTACGCCACTGCTTCTAAGTCCTAGCTAAGCCGTTTCAAGCCTGGTTTCAAGATTATGGTCTGTCAAACGCGGAGTGGTCGAGCCTATAACTTTCTATATTCGACCACGTGATATGGCTCTATGAGTATGACAGCTGGGAAACGTGCGTTTTCTGTTGCTACTTTTTCAAAAGGGTGCGTGCATATCCACATTTGTAAAAACTATCGTTCTATATAGAATTTGAAGCGGACAAGCGAAACACTGATACGGGACAAAGACGAGCCATATAAGGATATGTGCCCAATAATATTATCATGTGCAAGGCTATGATTTTACTACGTAACTTTTCTTTTTAGGCCAGTGGCGGATGTAGTCAACGCGCGATCTTCTCGTACTGAGTGGTTTCCTGTATGAGCTGACAACGACCCTCCAGATGGAACCTGTCTATGGCAACACCTTCTCATTAAAAGGTCTTCCGTGATCCACCACTAACTGGCTGTAACTGCCCTCATATCCCAGGTGTGTGGATTTCCCTATACTACCTCATAAAGCACATGAACACGTGATTCCATATAGGTGTCATGTGATACATATATAAACACACACACACACACACACACACACACACACACACACACACACACACACACACACACACACACACACACACACACACACACACACACACACACACACACACACACACACACACACACACACACACACACACACACACACACACACACACACACACACACACACACACACATACACTGCTCTGGGTGGAGGGAGGTAGTCTTGTGAGATAGCCTTGTGGAGGTAGAGGAGAGAGCCTTGTGAAGGTGCATGGATGGGAGATATCCTTGTGGAACAAGAGTAAGCTTTGGTTGGGACAGTTTTAAGGAAAGATAATACAGGCCCTTCTCCCTAGAGATAAGGAATTTGATAGTGCATCCCAGATGCAGCCACTGGGATATGAATCAAATTAAGTTAAGATGTAAAGGGTCTATAAAACTGAGAAGGAAATAGTGTTACATGCATGTAGATGTAGGACCAATTTAAAGTGGCTACAATTGTCCACCTTTACCTTTTGAGGCTGAGGGTTTGGTTGTACACACAGGACAGTCACCAGTTGTCTGCCAGGAGAGGAGGCTTACCTACATGACCACCTGGTATGGACCTGGGAGGACTGGACTCAAAGTTTTGCATCTCATGGACTGTGCCAGTCACCCTTCCAACATGCACCTGGTGAAAGCACTTCAGCACCCAACTCAAATGGAATTAATTAATTAAGGCTTTGTGTGGTCTAGCTATATGTACATGGCTCTGCAGATGTATGTAATACATGTAGGTGATCGATGTAACAGTTATGGTGTATTTATTTGGTTATCTATTGGTTGTGTATGTGTGTGTGTGGAAGGTTCAAGAAGGGCTGGTATTAACAGAGTACATTGTAGCTGTCAACATCTTTGTGGTCACCTATTTAATTAGGGTGGTGGCATGTGGTGATTGTGTAAACGTTTCACATGCATGGTAGTACATACATACATGTAGTTCTACCTAGCTGTGCTTTCATGCCATCGATCTGTTCATTGATGACATATCAGAGCTGCATCATGGCATCCTTTTCTGTGCCATTGCTTAGTATTTGTAGGGGCAAATTACACAGACAGGTGCATGTATGTGATCTACTTATAAGTTATAAACACTCTCCGAGTACGTTTACGGCAGGTTGTTGTATACCTTGGCCGACATTCCGGCGGAGTTGGAAAGAAATACTACAGGACAGACTTCACATCGTATACGTAGCAGAGCAGCTGCGTATATTGGGTCTGGAAACGAGACTGCTATGGCGAGCGACCTTGGTTAGCCATTAATCAACGATATACATATACATAACAGGACAGAGTGGAAAGTCCAGCTGGGAATATCCGCCGCCCATGCATATGTGAATTCTAGTGGAAGGCAATGTTCTAAATTAACACACCTCCACGAGAACTTCTGGTATGTTATCAAAAACAAGCCAGTCGTGATGGTAAACGTTAGAGCGATGCAAATGCAGATATATATGTATAGGGACGGAATCGCCCGTGCATCTTAACCGCTAAACGAGCGGGGTACTCTCGACTCTCGTATAGTGACACCGTGGTAGCTACTCCACAGCAGCCGTTCTATCAGCTCGACCTTCGCGTTTTGGGGGTTTCAAGTAAGTCTTACTTCCAACATGCGTCCCTCGTTCACAGTCCAATTGAAGTTCAATGTTGTACATGTACGTCTGGCTAGCAAGACTAGCGTATATATACCAAGAATTATTGATATAGCAATCGAGTGTAGTGCTATTATATCCACAATACTGATCAGACGGGTACAAATATAGGCTTGACACCCAACCCTCCGCCAAAAGGCTAGCCATGCCTAGTCTAGTTCCCAGACCCTATTTATTGACAAACAAGGTGTTCTCAATAAATAGGGTCTGGGAACGAGTAAATAACATATCGCGTGACCTCCAGAATGTATCCAGTGGCAGGGGCAAAATCGACGATAGCTTTAGTTCGGAAGGATTTTATGTAACAGCGATTGCTATTCCTAACTTTCCTGCCATGCAGACATACAATTAACGTATTACAAGACAATAACAATAATATATTTTAATAAATTAATTAGCTGTTTTAATAAATTGATAAATCTCTAAAGTACCTAGTGAGTTTAATGGTGCAATCAGATTTTTAAAATCACAATTGTAAGCCGAGTTATGCATTGATGTCCACAATTTCTTGACATGCCAAGTTAGATGCCAATCACGGGTATTGGCAAATCCCTCTGGATCCAGAGAGTCAGCTCTTAACCACATTCAATAGTCCTTTTGGGTGATACTGTTTCAGAAGGATGCCATTCGGGGTCAAATCAGCGCAGGAAATATTTCAAAAGAGAATGAATCAAAATTTTGGTGACCTACCTGGAGTTGAAACAGACATTGACGATATTTTGGTATGGGGTTCATCGAATGAAGAGCACAACAGACGATTAGAAGCAGTACTACAGAGATGTCTGAAGATTGGTCTAACCTTAAACAGGGAAAAGTGCAAGTTTGGTGTATCTGAGGTAACTTACCTCGGTCACACTATCCGGCAATGCTGAAGGAATTTCACCAGACAAAGAAAAGATCAGGGCTATATCAGAGATGCCACCTCCGGAAGACAAAAAAGGTGTAGAGAGACTTCTGGGAGTCATCAACTATGTAGGAAAATTCATTCCAAATATGTCAGCGGTGACACACCCAATAAGAGAATTGTTGAGAAAGGATGTCCAATTTAACTGGAGTTGGGAACAGAGTGATGCCTTCCAGAAGGTGAAGAAACTCTTATCTGAAGCGCCTGTCCTTGCTTTCTTCAATGTTAAGAAACCGGTAAGCTGTGATGCTTCCCAATATGGATTAGGTGCAGTTCTACTACAAGACTGTCAGCCAGTTGCGTATGCATCCCGTTCTCTGACGGACACAGAAAGGAGATATGCACAAATTGAAAAGGAGCTACTAGCAGTGGTGTTTGGACTGGAGAGATTCAACCAATATGTGTACGGCAAGGAAGTAGAGGTGGAGTCAGACCACAAACCTTTGGAGGCAATAATGCTAAAACCCTTGTGTCATGCTCCACCACGTTTGCAGCGCATGCTTCTACGCCTTCAGAAGTACGATTTCAAGTTGAAATATAAGCCTGGAAAGGAAATGCTAATAGCTGACACATTATCCAGAGCATGCATAAAGGACACAACCACAGATAGGATGGAAGAAGAATTGTCATGTGCAGTGAATCTTGTTCTGAACAACTCCTTGGTATCAGATGTTTGGCTACAGGAAATAAAGGAAACCACAACTAAGGATCAAAACATGCAAATGCTAAGAAACCTCATACAGTTTGGATGGCCTGAGAAACAGTCCCAGGTGCCCAAAGAAATTCAGGAATACTGGAATATTCGTGATCAGTTGTCAGAAGTTGATGGAATCTTGTTAAAGGGAGAGAAACTGATAATCCCTAATGCCTTGAGGAACAGCATGATAAAGAGGATTCACATGGGGCATATGGGAATAGTGAAGTGCTCACAACGAGCCAGAGAGGTGATGTTCTGGCCAGGTATGAACAAGGCTATTGAACATACAATTGCAAACTGTGATGTGTGTCAAGAACATCGTGATTCCAACCCAAAGGAACCCATGTTACCAGGCCCAATGCCAGAGAGGCCATGGGAGATAGTAGCAACAGACCTTTTCCAATGGTCAGGCAGGGATTATTTATTAATGGTTGACTAATACTCACGTTTCATTGAGGTAAAGCTTCTGCAAAACACAAGCAGCTCAACAGTGGTGCATCATACAAAGTCAATACTAGCTAGACATGGAATACCGAATGTAATTGTTAGTGACAATGGACCGCAATTCACAGCAAAAGAATATCAGAAGTTCACAAGAGAATGGGGAGTACAGCATACCACATCAAGTCCATACTATCCACAGTCAAATGGACTATAGCTGAAAAAAGTGTACAGATCATAAAAAAGATGTGGAACAAGGCGTGTGCAGATAAACAGGATCTTTACTTGTGTTTGCTGGCATATAGAAACACAGTGATAGACAATTTGGCCTCACCAGCACAACTTTTGATGGGTCGGCGTTTACGTTCTAACTTACCTGTGGTATCATCACACCTTCAGCCGGAAGTAGTACATCCAGAACTGGTGAAGCTCAAACTAAAAGAGAATAAACAAACTCAGAAAAGGTATTATGACATAGGTTCTAGATCCTTACCTCCACTCCAGAAAGGGGAGAAGGCACGTGTTCGGATTCAAGGCAAATGGGAACCTGTGGTTGTAATCAATGATGCAAAAACACCACGTTCTTACATTGTGAGAACAGAATCCGGCAAAATCCTAAGGAGGAATAGAAGACACCTGATGAAACTACAGGAACAGGAGTTAGAAGTGGAAGATGTGCCAACAGCAAGCAACACATCTGGGGAGGAAGTGAACCAGAGAGAAGCAGAAGTCACAGATCAGAGAGATACAGAACCTACTGGGCAGGAGACAGATCAGCAAGATCAAATGGGGGTATCTACTGCACCTCAGGCCCCAGCTTTGAAACTCACCACAACAAGATATGGAAGAGTTAGCAAGCCACCAAATCGATATCAAGACTTTATACAGTTTTGAACTGAACAAGGGGGTTGTAGTATTAGATAATGATATTCATGGGTATCACGTGCATGATGTGGGATTCAATTGTGTGTCGTGGACTTGGGATCTAAGATAAGAAGTGTGTATCGGGTCGCATCGTGGTTCAGAGCGCTAATACGATATTACAGACACCACCAACACCCCTCCAGGGGAGTGAGGAGGAAGTGTTCTCAACACCAATGCACGCAAACAAAAATTAGCATGTCCAAAAATACTATGCGTACTCTAGTGCATGTAAACACCATCACAATAGCCCCTGTTATCTGTCATCACTGTGTTCAAAGGACTGGGGAAGTAGCCAGATCAGTAAATACTTTGGTTTGTAGTACTGCAGTTTGTAGGTCTTCATTGATCCTCTGCTCCTCCAGTAGTATGGTAGCTCTCTCCTGGTAGATTGTTGTGTCTTGTTGTGGTTGTACAGCAATCTGTGTGTGTGTGTGTGTGTGTGTGTGTGTGTGTGTGTGTATGTATGTGTGTGTGTGTGTACATGAGCATGCATGTGTGTGTTTGTGTCTAAATTATTATTATTTATATCTGATGTATATGGATGTACATGTAAGTACACTGTGTACAGGTATATGTGTGGACATCATTGGTGTGTGTGCCCATGTTTGAAGCACACAATACACAGCTCTACATCAGCGTGTGTAGTGTGCACATGATGGAGACACTTGTGAATATGTGCATCACCACCAGTAGAGCTACTACATTGAGTATCCACACTGTAACTGAGCATGTGTGACTTGCTGGAAGTGTCCATGCACGTGTGTGGTGTGTGTGTCCCACGGGTCAGCTATACACATGGTAAACAAAGGGACAGAGATGCTACACAAATGGACAATGCTCAGTGGTTCATATAGGGAGAAAGCCAACAGTATAGGGAGAAGGCCAACGTTCTGTATAGGAAATAGTATAGGGATAAGGCCGACAGTACACATGTAGGTAGAAAGTCAACAGTATAGGGAGAAAGCCAACAGCATAGGGAGACGGCCAACTGTATAGGGATAAGGTCAACCATATAGGGAGAAGGGTCAACAGTATAGGGAGAAGGCCAACTGTATAGGAATAGTATAGGGAGAAGGCCAACAGTATAGGGAGAAGGCCAACAGTATAGGGAGAAGGCCAACAGTATAAGCGCAGCTTATTATAAAGAGAAGGCCACCAGCTTAGGAAGAAGGCCAACAGTATAGGGAGAAGGCCAATAGTATATAGGGAGAAGGCTAACAGTATAGGGAGAAGGCAACAGTATATAGGGAGAAGGCTAACAGTATAGGGAGAAGGCCAATGTATATAGGGAGAAGGCCAACTGTATAGGGAGCAGGCCAAAAGTATAGAGAGAAAGCCAACAGTATAGAGAAGGCCAACAGTATAGGGAGAAGGCCAACAGTATAGGGAGCAGACCAACAGTATAGCGAGAAGGCCACCAGTCTAACACAACAGGAAGAAGACCAACAGTATAAGGAGACGGGGAATTAACGGTCTGGGAGAAGGCCAACAGTACAGGGAGAATTCCATACAGTACTATTATAGGGAGAAGGCCATATCTCCTCCCCCTTCACTGCATCGAATATATGCCTGTTCTGCACATACTAAATTCACCCAGTATACTCACCAAAACACCTGAATCTCAGAAGTTGAAATCATGCAGGGCAATCCGTTTATTGCTGCCTCCACATCTCCAAAGCTACGATTGTGTACTATCATTAACCGATTACCGGCCGATCTAAATATCCGTCAATGCGTAGTGTCACGGCCATAGAATTTTTTTCGTAGCTGCGTAAGAAATAGATAGGATTTTTGAGTTGCTAACAAAAGCGGAACGAAGCAAAATTAGTAGAGGCAAGTTTCTTCCTACCATTAGTACAGCCTCTATTGCATATTTTAAGACCTGTGCTATGTTGCGATCGCTACTTTGTTCTCGGAGGCGCTCGTTTACAAAATACGCTAGTCGGTGAAATCAGCTCCGAATCGGCAGAGACACGAACGTTCTTATTTTCTGCCGAAATACAAAGTAAGAGGTCTATTCTTATGTGTCTCTATAAAAAAGTGCGCTTGTCTTACGCTAGAGTTCGAAATATGGTTTTGAAGTGAGTTCTAATTATTGCACGCATACTATGAATACGCCTCTTTCTGTAGGAACAGCACATTTCACATATTAGTAAAGCTTTACTGCATTTTAAGGTATGTTTGCTTGCACAAGCTTCATACTAGTACATTTGGGGTGGACTGTTTTATGAGTTTAGCATGTTGAGTTTGCTAAGTGAATTTAGATGTGGACAGTTGTTGATGGAGGGTACAGTTGGTGATCAAAGGGTTTGAAGAGAGGTGTGGAGGGTGGGTGGAGAATGTGGTGATGGAGGGTAGATAGAGGGTACAGTGATGGAGGGTGGGGCTAGAGTCCAGGGTGCACGTGGGGTTTGCTGACACAAGTTTCATATATATATCCCACACACCAGTTTAGCATATGTAATGGCGCTGCAGCTTGTGTGAGTATAGTGGATGTTCATTGTGCTACGTGTAGGTAGATGTGGAGAGTTATTGATGTTGGGTGATGGTGGGTGAGTGGAGGGTTGTGTATGATGTTGGGTGATAGTGGGTGGGTGGAGGGTGGGGTACGATGTTGGGTGATGGTGGGTGGGTGGAGGGTGGCATATGATGTTGGGTGGAGGGTGGGGTATGATGTTGGGTGATGGTGGGTGGAGGATGTGGTATGATGTTGGGTGATGGTGGGTGGGAGGAGGGTGGGGTACGATGTTGGGTGATGGTGGGTGGAGGGTGGGGTACGATGTTGGGTGATGGTGGGTGGAGGGTGGGGTACGATGTTGGGTGATGGTGGGTGGAGGGTGGGTACGATGTTGGGTGATGGTGGGTGGGTGGAGGGTGGCATATGATGTTGGGTGATGATGGGTGAGTGGAGGATGTGGTATGATGTTGGGTGATGGTGGGTGGGTGGAGGGTAGGGTATGATGTTGGGTGATGGTGGGTGGGTGGCATATGATGTTGCGTGATTGTGTGTGAGTGGAGGGTGGGGTATGATGTTGGGTGATGGTGGGTGAGTGGAGAATGTGGTGATGGTGGGTGGGTGGAGGTGATGGTGAAGGAGAGAGGTACAACTTGGTACTATGGGTATGGTGATATGTTGAAGGTACAGTTGGTACAGGTGAGTAGGAGTGCAGTGGCGAATGTGGTGGTAGAGAGTGCAGTGGTGATAGAGGTTTGCTATTGGTGATCCCACCCACCAACACAACTTACATGTGGTTGGATTTAAGGTGGAGTGTTAGAGTATTGAGTGATTGTGTTGTGTAATTATTGACCAATTGTATTTTGGTGATGGAGGGTGAGGGTGGGTGGAGGGTACAGTGGTGATGGAGGGAAGGTGGAGAATGCAGGGTGGGTGGAGGGTACAGTGGTGAAGGAGGGTGGGTGGAGAGTTCAGAGTGGGTGGAGGGTACAGTGGTGATGGAGGGTGGGTGGAGGAGGGTACAGTGGTGATGGAGGGTGGGTGGAGGAGGGTGGGTGGAGGGTACAGTGGTGATGGAGGCTGGGTGGAGGGTACAGTGGTGAAGAAGGGTGGGTGGAGGGTACAGTGGTGAAGGAGGGTGGGTGGAGGGTACAGTGGTGAAGGAGGGTGGGTGGAGGGTACAGTGGTGAAGGAGGGTGGGTGGAGGGTACAGTGGTGAAGGAGGGTGGGTGGAGGGTACAGTGGTGAAGGAGGGTGGAGGGTACAGTGGTGAAGGAGGGTGGGTGGAGGGTACAGTGGTGAAGGAGGGTGGGTGGAGGGTACAGTGGTGAAGGAGGGTGGGTGGAGGGTACAGTGGTGAAGGAGGGTGGGTGGAGGGTACAGTGGTGATGGAGGGTGGGTGGAGGGTACAGTGGTGAAGGAGGGTGGGTGGAGGGTACAGTGATGAGGAGGGTGAGGGTTTGTGGAGGTACAGTGCTGATGGAGGGTAGGTGGAGGATAGGTGGGATTGCAGTGGTGAAGTGTTAGATGTTGTAGGTGTGAGTCAATTGTTTGATGGTTGGAGGTGGTCTGAATGGTGGTAGTAAGTGGTTTGTATTTACTTTGTGATGAGTGCACTTTGTCGGGGTTGTGTAAAAATGGAAGTGGCTTGGATGGTGTGTATGTGAATGGAGCAGTGAGTGATAGTTTTACGAGGTGTGTGGACGTTAGGATGTGTGAAGATGGAAGTAGTCTTGAGTGTATGGGCTTTTGGGATCAGTATGCATCTATGGAGGTGGTTGTGCATGTATGTACATGTATGTGTGTGATGATGGAAGTTGGTGTGTGTGTAGTATGTTTATAGTGTATGTGGATGTGAGTAGAGGTGGTCTGTGGCTGCTGGGTAAATGGTAGTGTCTGGACCTTGGGATGAGTGCAGTTGTGTGTGATAAGCATGTAGTAGGTGTGCAATGATGGGAGGTGGGGTTTTGAAGTTTTGGTGATTTTTATGTAGGAGGTTATATGTGTATGAATATATGTGGGATGGATAGTGTGATTGTTGTAGATAGTATGGATGAAATGTTTATAAGGGGTGGTGTACTGGCTGAATTTGAGCATCATGAACCTCTATCTCTACCTGTAGGAGTTCAAGCTCGAACACACAAGTATTACACACCCTCCAGGTGGCATTGGCTCAATGCTGTTGCCATCACTCAGCATCAGTGAAGTCATCCAGGGCTGTTCACCACTCCAGCTTCATCCGCTTTGTCATGCTAATTCAATTCATTGTGTGTTTATGTTGTTTTAGCGCAAGCTTTCCTTGTCTACACTATCGACCCCGCCTATGACTTTTTAACCGTAATTTTCTAGAATTTTTATAATGCAAATAAGCCGCCATCGTTGTCATTTCCAACAGCTGGACAACTAGGTTGTACTATTATGTGTCGAAGGTAAGCGTTGGACGTACGCGGTGGTTATGGTAGGTTGTTGGACGCCAATATCGCATGGTGTCGCATTTATGCCGTTAAACATCAATTACGTGTCGCATTTATGCGCCTACCCCGGTAATCGGTTAATAATTCATCTGCAATAACAGTTAACTTAATCCCAGATGCGATGACGCAAGGTATTACGTTATGACATATGGTTTATGAATAAATTATGCGCGGTAGAAATTAAATTTTTGTCTTGATTTTACTACACGGATGGTTCATATCATAATTATATAAAACACAGATTCACAATCAGACTGATTTATAGTAAATTATAAATGTGTTTAAAATTCAATTTAAAAATAAAAGCATGATGACCTCCTATGTATGGGCCATTTCTCCATATGACCAACGTACTATACGATGGGCAGACAACTCATAAAGCATACAAGTTACCAAAACTAAAAGTAAATGATGGATGGGTCATTGACATGCTCATGGACTATTTAATTGGTGATTTAGTGTTTGTGGCCAATGAGAATAATATTATTCAATGCTAAATGATATTGTGCTCAAGTGTATGCATGCTAGCCAGTTTTTTGTTCACAATTTGAAAATATATATGTGATGAATTTTAGTTAAAAACCTTCTAAAAGTCTTAACAAAGTCAGAACCACTTATATGCAATGTTTGGAATTAATATCTTACGGAATGGCAAGGTTATGCTTTATTGTTCCTCAACCGTCACAGTTTTTATAGCGATTACGCATTGACCGCTGTACTAAAAAAGTTGTCACTTTGGCGCTACATATCTCCGGCAGGGTTGCCGAAGGCCAGTCCGGCCTGCCCTGGCAGGCCGGACCGTGACCTGACAAGCCGGCAGGCCGGGATCCACCCACTTATTATAATAAATTATTACTTCATTTCGCGATGTCTATCGGGACCTACGTTAGTAGGTCCTATGTAGGATTTGAAGTGTCATGAATACGATTAGCAAAACACCAGATTCCACTGTTGCCGTTGCACCGTAGAATCAGTTGGACTTTAGCGAGCGTATTTGGATAGAGCCAACGATTACCTACACTGTAGTAAAACTGCCGATGCTTAGAAAGCTCAGACAACAGAGATAGTGCACACTCGTTCCCACACTAGAACCATAAATCTTTTTTCCTTCTTTTTCCGGATCTGATAAGATAAGATTCGCTCGGATAAGAGGTTTATTGCATTGTATCTTCCTTGCGATTGAAGCGTAATGTTAGCGGCTATGCGGAAGCACTAGAACTAACAAGTTAGGAACTTACTGCCGAATTGGATTAGTTTTATTATTTTCGTAAGGGGAGTTATGCTTGACACAAATTTCAATCTTTAGCAAACTCAGTTTTGTTAGCAATAGCCCACAACAGGTTGGAAGCCATAAAAGTGGAGATCCGCTTGTGGTTGAACACGATGACGTAGTCACGTTTCTCTGGCGTGTCACTTCAAGCTTCGATCACGAAGAGAAAAGAATCGTGTTAAATGATGACAGTTGTGCTGACGAGTCACGCGATGAGGCTCTGAAAGACTGTTTTGACAATTGTGGATGCACGTGAATAAAGAAGAATTGCGAGAAGAACCAAAGTAAGAAGGATCCTTGTCTAGCATGAAGGCAGTAAGAAGGATAGCGCGAAGCTAAAACCACTGTATGCAACTGGCTGTCGTTATTAAGGCCAAAGAAGTTGGCTTTCATGATTGGTTCGCCATGGGTGAAGTGTACAGGTGAGCCACCTAACGACGGGAGAAGGATTTGCATTCCCCCTCACCCTCCATTACACTCCTATTATGGATGACAATAACATACCCCCCCCCCCCCCCCCCCCTCCCCTCACGGGACAATATAGCAATATAGCATTTATTACGCCTCCACCATCCCCACGGACCGGCCCCCACCTTGGACAGACTTGTAAATGTCCCCCTGGACAAGCTTGTGTTTTGTTCCATGGATCATCTCCCCTTGGACAAGCTTCTGTTCAGTATACCTTCTAGCCTCCCGGTACAGGCATTTAAATCCTGGACACCATTTATTGTCATCCATAGGGGTGTGCAGTTAAATATTAATTGGAATAGCCCAAAACGCTGTGTGATGGCCTTCTGGTAGGACCATTTATAAGTGAATTCTGTTCAAAGGTAACTGATAAATGCTTGTCTATGAACGGGAATTTCCTTCACAAATGTGTGTCCTCTGGTGGTCCCCACCAGAGTAAATCATCACTGGTAACCCCATAACCCCATAAGTCATATCTCTCTCGTGACAGAAGCTTCCAATGAGGACAGCTTTGTTCTTGACATGGCCACAAGCAATGCTGCTCTGGGGAAGGTATGTTCAAATGTGTATGTCTGCCAGTGAGCTGTTCTTGGCCGATGTTATTAGGTGGACATGGAGAAGAGGAAAGGGAACACTGGACCATCCTACCAGGATGAGGGGTGGACTACTCTGGAAAGGTGGGTGTATGTATATGTTTGTGTGTGCCATGTCACATGGATATGTTGCCAAGGGGTGTACTGCTTATCTGTGTGATGTTCTGCAAGCTTGCTATCCCCTCATTTGCTCCCATATTCTCTTCTCTCCTCCCCTTCCCCTCCTCTTGCCTTCTTTTCCTCTCTCCTCTACCTCCTCTCCCCTCCTCTCTCCTCTCCCCCTTTCTTCTTCTTTCCCCTCTTTCACTTCCTTCTCCAACTATTTGCCCCAGATAGTTTGGCCATGATGTTCTGTGCTGTACTCAGTGGTGCATGGTCATTTGCCCACCAGATATGAAAATGGCAAGCAATCTGGTAAGCATCTTTGGTGTGAATGGCCAACTGCTTTAATCCGCACACCATACATGCTCACATCAGGTACAGACATATATGGCAATTAATCATGATGTCTTTGCTACTAGTTTTGAAGAACGTACGAGTACCTTCAGTCAAGAGAAGAGGGCTTTGAATCCTGTGAGGATAGTTGTGATGGGGGTGTGTGTGCAGTCACATGCAAGAACTTTCAGAGACCTTAGCTGTTTAAAAGAAATTGTTTGATTATGATGTGATTTAGTGATGCCAGTGATATACTGCTGTGATGTGATGCGCTATATAAACAGGTATTATTATTCCAAGGTTACCCTTCCTTCTTTGTTTGCTCTCATGCGTGCAACATATAAGTAGGATCCCACCGGGGGAAAAATGCAGTGAAACAAGATATAAAAATTTAATAAAAATAAAATTGGTGATGTAGGATTTGTAGACAGCAATTGATTAAAAAGTAAGGAAACAAGGAATTACGGATATTATGCATTAATTGATTTATAAATATTACATACCTACATTATTTAGCAAATCTACCTGCCTGAAATCATGTGCTAAATGTAGGTATGTAATATTTATAAATCAATTAATGCATAATATCCGTAATTCCTTGTTTCCTTACTTTTTACTCAATTGCTGTCTACAAATCCTACATCACCAATTTTATTTTTATTAAATTTTTATATCTTGTACATGTAGCTGCTAGTTTCCGAGATAACTTCCTATGTTTTATAACATTATAAAATAATCGTGTTATAACATTTGAATTGCTGTATCTGCCGAACAATAAAGGCTATCGACTTCCTATTTTCAACACTTCATACTACACCATTGCCCTAGGGTAAAATACATTTTTGTGTCTTGCACTTGCTCAGTACCATCATTGCAACGTTCGATACCCCCACCAGGTTCAAACCCAACATAACTTTCTGTAGGAGTAATCAAATCGCTTCAAATTCGAGTTGTAGGTACAGAGGTCCTATATCTATCGATTTGTTCTGTTCGTTAATTTTTATGCCATCCGTTACGGAGATATAGTTGAACAAACTATTCGTGCACTTTTTCCCGCTCGATACGCGGCAATGATATAATCACCACCTCCCATACTTTGAGTGCGATTTGCCCAAATTATCGGCGCGAATCGAGCGGGAAAATGTGCATGTGCGTAGTTTGTTCAACTATATCTCCGTAATGGATGGCATAAAAATTAACGAACAGAACAAATCGATAGGTATAGGACCTCTGTACCTACAAACCGAATTTAAAGCGATTTGATTGCTCCTACAGATACAGAGACTGAGTCTGAGATACATAACATGCAGTGATGCAAACAGCGCGCTTGCTATCTAAATACTTGTAATTAACCATGCATTGTGCTTCAGCATGACATACGCCTCCAAACGTTAATCAGCTTAGCTCGCTAAAACACCCCCTCGGATGGAGCTGAAGAAGTATGAATTGTTAATAAATTGTTTAATAATATCATAATGTTTTGTGGTTAGCCATGAATTTTTAATAAATTGTTTAATAACATTAATTTATCCGACCTGCCAGGCCGGCCTGGCAGGCCGGGGCTGTCAGGCCGGCCGGTCACAGGCTGGACCCTGGCCTGACTTTCGGCAACCCTGATCTCCGGTACTAAATATGCTACGGTGACGCATAAAGTACTGTTAAACGCAGCTTTTTTTGCTCTTTCTAACGATAATACTATTATAATCTTTTGAGCATTTTTTTAAAAAATCCCGCAGTGCCTATCTTAATATCCATACCTCTCAAGCAAGTCACATAACACCAAAGAAAGCCTAAAACTAGACAAATGTCTTTGCTTTTCGAAAAAGTTCCAGTATCGTGGTCACTAAGAAGGTGTTGATTAATACTACACTGACGGCTCGAAGCTAATGTATTGAGCACGTGATCCGTTTTCCAATCCATTACGTATAATATCTATGGCGGGATTGTCACGCCGTAAATGGTCCGGGCTATAACCGGTCCGACCAGACCGTCCATGGTGCTACAGAGTGAGACGGTCCCCCTATGGTCTCCCTCTGCTACATATGGTCCCCTTTCATGGGCGGATACAGGATTTCAGACAAAGGGGGGTTGTTAATGAATAATAAGACGAGCGGGGGGGGGGGGGGGGGGTGCTGTCCGCTTTCGGCCGATTCTACGAGCAGGGGGGGGGGGGGTGCTGTCCGATTACGAGCGGGGGGGGAGAGGGGGGGTGCTGTCCGCTTTCAGCCGATTCCACGAGCGGGGGGGGGGGGGGGAGGGGGGGGGTGCTGTCCGCTTTCAGCCGATTCCACGAGCGGAGGGGGGGGGGGGGGGTGTACTGTCTGCGTGCGTGCGAGAAGCATTTTGGACAAAAGTAGAGGGTTGAAAACCGCCAAAACCCCCTAAAACTGCGTGCGAAAAAAAGGAATTCACTTGGACAAAAGGGGGGGTTGCAATCCCCAACCCCCCCCCCCCCCCCCCTCCCCCCCCTCTGTATCCGCCCCTGCCTTTTGTAGTCACAAATTTGTCAAGCTTTTCGAGCCGACCATAAAACATAAGATTCAGAAAATGACTTAAGAGTTAAGAAACATATCCGTGCCATATTTCTTGAGGCAGAGCATGCACTGAGCTGTTTTTAAAATGAGTAGCGAGTATATCAGCAAAAAGTTAAAGGAATATAGTATTGTTGATGACATACAACTCTTCATGCGTGCACAGATTTTCTTCGATCGTTATACGCTTAAATCTTCCAAGCGCAGTATCGGACGGATCGAGAGATACCATTTGCAACGACATGCATCAAGCTTACTGAACTTAGGACAATCAATTTACAGTTAATCATTTTGAGACAGTTGCAACGTGTAGTATTGGTATCTGTACTGTGTCAATCTGCTGACAGACGTGACAGTATATTGTGCAGTATTCGTATGTATTATAGTGGCGGATCCAGGAGGGAAACGGGGGGGGGGGGGGGGGGAGGGGGGGGGAGGGGGGGGGGGGGGGGAGGACGGCTCCCCCCTGCCAAATATAGTTAATTAGTATACGATACCTAGCTTCGCGCATCATTTATTCGCTGCGCATGCATGATAAATGGGTGCTTGTTTTAGATCGCTAAAAATGCCCCCTCCCCCTCCATCACCAATCTAATCGGGGGGCGGACCATCTATGGCAGAGGGAGACCATCTATGGCACCATGGATGGTCCTAGGGGGACCGTTCACAGCGCCACGGATGGTCCGGGGGGACCATCTGCAGTTGCCATGGATGATCCGGGGGGACCAATTATTGGGGGGACCATCCGTTGTGTGTTTTGCTAATCACATTTCAAATCGTAATAAGCCACGTTGCCATAATATACTCCTCATGTGAACTAATTTACACAGTTATACGTGATTTTGGCTACTGGGGGATGGATCAATTCACGTGACTGAGCGGATGATAATTAACATGGGTCTCGTATTTAAATTGCTTTCATTATATAAATTCTTCTTGTGTTTAAATTATAAATTAGCTATTCATTACATCTGATGTCGTGAAAGAACTTCTGTCTTGGTTTTAAATGTTTTTCATTATATAACTTCCAAAATTATCAATTACAACTCCTGTTCAGGCTGTGCTTTTAAAAATTGTATTCATTAAATGAATTTCTTTGTCTGCCTTAAAACGGTTGCGATTTCGGTGAGAATCGATTTCTTTTTTCAAAAAATTATACACGCTATAATTACCAGTGGTTGTCAAACGCTAACGGTTGCTATTTCGGTGAGAAACGATTTCTCTTTTTAATTATACACGCTATAATTACAGTGGTCGTCAAAATCAAATCTCCATTCTGTCAGGGAATTGAGTCCCCGGACTGTATTCCCTGGATTTACAATATTTTAGACGGACCGTATTCCCTAGGGAGTTGGGTCCGGGGGGGGGGGGGGGGGGACCGTATTCCCTAATTGGGCCGGACCGTATACCGGCTTCACACACAACGCCTGTACATTAAATTGTTCTCTTTTTTTAAGTTTTATAACAAAGTTAAATAATAATACGAATGCATGGTGCAGAAGCCACGCACTTAATTATGGTTTTACAAGCTCAGCGTACGATTGAATGGGAGGGGGGGGGGCTCATATTCATATTTGGGGGGCTAATGCCCCTTCCGCCACCCCTGAATCTAGCCATTGTTTTTCATCATTGCATGCCAAGCAAGAGAGGGAAGCGATATTGATTCTTACGAAGATGAATCAAGAAATTAATTTTACTGCAAATGTACTGCTTGCGATTTCAATATATACTGTAAATAATAAATACACATGTAGACAAGCATCGCTGATATTTGGCATGGCATAAATATGCATATGTACTGCGCATCTATATTGCCTCCTCCCCAGGCTAAGAATGATGCCGGCTGCAGGAAGGACTGTCTCTGCCCAACATAAAGATAGAGCTGTGTTGGCCCTCAGCATACTTTCAGTGGTATTCTATGCAGTAGGGCTGGCAATTATCATTAGATTGGGAGCCCACAAAGGTGTATCCAAAAGCAGCAGTGCCAGCTGCTCTCCACTCACTCAAAACTTTTCACGTTCTAGAGCTGCATCAGCACCTTCGACTTATACTACTACTGCTTCAGCTGCTACAGCTTTGGTTTATCCTCTGTTTTAACTACTACAAATCATACTACTGCTAGCAAGAAGCATGCATGTACCCATGGCCAGCTGTATTAATTTGTGCATTTCAAATTAAGTAAATGATCATCCAGTTATGTACATACACACGCCTATATGTTTAATTGACTTTAAGCTTATTTGCATGCTGCTAGATTTAGTCTTGTAGAATTTTGTTTGCTGTGCATTTTCCTACTAATATCAGTGAACCCTTATAAATTATCACATTGGCACATATGTCATGATAGCACCAACTATAAAGGGAAGGGCTGAATACTCAGTGGCGTCAACGCGATACCGTGTACGATACATAACGCTTTTGTACACTGCAAGTCCATATTAGGATTGCATGAACTGTTTCCCAGCCTTGTCATAGATGAAATAAAATGTTATCAGAGGGGACATTTTACCCTGGAGGGGGACAGCTTGCCCTAGCTTCGCATGGCCAGAAATTGCATGCCCTAATTAGTAATTCCTGACGCGTTATGACGTTTTTCCCGTTTCATTACCGTGCACGCGTCCATTGAAATGTATGGAGGATGACACTCTTTTGATCACTGTAACTCAGGAAAAGATGCCCATGACAAGGAAAAGGAACTTTATGATGAAGAGGATCATAAGGTATACCTCTGTCGTTAAACAAAAAAATTAGCCCTCTTCCTGACGTTTCCTCATTAGAATATCAGTGTTTCCATAGACATGTATGAATTTTGATTTTAAAAATGAGGGTTTTTCAAGACATTTATGCTTCCTGACGAAAATCCAAGCTAGATATCAAAAAGGAAAGACTAACTGCTGTTAGTAAAACCATTAGGGCTGGAGTGTGACATATTCTAACGTTCATGACCCTTATACCCTCGCTTCCCTGTTCACTTTTATCATTAAGGTTCATATGTCTTTGTAAATGCCAATGTTCAATAATAAATCGACAATCGCCGCGTGCGTGCCCTGCGCCGCGATGAAGGTTTTCAAACAAGAAGACACAAATCACCGACCACGGTATGAATCCTAGCAACGATGGTTCGATACTCGATAGCTTGTTACACAAGGGAAGGGCTGAATACTGTTGTGCGTGTGCATGGGTGGCTATATAGATGTTATTGTACTTATTATTTTTTTGGTAGTAGGCCTACTCGGCTGCTCCAACATTCTTTTTAAGCCCTAGCTGTAGGGCGTGATCATGTTCGGAGTGTTTTAGCTACCTATATGTACATGTACATGGATTCTAGAACGGCTTGTTTGGTTGCGTTGGTTTTAAACGATTCGATTCCGGCTTACTCACCTATATTGAAAAGCAAAGAAAGAAGAAAAGCCACATTTTTGCACCTCTTCTAATATTTCTAAAGATGGGCATGCTCTTACGTGCAAACCTGACGCCATATTTTTGGTAGGTTTTGTTCTCCAATTTTTTTTTTTGGTTGCAACTAATAGTACTTACTTATCCGTGTCTGTGCGGTGTGTCTATATATTTTTTCATCTCTGCAGAATGAAAACTACCAATACAGCAACCGTTTCACAGAGACGAACCTTATAAGGATATATCACGTGAGGAATATCAATTCAAATTTATTGACAAATGCAACCTACTTTTTTACTATATCCACATGGGGAAGGTGGAAAGGGTGACAGCCTTGTGATGGTGTAGGAGTTAGCCTTGTGAGTGTGTAGGGAGGTAGTCTTGTGAAGGTGGAGGGGGCCTTGTGAAGGTGGAGTGAGGTAGGTTTTTGACGGTGTAGGGAGGTAGCATTGTGAAGGTGGAGGGAGGTATTTTTGTGAAGGTGGAGGGAGGTATTTTTGTGAAGGTGGAAGAGGTAGCCTAGTGAAAGTGTAGGGAGGTTTTTTGTGATGGTGGAAGGAGGTAGTTTTGTGAAGGTGAAGGGAGGTAGTTTTGTGAAGGTGGAGGGAGGTAGCCTAGTGGAGGTGGAGAGAGGTAGTTTTGTGAAGGTGGAGAGAGGTAGCCTTGTGAGATAACAGGGGCGGATACAGGAATTCTTTAAGGGGGGGGCACGGTTAATAAAAGTTATTAAAAAGTGGGCGTGGATCCCCAGAAGGGGGTGGGTGCGGGAGGGGGATATGCCCCCTCCCGCGCGAAGCGCGGAAGCTTTTGATACTATCCAAGTATTAAAGCATTAAAACTATGCTAGTTTTAGTGCTTTATTTATATGCACAATTAAGAATTGCACTACAAGAAAAGTCGTGCGGTTAGATGAGCAAATAGTTTCGGGTCTGAAATTGTTGCGAAGAATGCTGCCATGTGCGTCGGACCTATCTCACATTGTGTATCATAGTCACAATGCTTTATTTGAGTCATAAATAGCAAAATAGGATATGAAATATTCATTTCAAGCCACTTTCCTTGCGATATATCCCACAATATGGCGATACATATGCACACTACAGTGAATATGCATCAAACACAATATATTCCGTTCTATGGGTACTACAGGCAGAGATAATATACAATCTTTGCTACAGGTAACAACTGTTCGATGTTAACGCAGGACCTACATGTGGCAGGCATCAATCAACCAATCACAAACCACACCCGGTTAGGTATGAAAAGGATATGTACATGGCCGATCAGATCGCTCCACTATCAGTGTGCGCTTGAAAAACACGCAGATTATTGAAGAACGAGTAACGTGCCACGTCGATCATGTGAATATAGTGGGATTATTGAATGGGGGGGGGGGGGGGGGGGGGCACGTGCCCCCGGTGCGCCCCCCCCCCTCCCCCTCCAGATCCACCCCTATCAGTACATTGTACATGTATCAGCGCTGTAGCTAACCGCGGCACTGTTTCGTGCGGTTATAATCGCGCGCGGTACGCAAAATATACTCATGAATATTTAATGAGTCGTCCGGAAGGGGGGGGCACGTCCCCCCCCCCCCCCCCCCCCCCCCCCTGGATCCGCCACTGGATAGCCTTGTGGAGGTAGAGGATAGAGTGCCTTGTGAAGGTGGATGGGAGATATCCTTGTGGAACAAGAGTACATGTAGGTTGGGAAAAGATAATAAGCTTACAATGTAGGCCCTTTCTCCCTAGAGATGAGGAATTTGATAGCACATCCCAGAGGCAGCCACTGGGATATGAATCAAATTAAGTTTAAAGGTTTACATACATATAGATGTAGGACCAAAAGTGGCTACAATTGTCACATCCTGTGGTGTCCACCTTTATTTGTTTGGTTAGAAAAGCTCCTTGTTTTGGTTGTACACATAGCACAGACACCAGTTGTCTGCCAGGTGAGGAGGCTTACCTACATGACCACCTGGTATGGACCAGGGACTGGACACAACGTTTTGCATCTCATGGACTGTGCCAGCCACCCTTCCAACATGCACCTGGTGAAACACTTCAGCAACAACTCAAATGGAAGGCTTTATGTTGTCTAGCTATATGTACATAGCTCTGCAGATGTATGTAATAGGTGATGTAACAGTTGTGGTGTGTCATTTATATTTATTTGGTTATGTTGTGTGTGTGTATGTGTGTGATAAATGTGGAAAGTTCAGAAGGTTTTACATGTACTAACAGAGAATGTAGCTGATGCAAAGTCTTTGTGGTCACCTATTTAATTAGGGTGCTGGCATGTGGTCATTAGTTATGGCTGTTATGTAAACGTTTCACATGCATGGCCCTCAGGGATGACAGGTGCATGTATGTGATCTTTTCTTCAACTGCATGCCCATGCAAGTCCTGTATCATGTGTGTGTATGTGTGTGTATGTGTGTGTGTATTTGCATGTACATGTGTGTGTATGTGTATGTGTATTTGCACGTACATGTGTGTGTGTGTGTGTGTGTGTGTGTGTGTGTGTGTGTGTGTATTTGCGTGCATGGTGCATGTTTGTATTTGCATTTGGGTGTGGGTGCGTGTGCATTTCCTTCCAGCCGCTCAATCATCAAAAAGTAGAACACACGGCATAACAAACACACACATCTCAGGCCAACTGCCGAATATGTTTACGGCTGTTCATCCTTCTTGTATACCCTAGCCAAAATTCCGGCGGAGCTGGGTACAGGACTTAACCTCGTAGCAGAGAAGCTGCGTTTATTGGGTCTGGAAACGAGGCTACTATGGAGTGACCTTGCCTGCCAATTGACTCATATACAGTACCGGCTCGATCATAGAGAATTTTCACACCTCGCTCATAGAGAAACTAATCGAATCCATTGCCCACTAAGCAAACTGACAGTGTTCATAGCGCTAACCTGTTAATGAGATTCGCTGCTTGCGTTGGTTGAGCTATAATCAGAATCATTATAAAGCAGTGGTTTCACTGTATAAACATATGATGAGAAAGCAAACAGTCAACAATGTTCCCTTATGCAAACAAAAGTGTACCTTGGGGGCCCAAAAGCGAAGCTCCATAATACAGCATTTCACGTGCTTGCTAGAACACACATACTTGCTAGTTAATTGAACTGAAAACATCTTCCAAAGTTAAAATGCAGAGCAAACAGGTTAAATCTCATCAAAATAATATTACCCTTACAATGCAATATGTTCTCAGCTAGTTCTGATTTAAATGGTCATCATGGCACTTTCTGAGAAAATCAGGGCAGTTTATACAATTGATACTTCATTTGAGCCTACCTCAAGTGAATCCATGTTGAGCTGTCCCAGTTACATAACTAAAAAATTATTTCTTCCCTCCCATTGGTTTATAGCACCATTTAAAGTCAATGTGTACCTTTAAAAAAAATTCTTTTCAACTGTTTACAAATACAAAATAAGTACAGTGCACAAAAGGAATAAATTTACACAGAAGTGGAATTGACAGGATGAGATGCAATATGTGAACACAATTCAACAGCTCCATTCATTAAATGATCGTCATTTAACTGTATTCCGATGTCATGCAGATCCTTAATTATCACTAGTGCTCGATTTAGCAGTTGCACTTTATCAACTGATGGTGGTGTCTCATCTAACTCAAAACTATCGTCCAAAGGACGTTCAAGTGACTCATCGAAACATGTGCTGTTGGATTCTTCTATATTCAACCATTCCTTCAACATATCAGCTGCAATGGTTTGTGCTGAGTCTACAACCACGTCAAGACCAGTTGTTTTCAACATTGTGCGCACAGGATTAGTTATCACTAAATGTGCCAACTTGTCACACATGTCTGCAATAGTATCAGATTCAAGTTTCTTGTGATACTCTTCACTACTTGATGTTAAGTCAGTTATCTCAGAAGCATGTAAACAGTTTGAGTGCCTCCAGCAAGAAGCTATCACTGTGGAGGACACACTATCCCAACAGTCTTTGAGAATGGCAATAGCATCCCCTACATGAGGGGGGCATCCGTAACTCAAACCTGCACACCCAGCAGGTAATTTGTTTGCCATCTCTTCTAATTGAGCAGAATACACTTCCGCAACTTGCACCATTTTGCCCAACAATGTGCATATATAACGTGCCTTTAACACGGCAATTATACCTTGATCAAGGGGTTGATATATCGAAGTAACATTTGGAGGCAACTTGATTAATTTAACTTGACCCAGTGGATCATTACAGTCATCACTATGGCCTGAGAAACCATCCAAAATAAGTGCCACGGGTTCTTTCGTCCACAAACGAATTTTAGGCAAAAATACCTCCTTCCACCATCTATCAAAGTTCACCCTATCATTCCATGAATTTTTTTGGTGAAAATAAGGAAGAGGCGACGGAGAGTCTTTAAAGCAACGTGGTTTTTTAGCTGATCCTATTATAACAGGCTCCAGTTTGAATTCACCGGTAGCATTGACACAAAGAATTATGGTTAGGCGTTCCTTTGCTTTCATCGCTTTACTACCACGATTTATCTGTCTTGGATCACCACTGTCTTTTATGTAATATGAATGGCTGGGTATTGCTCTAAAGAATAGGCCAGCCTCATCCATATTAAATATATTCTTAACATCATATCCTACAAGAAGGTCTCTGAAACATTTCATCTCTAGCTCCGCAGCTTCTAAATCAATATCACCCGCTTCTCCGTGCAGGCGAACACATTTGGATATATTGTATCGCCACCTCCAGTTTGAAAACCATCCATCTGATACTTTGAAGTTTGTAATGTTTCGTATCTTTGCTTCGTAAATAGCTCGTGCTTTTACAAGTTCGCGTGAAATCGGCAGTGGCTTTTTCCTGCCACGAAAAGCTCTAATAGAGCAAAACCACTCAAAAACAGACCGGTCTATATCTGGATATTTAGCTCTACTGACTAAAATTTTCGAATGCATAGATAAACCGTTCTTTAATTCTGTCAGGGAATGTTTAGCCTTCACAATCTTGTATGCTTGTTGAATGCTTATATCGTACTTCTTCGCTATATCTTCAACACGCGTACCTCTTTGTAACTCGGAAAGAATCTTCAGCTTTTCTGTACGTTGCAGACACCTTCTGGTTTTTCGTTTCCGTGAACAGTCAGCCATGCTTGCTAAACCGTGGATTAATACAATGGAGTGCAATGTTTAGAATTGAATGCCTCATTGTTATAAACACTGCGTTATTAAATTCTAAACAATGCACTCCATTGCAATCCACACGAGTGAAGCGAAAAGCCAGAAGGTGTCTACTACGTACAGAAAATGTCCGAATTACGAAGAGGTACGCGTAGCGAAGAAGTACAATGTACGATATAAGCATTCACCAGTCAAGAACGGTTTATCTGTGCATCCGAAAATCTCAGTCAGTAGCGATAAAAAGACCAAGTTTTTCAGGAAAAAGCAATTGCCGGTTTCACGCGAACTTGTAAAAGCACGAGCTGTGTAAGATGTAACATTAAAAAAAAACTTTCAAGTAGCAGATGGATTGTTTTTTAACTAGAGGTTGCGATACAATTTCTCCAAATGTGTCTGCCTGCATGGAGAAGCGGGCGATGTTGATTTACAAGCTGCGGAGCTAGAGATGAAATGTTTCAGAGACCTTCTTGTAGAATATGACGAATTTAATATGGATGACATACCCAACCATTCATGTGTCATAGAAGACCATGCATGGTGAACCCAGACAGATTGGTCGTGGTAGTGGAGGGATGAAAACCAAGGAATGCCTAACCATAATTCTTTGTGTTATTGCTACTGTAGCATGCACACTTGAGCCTAGGATCAGCAAAGAAACCACATTGATTTAAGCCTCTCCTTCACTTCTCCCTTATTTACACCAAGAACTATAGGGTGAACGTTAATAGATGGTGGAATGAATTAGAAGAGGATGCTATTGCCATTCTCAAAGACTGTTGGGATAGTGTGTCCTCCACAGTGATAGCTTCTTGCTGGAGGCACTCAAACTGTTTACATGCTTCTGAGATAACTGACTTAACATCAAGTAGTGAAGAGTATCACAAGAAACTTGAATCTGATACTATTGCAGACATGTGTGACAAGTTGGCACATTTAGTGATAACTAATCCTGTGCGCACAATGTTGAAAACAACTGGTCTTGACGTGGTTGTAGACTCAGCACAAACCATTGCAGCTGATATGTTGAAGGAATGGTTGAATATAGAAGAATCCAACAGCACATGTTTCGATGAGTCACTTGAACGTCCTTTGGACGATAGTTTTGAGTTAGATGAGACACCACCATCAGTTGATAAAGTGCAACTGCTAAATCGAGCACTAGTGATAATTAAGGATCTGCATGACATCGGAATACAGTTAAATGACGATCATTTAATGAATGGAGCTGTTGAATTGTGTTCACATATTGCATCTCATCCTGTCAATTCCACTTCTGTGTAAATTTATTCCTTTTGTGTACTGTACTTATTTTGTATTTGTAAACAGTTGAAAAGAATTTTTTTTAAAGGTACACATTGACTTTAAATGGTGCTATAAACCAATGGGAGGGAAGAAATAATTTTTTAGTTATGTAACTGGGACAGCTCAACATGGATTCACTTGAGGTAGGCTCAAATGAAGTATCAATTGTATAAACTGCCCTGATTTTCTCAGGAAGTGCCATGATGACCATTTAAATCAGAACTAGCTGAGAACATATTGCATTGTAAGGGTAATATTATTTTGATGAGATTTAACCTGTTTGCTCTGCATTTTAACTTTGGAAGATGTTTTCAGTTCAATTAACTAGCAAGTATGTGTGTTCTAGCAAGCACCTGAATTGCTGTATTATGGAGCTTCGCTTTTGGGCCCCCAAGGTACACTTTTGTTTGCATAAGGGAACATTGTTGACTGTTTGCTTTCTCATCATATGTTTATACAGTGAAACCACTGCTTTATAATGATTCTGATTATAGCTCAACCAACGCAAGCAGCGAATCTCATTAACAGGTTAGCGCTATGAACACTGTCAGTTTGCTTAGTGGGCAATGGATTCGATTAGTTTCTCTATGAGCGAGGTGTGAAAATTCTCTATGATCGAGCCGGTACTGTACAGTCATTATAGCTGTGAATATCCGCCGCCATGCATATGTTAATTCTTTAGCTAGTGGAAGGCAATATCCTTAACACACCTCCACGAGAACTTCTTGTTTGTTATCAAAAACAAGCCATGCAGTCGTCGTGGTAAACGTCGGAGCGATGCACATGCAGATATATACCGGGTGTCCACGAAAGAACGCAATGCTTTTGAACGGGAATAACTTTTGATAGGAGTATGAAAAAAATCTAATATTTAGAAACTAACAACTTGAGGTTAGGCAAATGTGTTTACATCATTTTATTTACAAGTTATTAACGATGCTTAATTAACTTTAATAAACACAACAAATTAACAACTTTAAAAGTGAAACCATGTTCAGACACACGTTTCGAAGCCAAAGCAAAATGATCATATTTTTAAACTGAAAGTAAGAGGCAACAACTATTTCACCACGTTTACGCATGCGCACTTGTGTCACTTCATTACATACGCAGGTCCCGTTCCGAGACTAGTGACGCAACCATTAACGGACCATATTAGCTCCACCCCCTTCAACTTGCACATTATCACGTGCCACTGAGCCCCACCTCCTCGAATTGCTTAATTTTTAATTGTTTTTTTTTAATTTAGTCTTATAAAGATCTAAGCTATCCTTGTGATATCATAGATACTACCGTACCTGCGGCTGCCGTATTACTACCTCTTCGTAAAAGAAAACATACACCCGCCGTAGGTCATTCATACGGGCGGTGCGCACCAATTAGCGTTCTTGCTACGTGTTTTGGACGAGATCGAGATTGTCATTCGCCTTACGTTATACAAAACCACACTGGAGAATGTCTTCGATGCAAATGGTTGGTGAGTTAAAGGCACGAACGACTGGGTGCCTATTGGCATACAATGTACGCACGGCCTACGGGTACACGCACACATTGGTGCAGTCCTTGCATCAAGCAAACTATACATCCTTTCAGCTAGCTCTAACTGGTATATGCCCGTAACACTAGAGAAGCCGCGTGTATACTGCCTACAGCACCTACTAATATTGAAGCCTAAGGCTTAATTCTTAGTGTGCTGTTTAGTTACCGATGTGTGTGTGTGAAAAAAAGTGCCGAACTGTTTGAGCATTCTTTTCAACAGTATTCAATGTCATAGGAACTGTAGATATGGCTCTCAACTGGTGTGTATGTGTATTTGTGAGTCATGGTGACTTCTGTTCAAATCTGTGATGTGTGCTAAGACCAAGTCTAATCAGTTTTAAAACCAACGTTGTTCATTAAGAAAGAGAGTGAGCAGTTTCACCTACATCAGGACTACTCTTTAGCGCTTAAAACTGGGCATGACTTGTAAAACAATACCACCTAATTCTCAGATCTAAATGTAATGTTGAGATGATCTTCAAGTGTCAGTGAATTCTGACTTGGTTGTTTCATGCAAATTTATACTGTTTGTAAAAAAAATATTTGGTGTTGTAGGTGGGTGTACTGTTGAGTAGCTTTGATAAACATTCACATACTTCCCGTTAGAGCTTAGTATCTTAATACAATTCATTTGCATGTTTCAAAAGTATTATTCTCATGCAATGAAAGCAATCTGCTTAGATGCCTGTTTGTCACTAAAGAGCATGTCACTTTGTCATGGAAAGATGAGCCAATAACTTCACTCACAAAATATAGCTGTTAAAAACCCATGTTCGGTACTTTTGTTACTCTCTACTGTGTGGTTGTCCAATCCAAAATACTCACCCAGTCAGGTTACCCTACCCATCACCTAAATACTGATGCAACACTGGAAAATACCTAGTAACCTGATTAAACCTTCAGGCTACCAAATATGTTTTACCCATCACATTCTCGCAGCAACAGGGCAATACATTTTAAATTCACACAAGCTAGTAACCTCTCTTCCAGCAGTTGTTTGAACAAATACAATATTTATCCTCTAGGTATACTCAAGGCTTTTGAACCAACACACACATATCACATACCAACAACGTAAATATGTCATTGATCCTAATCCATTTCTGACACTCTTACTAGTGCCTTAAAAGAACAAACCCACTTCATACATGCATGCATGCAGCTATGCAAATTCACATGCCATATTTCTCAAAACACCTACCATATTGTCACACCCCACCCTGTTATCAAATAATTTCTGAATAACCATAACATTACATCCTAACACACATATACACACGCACACAAACACACACATGCAAACTAAAACACACACAAATACACAACATACAAAAACACACAAGCACCCTCACATCACACACAACACACACAAATGCACACACATAGACATACACACATAAACACAAACAAAAACACACACACACACACACACACACACACACAAATAATGGATATTCCAAAAACTCAAGGCTTTCGAACCAACACACATCACATACCAACAACCTAAATGTAATACTTTGCAATAGTCTGTTATAATCGCATTACTGACTTAAACGAACCCACTTGATAGATGCATGTGTGCATGCATGCAGATACGCATATTCACATGCCATATTAATCATCTCAAAACATGTACCATATTGTCACACCCCACCCAGAGATCTTAATTATTAAAAATAATTATTGAATAACCATAATATTACATCCTTACACACACATGCACACGCACAAACACAAAAACACAAACACATAAAAATACACACATCCACATTACACACAAACACACATGCACCCACACATCAAATTAAACACACACACAAACACACACACACAAACAATGGATACTCCAAAAACTCAAGGCTTTCGAACACATACCAACAACCTAAATGTAATACTTTGCCATAGTTTGAATGTAATTGATTATAATCCCATTCCTGATTTTAACGTACACTCTTACTAGTGTCTGATGCAGTGTCTTAAGAACAAACCACTTGATACATGCATGCATGCAGCTACGCGATAGCTTATCATCTCTACCACATTGTCACACCCCGTGCAGAAATAAATAAAAATTATTCTGAATAACCTTAAAACATTACATCCTAATACACACACATACACACACATACAAACACACACACACACAAACACACACACAAACAATGGATACTCCAAAAACTCAACACACATCACATACCAACAACTTAAATGTAATACTTTGCCATAGTTTGAATGTAATTGATTTAACCCCATTCCTGACTTTAACGTACACTCTTACTAGTGTCTGATGCAGTGTCTTAAAAGAACAAACTCACTTGTTACATGCATGCATGCAGCTACGCGATAGCTTATCATCTGTACCACATTGTCACACCCCATGCAGAAATAAATAAGTTATTTTGAATAACCTTAAAACATTACATCCTTACACACACATACACACACATACAAACACATACACAAAACACACACACACACACACACAAACAATGGATACTCCAAAAACTCAAGGCTTTCGAACCAACACACATGTAATTGATTTAACCCCATTCCTAACTTTAACGTACACTCTTACTAGTGTCTGATGCAGTGTCTTAAAAGAACAAACCACTTGATACATACATGCATGCATGCAGCTACGCTATAGCTAATGACATTGTCACACCCCGTGCAGAAATAAATAAAAATTATTCTGAATAACCTTAAAACATTACATCCTTACACACACATACAAACACACACACACACACACACACAAACACACACACACAAACAATGGATACTCCAAAAACTCAACACACATCACATACCAACAACCTAAATGTAATACTTTGCCAGTTTGAATGTAATTGATTATAATTCCATTCCTGACTTTAATGTACACTCTTACTAGTGTCTGATGCAGTGTCTTAAAAGAACAAACTCACTTGTTACATGCATGCATGCAGCTACGCGATAGCTTATCATCTCTACCACATTGTCACACCCCATGCAGAAATAAATAAAAATTATTCTGAATAACCTTAAAACATTACATCCTTACACACACATACACCACATACAAACACACACACAAACACACACATACAAACACACACACAAACACACACACAAACACACACAAACACACACACACTCACACACACACACAAACACCACACACAAAAACACACACAAATTCAAAGTCGCTGTATTTCCTAGCCATCCACTGTATTTCAATTTCACTTAACATAATAATCAAGCTGTTTATCAGAATTTTTCTAGCAGTACGATATAGCACTACTGTGTGCATTCAACCACACTGAGAAGTATAATAACATTATGAGACGAAACAGGTACATGTACAATGTTATCGAGGTTAGTAATGTCAATTATGTCGTGATCCTAACTGCAGCCCATCAATTGAGAGCAGTAATCCTGCCTTTCTCACTACCCCCAGTGTCGCACTGTGGACCATAGTGGCTGGAATGGCCTGCATCTCATCAGTTATTGCCTGTCTTAGCTCATCCAATGTTGTCACTGCATTTGCATACACTTTGTTTATCAGTTAGCCCCATAGCCAGAAGTCCAATGGAGATAGATCAGGACTTTGTGCTGGCCATGGTATGGGTCCCCCTCTGCCCCTCCATCTGTCCTCCAGCTTTCCATCCAACCAGGCTCTAACACGGGTTTCATAATGAGCTGAGGTTCCATCATGCTGGAAAACAACAAATTCTTCCTCTTCCCCCATGATAGCTTGCAGGGCTGGCCATACCCTCTGCTGTAGTAGCTGAAGGTACACTTGCCCTGAGACACTTCCATTGATGGAGAAGGGGCCAATGATATGGTCTTTGATCAGCCCAGCCCAGACCATCACACCAGCCTTCTTCTGATTGCTGCATTCCATAAAAGCATGTGGGTTCTGGACTGACCATATGACAGCATTATGCCTGTTAACATGTCCATCCAAGTGGAAGATTGCTTCATCCGTCCACAGGATGTAGTCAGGGTAGGTGAAGTCCCTCTCAGCTGCTTCAAGGTAATCTTCTGCCCACTTGACTCTCTTGTCAATGTCACCTGGCAATAGAGCCTGTACTAGAGGCCGCCTATAGGCCTTCATCTTCAGGGTCTTCCTGAGCATCTTCTGTACACTTGATCGTCTCAATCCTGTCCCTAGATGGAGTCTTCTTATGCTCATAGTTGGGGTCTGCTGCATTTTCTGAGCAATTATGCCAACGTTCCTTGGCACCTGAACAGTTTTCTTTCTTCCACAGTTTGTTTTCAGCCTATCCTGCACTGTGCCATGCTCCACAAATTTGGACACCACCCTCAGAACTGTGCTACTGCATAGTGTCCTATAATTAGGGTACTCCCTCCGGAACAAGCTTACAGTAAGATAGGCATTCTTTCCATTAGAAAATGGCAACTCTTTGTTCAATTGACAGTCTTGGTACTCATGGCATTTTCAAGCATAGTGGAAATGTATACCCCCTTAATCTTACAGTATTTATACTTTTTAGGTACATTTTGATTGGATAACAATCCCTGCACTTGCATAGGACAACTATCCCTGCTTTCCTATTGGTTAACTACTTCTATCCATGCATTTTCATTGGTTAGGAGACAAAAATCCATTCTAAAAGTGATCCTTAATCGCAGCCTACATACCAACCCTTCCTTCTACATGCACTCTTCTCCAAGGACAAATATGCTCATCTGACTCAATACATACTCATAAACAGTACAACAATGCCTTAATTATGATTCAGACAGAATGTCTAGTCACCCTTAGTGAATGCTAATTATATAATAATTCAGCTGGCTTTCTCAAACAACCCATACAAAACCCTTCTTCCCAGCAGTAAGGCAATACCTCCTTAGCCCCGATCTTCATATGTAGGTAGTATCAAATGACTTTCCTGCCAGGACCTACATGTACACTGTGTGCTTATTGAGGTGTTTGATCAAATGGCATTGCTTTATAAGTTATCACCAATCACATCTCACACAAGAAAGGTGTTACTTTATGCAGCTGTAGTCAATTTTATAATTCTCCTGTGCAAGATGTACTGCCTATTTTACCCACTATAGATTTCAAAAAGACTAATACATACATTCCAGTCATTTGTATACAAATGCTAACCATGTAGCGAAATCTATATCCCACAGCAATCTCATCACAAAGGAAGTGCCAAAAAAAACCCCAACAGGAATCCTATTTCTACACACTTTCAGGGAGATCCTGAACACGCACGTACAGCCTCGGGGGTCTGGAGGAGTGCGTAAAGCAATTCATATGCTAATGCATGTCAGATGCATATTTTATTTCATACCGGTAGACACATCTTTATGTCATTTTCAGCTGTTTCAAAAGTAGTCAGGCACACAAACTCCCATGATATCCTCACAGTATAGACCTCTCAGACTTAAGTCAATTTCAATCTTATCCTCATTGTACTCTGATTTAGGTTAACTCTCTACAATAATTATACTAACATGATAGATTCAGGAAATAAAAGTAAAGGCCTTATTCGACTAAAACAGCATTCTGAATAATTCACATAACGATAGGGCTGGCAATCCAGTCTATACCCATGTTAAATTCCATTTCAAACCTTCAACTTTTGACTCATATACATACATTTAAAGGTGTCAGATGAAGTGCCTTCTAAAAATCTACATAAGGCTTTTCAAAAGAACTATACTTTTCAAAACCCAACAAATGTAACCCCTACTACATTCTCAAGCCAAATGACGGCAGTCCAGAAAATTTACATATTCCAATGTGGACTCACATGCTTTTTCTTACAGGTGTCTGGTGTAGTGGGGTTTGTAACCAACAAGCAAGACAATTTTGGTTTTCCATAACAACTAATGTACAGTAAATTTCCCATCATGTGCAAGTATTAAAATGGCATACAATTTGCCTGTACAAAAATTCATGTGCCAAGTAGCAAAATGTGTGTTATAACCACACCTTGCAAAACCTCAATAGTTTTACCAAGAATTAGCACTGACGCACAATACCATTACACCAACAGACTCCCAAATAAACAACTGTCCTTCGCAATTTCACAAACCACAAGGCTACACTAAAGTTCATCTGTAAAAATCTCTAGTTATGCTTTCCATAGTAATCCAATCACCCATGGCACTGACATACAACAGGACAATATCTAACACCAAACTTAATATCTTAAAGGTTTACAACGCCAATATCATTCCAATTTATCACTGTAGCTATAGACAGCTGTGCACAAACAATTAAGGAATGCAAAACACAAGTAAAAGTCTGAAATCCACACACTTTCATGATCAGGGAGGGACAAGTACTGTAATTATGGTTGTATGTTAATAATAACCGACAGCAACAGGGCAACACCACAATCATAGTGTAAAATAAAGCTATGTTTTGGGACGTCCTGTACTCATTACAGTGTCATGTGTACATACCATAAGTTATTCAGCAAGTAACTTTCCAGCAATGCGTTCTTTAAAAAATTTCCTCACTAACAGGGCAACATGTAATTTCCCAATCTTTGTATGTAAATGTTACATGCATTTTTAAAAAAATTCAGGGTCCTTCATGTTCGTCAAAAATGTGTAGATGTTCGGTGCAATGCCACTAAGTTTTTATCCCCCAACAGTCATTGAAAAATCACAACGAATGCGTATCAGTCAGAGTCTTAACTAGGAACATCATATCTGGCAATCCGCTCATCTGAACAAATACTCCAGCTAGGCTTTAACAAATACCACAAACACTATTTTGCATCCCCACAGCGGAAAATGTAACACAGTCCCAATCTTAGCCCTTAGTCAAAATAATGCTTTTATAAAACAGCCAAATCGTGCTCCTACAAAACTTTTGTAATGAGCACACTTTGCACTTTAAACAACATCTCTCACAAGGGACCATGCATAATAAAGTAGTGTTCCGAGGGGGAGGACAGTATGCTATAGACATTGTATGTTGTTTATAATATGTAAATCTGTAGTACACTCATGTAGTGCACTGTCACATCATACTTGCATGTAATAAAGAAATATAATTTAATCCTATTGTTATGCGATGTCAAACAGAAAAAATATTTTCCATGGCAGAAAATTTGCTGCGTGGTTTGTGATAAGGAAGTCAGTTTCCTAACACAATAACATAGAAGAAATGCATTGCAAGGGCCAGCTTGTGGTTAGAAAGTATGCCATGGACTGTTTATTAGCAATGAAGCCCTTGTACTAAATCCACTACACATACACAAATGTAGAGCATTTAACCCTCTGGCAAGCACCCTCTGTAACATGATGGTAACTGGAGCCACAGCGTGTTTGTATGTGTGTGTGTGTGTGTGTGTGTGTGTGTGTGTGTGTGTGTGTGTGTGTGTGTGTGTGTGTGTGTGTGTGTATGTGTTTGTGTGTGTATGTGTGTGTAAGGATGTAACATTTCAAGGTTATTCAGAATATTTTATTGCATGGGGTGTGACAATGTGGTAGGTGTTTTGAGATGATTAAAATGGCGTGTGAATTTGCGTAGCTGCATGCATATCAAGTGGGTTTGTTCTTAAGACACTGCATCAGACACTAATAAGAGTGCACGTTTAAGTCAGGAATGGGGTTATAAAAATTACATTCAAATTATGACAAAGTATTACATTTAGGTTGTTGGTATGTATGTGTGTGTTGGTTCGAAAGCCTTGAGTTTTTGGAGTATCCATTGTTTGTTTGTTTGTGTGTGTGATTGTGTGTGTGTGATTGTTTGTGTTTTTGTTGTGTGTATGTGTATGTGTACGCATTTGTGTGATGTGTGGGTGCATGGGTGTGTGTTGTTTGTGTTTTTGTGTTTGAGTGTGTGTGTTAGGATGTAATGTTATGGTTATTCAGAAATTATTTGATATCTGGGTGGGGTGTGACAATATGGTAGGTGTTTTGATATGGCATGTAAATTTGCGTAGCTGCATGCATGCATGTATGAAGTGGGTTTGTTCTTTTAAGGCACTAGTAAGAGTATGATCAATTACATTCAAACCATGGCAAAGTATTACATATTTACGTTGTTGGTATGTGATATGTGTGTGTTGGTTCAAAAGCCTTGAGTATCCCTGGAGGATAAATATTGTATTTGTTCAAACAACTGCTGGAAGAGAGGTTACTAGCTGGTGTGAATTTAAAATGTATTGCCCTGTTGCTGCGAGAATGTGATGGGTAAAACATATTTGGTAGCCTGAAGGTTTAATCAGGTTACTAGGTATTTTCCAGTGTTGCATCAGTATTTAGGTGATGGGTAGGGTAACCTGACTGGGTGAGTATTTTAGATTGGACAACCACACAGTAGAGAGTAACAAAAGTACCGAACATGGGTTTTTAACAGCTATATTTTGTGAGTGAAGTTATTGGCTCATCCTTCCATGACAAAGTGACATGCTCTTTAGTGACAAACAGGCATCTAAGCAGATTGCTTTCATTGCATGAGAATAATACTTTTGAAACATGCAAATGAATTGTATTAAATACTAAGCTCTAACAGGAAGTATGTGAATGTTTATCAAAGCTACTCAACAGTACACCCACCTACAACACCAAATATTTTTTTTACAAACGGTATAAATTTGCATGAAACAACCAAGTCAGAATTCACTGACACTTGAAGATCATCTCAACATTACATTTAGATCTGAGAATTAGTTTACAAGTCATGCCCAGTTGTAAGTGCTAAAGAGTAGTCCTGATGTAGGTGAAACTGCTCACTCTCTTTCTTAATGAACAACGTTGGTTTTAAAACTGATTAGACTTAGCACACATCACAGATTTGAACAGAAGTCACCATGACTCACAAATACACATACACACCAGTTGAGAGCCATATCTACAGTTCCTATGACATTGAATACTGTTGAAAAGAATGCTCAAACAGTTCGGCACTTTTATTCACACACACACATCGGTAACTAAACAACACACTAAGAATTAAGCCTTAGGCTTCAATATTAGTAGGTGCTGTAGGCAGTATACACGCGGCTTCTCTAGTGTTACGGGCATATACCAGTTAGAGCTAGCTGAAAGGATGTATAGTTTGCTTGATGCAAGGACTGCACCAATGTGTGCGTGTACCCGTAGGCCGTGCGTACATTGTATGCCAATAGGCACCCAGTCGTTCGTGCCTTTAACTCACCAACCATTTGCATCGAAGACATTCTCCAGTGTGGTTTTGTATAACGTAAGGCGAATGACAATCTCGATCTCGTCCACAACACGTAGCAAGAACGCTAATTGGTGCGCACCGCCCGTATGAATGACCTACGGCGGGTGTATGTTTTCTTTACGAAGAGGTAGTAATACGGCAGCCGCAGGTACGGTAGTATCTATGATTTCACAAGGATAGCTTAGATCTTTATAAGACTAAGTTTAAAAAAAACAATTAAAAATTAAGCAATTTGAGGAGGTGGGGCTCAGTGGCACGTGATAATGTGCAAGTTGAAGGGGGTGGAGCTAATATGGTCCGTTAATGGTTGCGTCACTAGTCTCGGAACGGGACCTGCGTATGTAATGAAGTGACACAAGTGCGCATGCGTAACCGTGGTGAAATAGTTGTTGCCTCTTACTTTCAGTTTAAAAGGTGATAAAAATATGATCATTTTGCTTTTGGCTTCGAAACGTGTGTCTGAACATGGTTTCACTTTTAAAGTTGTTAATTTGTTGTGTTTATTAAAGTTAATTAAGCATCGTTAATAACTTGTAAATAAAATGATGTAAACACATTTGCCTAACCTCAAGTTGTTAGTTTCTAAATATTAGATTTTTTTCATACTCCTATCAAAAGTTATTCCCGTTCAAAAGCATTGCGTTCTTTCGTGGACACCCGGGGTATATAGGGACGGAATCGCCCA
Source organism: Spongilla lacustris (assembly GCA_949361645.1). Lineage (NCBI taxonomy): Eukaryota > Metazoa > Porifera > Demospongiae > Spongillida > Spongillidae > Spongilla > Spongilla lacustris. The sequence continues at coordinate 19,016,833 of OX442416.1, read as the reverse complement.
TGCATCTTAAAGAGCGAGTCTCGTAGTCACACCTATATACATATTATGTAGTAGCTACTCCACAGCAGTGGTTCTATTAGTTCGACCTTCGCATTATGGGGGTTTCAAGCCTATCCAGTTGAAGTTCGATGTTGTACGTCTGGCTAGCGAGACTAGCGTATACGAAGAATTAGATTGATAGTGAGTGTAGAGCTATTACGATACTATCAGATGGGTACAAATATTGGTATAGGCTTGATACGCCAAAAGGCTACGCCCAACTACTATACAATGAATCAAAATGGTTAAAAAACAGATCACTTGACCTCGCAGAATGCATCCAAGGGCAGGGGCACGAGTACAACAAAATGTTTTTAGTCGCGCATGCGTATGGTTAGATCACTAAAATCGATGATAGCTTTAGTTTGGAAGGATTTTATGTAACAGCGATGGCTATTCCTAACTTCCCTGCCATGCAGACATATAATGCATTCATTAAAAGACAATAAAAATAATCTATTTAAATAAATTAATTAGCAGTTTTAATAACGTGATAAATCTCTAAAGTACCTAGTGAGTTTAATGGTGCAATTAGATATTTTTATCACAATCATACGCCGAGTTATGCATTGATGTCCACAATTTCTGGACATGCATGCATGCATGTCATGCGTAGATTGTCCGGGAGGACATTGTACACTAGTGCAAGATGTCCGGGGGACAAATTTTAGGGGGAACATTGCAGTGCCGTCGAGATGAGGGAGGGGGGGGGGGGGGGGGGGGGGGGGGGGTACACTACTCCGGGCCCCGCGGCACAAAGGGGGCCCCGCGATCCCTATAACCTATAAATAATTTCTTTTTTCCAATTGTGTGCGACGACTGGCCTTTTCGTCTTCGCTCGAGCACTGAATTTTTCACTCACTACCACAGTTAGTCTGTACTGAGTGCACAATCCTGGCGCACATGGGAAAAAAAAATCGTAGTAGATATATTTTAATGGTTAATGAATAATAGAAAATTCCGGCAAGGTCTGATACGCCCAAAATATATAACGCAGAAAATGCGTCGATACAAAAGTGGTGCTGCCAAACGAATGCTTCATGTGCATGGCATCCCTGGTGACAATGTGACATATCGCAGCACACTAGTCCAGAGATAACTAGTCTGTCGGCAGTCACTGAACACCGCTATAGTCTAATTTATACTTTTCATTGGAGCTTTTTCATTTAGTAATGCATGTACATGTAGGCTTTTAATCGTCATTAATGTATAATCTAAAGTCGCGGTGCCGGACGAACGTTTCGCACTGAGATGAAATCGATTAAATTTAGTCCATTAATCTTTCAGCCTGCATGTTTTAGAACAATTTCATAGTAGCAGAGATATCCGGCGTATAGATTATCTCTGATAGTTTCAGCCTACAGGATCAAGGGGGTCCCCGTGAGCGTCCTTCCCCGGGGCCCCAACCTGGCTCTCAACGGGCCTGGGACGACACCGGGCCCACCCCCTCGATGCACCAATGGTGCTATGATTTTGAAATAAAAATTCTTTCGATGGTACGCCTTTAAAAATTTTCTTCCTCAGTCTCATCTCTTTACAAATATTTATAGACATATACTTATACTATACCCGGGTGTCCACGAAAGAACGCAATGCTTTTGAACGGGAATAACTTTTGATAGGAGTACGAAAAAAATCTAATATTTAGAAACTAACAACTTGAGGTTAGGCAAATGTGTTTACATCATTTTATTTACAAGTTATTAACGATGCTTAATTAACTTTAATAAACACAACAAATTAACAACTTTAAAAGTGAAACCATGTTTAGACACACGTTTCGAAGGCAAAATCAAAATGATCATATTTTTATCACCTTTTAAACTGAAAGTAAGAGGCAACAACTCTTTCACCACGGTTACGCATGCGCACTCGTTACACTTCATTGCATACGCTCGTCCCGTTCCGAGACTAGTGACGCAACCATTAAAGCACCATATTAGCTCCACCCCTTCAACTTGCATATTATCACGTGCCACTGAGCCCCACCCCCTCGAATTGCTTAATTTTTAATTGTTTTTTTAATTTAGCATCCTTGTGAAATCATAGATACTACCGTACCGGCGGCTGCTTATCTCTCGCTTTTAGAAATGAACTAGCCGTATTACTATCTCTTCGTAAAAGAAAACATACACCCGCCGTAGGTCATTCATACGGGCGGTGCGCACCAATTAGCGTTCTTGCTACGTGTTGTGGACGAGATCGAGATTGTCATTCGCCTTACGTTATACAAAACCACACTGGAGAATGTCTTCGATGCAAATTGTTGGTGAGTTAAAGGCACGAACGACTGGGTGCCTATTGGCATACAATGTACGCACGGCCTATAGACGGGTACACGCACACATTGGTGCAGTCCATGCATCAAGCAAACTATACATCCTTTCAGCTAGCTCTAACTGGTATATGCCCGTAACACTAGAGAAGCCGCGTGTATACTGCCTACAGTACCTACTAATATTGAAGCCTAAGGCTTAATTCTTAGTGTGCTATTCTGAAAAAAAGTGCCGAACTGTTTGAGCATTCTTTTCAACAGTATTCAATGTCATAGGAACTGTAGATATGGCTCTCAACCGGTGTGTATGTGTATTTGTGAGTCATGGTGACTTCTGTTCAAATCTGTGATGTGTGCTAAGACCAAGTCTAATCAGTTTTAAAACCAACGTTGTTCATTAAGAATGAGAGTGAGCAGTTTCACCGACATCAGGATTACTCTTTAGCGCTTACAACTGGGCATGACTTGTAAAATAATACCATCTAATTCTCAGATCTAAATGTAATGTTGAGATGATCTTCAAGTGTCAGTGAATTCTGACTTGGTTGTTTCATGCAAATTTATACTGTTTGTAAAAAAAATATTTGGTGTTGTAGGTGGGTGTACTGTTGAGTAGCTTTTTTAAACATTCACATGCTTCCTGTTAGAGCTTAGTATTTTAATACAATTAATTTGCGTGTTTCCAAAGTATTATTCTCATGCAATGGAAGCAATCTGCTTAGATGCCTGTTTGTCACTAAAGAGCATGTCACTTTGTCATGGAAGGATGAGCCAACAACTTCACTCACAAAATATAGTTGTTAAAAACCCATGTTTGGTACTTTTGTTACTTTCTACTGTGTGGTTGTCCAATCCAAAATACTCACCCAGTGAGGTTACCCTACCCATCACCTAAATACTGATGCAACACTGGAAAATACCTAGTAACCAGATTAAACCTTCAGGCTTCCAAATATGTTTTACCCATCACATTCTCGCAGCAACAGGGCAATACTTTTTAAATTCACACCAGCTAGTTACCTCTCTTCCAGCAGTTGTTTGAACAAATACAATATTTATCCTCCGGGATACTCAAGGCTTTTGAACCAACACACATGTATCACATACCAACAACCTAAATATGTATTGAATGTAATTGATCCTAATCCCATTTCTGACACTCTTACTAGTGCCTAAAAAGAACAAACCCACTTCATACATGCATGCATGCAGCTACGCAAATTTACATGCCATATCAAAACACCTACCATATTGTCACACCCCACCCAGATATCAAATAATTTCTGAATAACTATAACATTACATCCTAACACACACACTCAAACACAAAATCAAACACAAACAACACACATACATGCACCCACACATCACACACAAATGCGTACACATACACATACACACATGCACACACACAAACAAAAATACACACAAACACCCACACACACAAACACAAACACACACACAAACACATACACATACACACATACACACACAAACAATAACACACACAAACACACACACACAAACACACAAACAATGGATACTCCAAAATCTAAAGGCTTTCGAACCAACACACACATCACATACCAACAACCTAAATGTAATACTTTGTCATAATTTCAATGTAATTGATTATAATCCCATTCCTGACTTAAACATGCACTCTTATTAGTGTCTGATGCAGTGTCTTAAGAACGAACCCACTTGATATACATGCATTGCTGCTATGCAAATTCACATGCCATATTAATCTTCTCAAAACACCTACCACATTGTCACACCCCATGCAATAAAATATTCTGAATAACCTTGAAATGTTACATCCTTACACAGGTAGTGACCTCGCATAACAATAGGATTATTTTATATTTCTTTATTACATGCAAGTATGATGTGACAGTGCACTATATGACTGTACTACAGATTTACAGATTATAAACAACATACAATGTCTATAGCATACTGTCCTCCCCCTCGGAGCACTACTTTATTATGCATGGTCCCTTGTGAGAGATGTTGTTTAAAATGCAAAGTGTGCTCATTACAAAAGTTTTGTAGGAGCACGATTTAGCTGTTTTATAAAAGCATTATTTTGACTAAGGGCTAAGATTGGGACTGTGTTACATTTTCCGCTGTGGGGATGCAAAATAGTGTTTGTGGTATTTGTTAAAGCCTAGCTGGAGTATTTTTTCAGATGAGTGGATTGCCAGATATGATGTTCCTAGTTAAGACTCTGACTGATAAGCATTCATTTTGATTTTTCAATGACTGTTGGGGGATAAAAACTTAGTGGCATTGCACCGAACATCTGCACATTTTTGATGAACATGAAGGACCCTGTGCATGTAACATTTACATACAAAGATTGGGAAGTTACATGTTGCCCTGTTATTGTGAGGAAATTTTTAAAAGTACGCATTGCTGGAAAGTTACTTGCTGAATAACTTATGGTATGTACACATGACACTGTAATGAATACAGGACGTCCCAAACATAGCATTATTTTACACTATGATTGTGGTGTTGCCCTGTTGTTGTCAGTTATTATTCACATACAACTATAATTACAGTACTTGTTCCTACCTGATCATGAAAGTGTGTGGATTTCAGACCTTTACTTGTGTTTTGCATTCCCTAATTGTTTGTGCACAGCTGTCTATAGCTATAGTGATAAATTGGAATGATACTGGCGTTGTAAACCTGTAAGATATCAAGTTTGGTGTTAGATATTGTCCTGTTGTATGTCAGTGCCATGGGTGATTGGATTACTATGGAAGCATAACTAGAGATTTTTACAGATGAACTTTAGTGTAGCCTTGTGGTTTGTGAAATTGGAAAGGGCAGTTGTTTATTTGGGAGTCTGTTGGTGTAATGGTATTGTGCGTCGGTGCTAATTCTTGGTAAAAGTATGGAGGTTTTGCACGGTGTGGTTATAACACCCTTTATGCTGCTTGGCACATGAATTTTTGTACAGGCAAATTGTATGCCATTTAAATACTTGCACATGATGGGAAATTTACTGTACATTAGTTGTTATGGAAAACAAAAATTGTCTTGCTTGTGGGTTACAAACTCCACTACACCAGACACCTGTAAGAATAAGCATGTGAGTCCACATTGGAATATGTAAATTTTCTGGACTGCCGTCATTTGGCTTGAGAATGTGGTAGGGGTTATATTTGTTGGGTTTTGAAAAGTATGTTAGTTCTTTTGAAAAGCCTTATGTAGATTTTTAGAAGGCACTTCATCTGACACCTTTAAGAGTATGTATGTGAGTCAAGAGTTGAAGGTGTGAAATGGAATTTAACATGGGTATAGCCAACTGGATTGCCAGCCCTATCGTTATGTGAATTGTTCATAATGCCGTTTTAGTCGAATAAGACCTTTACTTTTATTTCCTGAATCTATCATGTTAGTATAATTATTGTAGAGAGTTAACCTAAATCAGAGTACAATGATGATAAGGTGAGAAATGTAATTGAAATTGACTTAAGTTTGAAAGGTCTATACTGTGAGGATATCATGGTAGTTTGTGTGCCTGACTACTTTTGAAACAGCTGAAAATGACATACACATGTGTCTACCGGTATGAAATAAAATATGCATCTGACATGCATTAGCATATGAATTGCTTTAAGCACTCCTCCAGACCCCTGAGGCTGTACGTGTGTGTTTAGGATCTCCCTGAAAGTGTGTAGAAATAGGATTCCTGTAGGGGTTTTTTGGCACTTCCTTTGTGATGAGATTGGTGTGGGATATAGATTTCGCTAGATGGTTAGCATTTGTATACAAATGACTGGAATGTATGTATTAGTCTTTTTGAAACCTATAGTGGGTAAAATAGGCAGTACATCTTGCACAGGAAGATTATAAAATTGACTACAGCTGCATAAAACTGAAGGTTAAATCTTCCTTGTGTGAGATGTGATTGGTGATAACTTATAAAGCAATGCCATTTGATCAAACACCTCAAAGAGCACACAGTGTACATGTAGGTCCTGGCAGGAAAGTCATTTGATACTACCTACATATGAAGATCGGGGCTAAGGAGGTATTGCCTTACTGCTGGGAAGAAGGGTTTTGTATGGGTTGTTTTGAGAAAGCCAGCTGAATTATTATAATTAGCATTCACTAAGGGTGGCTAGACATTCTGTCTGAATCATAATTAAGGCATTGTTGTACTGTTTATGAGTATGTATTGAGTCAAATAATCGATGAGCATATTTGTCCTTGGAGAAGAGTACATGTAGAAGGAAGGGTTGGTATGTAGACTGCGATTAAGGATCACTTTTAGAATGGATTTTTGTCTCCTAACCAATGAAAATGCATGGATAGAAGTAGTTAACCAATAGGAAAGCAGGGATAGTTGTCCAATGCAAGTGCAGGGATTGTTATCCAATCAAAATGTACCTAAAAAGTATAAATACTGAAAGATTAAGGGGGTATACATTTCCACTATGCTTGAAAATGCCACGAGTACCAAGACTGTCAATTGAACAAAGAGTTGCCATTGTGAGGCTGTACTTTTCTAATGGAAAGAATGCCTATCTTACTGTAAGCTTGTTCCGGAGGGAGTACCCTAATTACAGGACACTATGCAGTAGCACAGTTCTGAGGGTGGTGTCCAAATTTGTGGAGCATGGCACAGTGCAGGATAGGCTGAAAACAAACTGTGGAAGAAAGAAAACTGTTCAGGTGCCAAGGAACGTTGGCATCATTGCTCAGAAAATGCGACAGACCCCAACTATGAGCATAAGAAGACTCCATCTAGGGACAGGATTGAGACGATCAAGTGTACAGAAGATGCTTAGGAAGACCCTGAAGATGAAGGCATACAGGCGGCCTCTAGTACAGGCTCTATTGCCAGGTGACATTGACAAGAGAGTCAAGTGGGCAGAAGATTACCTTGAAGCAGCTGAGAGGGACTTCACCTACCCTGACTACATCCTGTGGACGGATGAAGCAATCTTCCACTTGGATGGACATGTTAATAGGCATAATGCTGTCATATGGTCAGTCCAGAACCCACATGCTTTTATGGAATGCAGCAATCAGAAGAAGGCTGGTGTGATGGTCTGGGCTGGGCTGATCAAAGACCATATCATTGGCCCCTTCTTCATCAATGGAAGTGTCACAGGGCAAGTGTACCTTCAGCTACTACAGCAGAGGGTATGGCCAGCCCTGCAAGCTATCATGGGGGAAGAGGAAGAATTTGTTGTTTTCCAGCATGATGGAGCCTCAGCTCATTATGAAACCCATGTTAGAGCCTGGTTGGATGGAAAGCTGGAGGACAGATGGATGGGCAGAGGGGGACCCATACCATGGCCAGCACGAAGTCCTGATCTATTTCCATTGGACTTCTGGCTATGGGGCTACCTGAAAAACAAAGTGTATGCAAATGCAGTGACAACATTGGACGAGCTAAGACAGGCTATAATTGATGAAATGCAGGCCATTCCAGCCACAATGGTCCACAGTGCGACACTGGGGGTAGTGAGAAAGGCAGGATTACTGCTATCAATTAATGGGCTGCAGTTAGGATCACGACATAATTGACATTACTAACCTTGATAACATTGTACATTTACCTGTTTTGTCTCATAATGTTATTATACTTCTCAGTGTGATTGAATGCACACAGTAGTGCTGTATCATACTGCTAGAAAAATTCTGATAAACAGCTTGATTAATATGTTAAGTGAAATTGAAATACAGTGGATGGCTAGGAAATACAGCGATTTTGAATTTGTGTGTGTTTGTGTGTGTGTTTTTGTGTGTGTGTTGTGTGTGTGTTTTTGTGTGTGTTTGTATGTGTGTGCATGTGTGTGTAAGGATGTAATGTTTTAAGGTTATTCAGAATAATTTTTATTTATTTCTGCATGGGGTGTGACAATGTGGTAGAGATGATAATCTATCGCGTAGCTGCATGCATGCATGTAACAAGTGAGTTTGTTCTTTTAAGACACTGCATCAGACACTAGTAAGAGTGTACGTTAAAGTCAGGAATGGGATTATAATCCATTACATTCAAACTATGGCAAAGTATTACATTTAGGTTGTTGGTATGTGATGTGTGTTGAGTTTTTGGAGTATCCATTGTTCGTGTGTGTGTGTTTGTGTGTTTGTGTGTGTGTGTTTGTGTGTGTTTGTATATGTGTGTGTATGTGTGTGTAATGATGTAATGTTTAAAGGTTATTCAGAATAATTTTTATTTATTTCTGCATGGGGTGTGACAATGTCATTAGCTATAGCGTAGCTGCATGCATGCATGCATGTATCAAGTGGGTTTGTTCTTTTAAGACACTGCATCGGACACTAGTAAGAGTGTACGTTAAAGTCAGGAATGGGGTTATAAATCAATTACATGTGTGTTGGTTTGAAAGCCTTGAGTTTTTGGAGTATCCATTGTTTGTGTGTGTGTGTGTTTGTGTGTTTGTGTGTGTTTGTGTGTGTGTTTTTTGTGTATGTGTTTGTATGTGTGTGTATGTGTGTGTAAGGATGTAATGTTTTAAGGTTATTCAGAATAATTTTTATTTATTTCTACATGGGTGTGACAATGTGGTAGAGATGATAAGCTATCGCGTAGCTGCATGCATGCATGTATCAAGTGAGTTTGTTCTTTTAAGACACTGCATCAGGCACTAGTAAGAGTGTACATTAAAGTCAGGAATGGGATTATAATCAATTACATTCAAACTATGGCAAAGTATTACATTTAGGTTGTTGGTATGTGTTCGAAAGCCTTGAGTTTTTGGAGTATCCATTGTGTGTGTGTTTGTGTGTGTGTTTGTATGTGTGTTTGTGTGTGTGTTTGTAGTGTTTGTGTTTATATTTGTGTATGTGTGTGTGTGTGTGTTTAATTTGATGTGTGGGTGCATGTGTGTTTGTGTGTTATGTGGTTGTGTGTATTTTTTATGTGTTTGTGTTTTTGTGTTTGTGTGTGTGCATGTGTGTGTAAGGATGTAATATTATGGTTATTCAATAATTATTTGATCTCTGGGTGGGGTGTGACAATATGGTACATGCTTTGAGATGATTAATATGGCATGTGAATATGCGTAGCTGCATGCATGCACACATGCATCTATCAAGTGAGTTCCGCACACATGCAGCTATCAAGTGGGTTCGTTTAAGTCAGTAATGCGACAATAACAGACTATTGCAAAGTATTACATTTAGGTTGTTGGTATGTGATGTGTGTGTTGGTTCGAAAGCCTTGAGTTTTTGGAATATCCTTTCTTTGTGTGTGTGTATGTGTGTGTGTTTTTGTTTGTGTGTTTATGTGTGTATGTCTATGTGTGTGTTGTGTGTGATGTGAGGGTGCTTGTGTGTTTTTGTATGTTGTGTATTTGTGTGTGTTTTAGTTTGCATGTGTGTGTTTGTGTGCGTGTGTGTATGTGTGTTAGGATGTAATGTTATGGTTATTCAGAAATTATTTGATAACAGGGTGGAGTGTGACAATATGGTAGGTGTTTTGAGAAATATGGCATGTAAATTTGCGTAGCTGCATGCATGCATGTATGAAGTGGGTTTGTTCTTTTTAGGCACTAGTAAGAGTGTCAGAAATAGGATTAGGATCAATGACATATTTAGGTTGTTGGTATGTGATATGTGTGTGTTGGTTCAAAAGCCTTGAGTATCCCTGGAGGATAAATATTGTATTTGTTCAAACAACTGCTGGAAGAGAGGTAACTAGCTGGTGTGAATTTAAAAAGTATTGCCTTGTTGCTGCGAGAATGTGATGGGTAAAACATATTTGGAAGCCAGAAGATTTAATCAGGTTACTAGGTATTTTCCAGTGTTGCATCAGTATTTAGGTGATGGGTAGGGTAACCTCACTGGGTGAGTATTTTGGATTGGACAATCACACAGTAGAAAGTAACAGAAGTACCAAACATGGGTTTTTAACAGCTATATTTTGTGAGTGAAGTTATTGGCTCATCCTTCCATGATAAAGTGACATGCTCTTTAGTGACAAACAGGCATCTAAGTAGATTGCTTCCATTGCATGAGAATAATACTTTGGAAACACGCAAATGAATTGTATTAAAATACTAAGCTCTAACAGGAAGCATGTGAATGTTTATCAAAGCTACTCAACAGTACACCCACCTACAACACCAAATATTTTTTTTACAAACAGTATAAATTTGCATGAAACAACCAAGTCAGAATTCACTGACACTTGAAGATCATCTCAACATTACATTTAGATCTGAGAATTAGATGGTATTATTTTACAAGTCATGCCCAGTTGTAAGCGCTAAAGAGTAATCCTGATGTCGGTGAAACTGCTCACTCTCATTCTTAATGAACAACGTTGGTTTTAAAACTGATTAGACTTGGTCTTAGCACACATCACAGATTTGAACAGAAGTCACCATGACTCACAAATACACATACACACCGGTTGAGAGCCATATCTACAGTTCCTATGACATTGAATACTGTTGAAAAGAATGCTCAAACAGTTCGGCACTTTTTTTCAGAATAGCACACTAAGAATTAAGCCTTAGGCTTCAATATTAGTAGGTACTGTAGGCAGTATACACGCGGCTTCTCTAGTGTTACGGGCATATACCAGTTAGAGCTAGCTGAAAGGATGTATAGTTTGCTTGATGCATGGACTGCACCAATGTGTGCGTGTACCCGTCTATAGGCCGTGCGTACATTGTATGCCAATAGGCACCCAGTCGTTCGTGCCTTTAACTCACCAACAATTTGCATCGAAGACATTCTCCAGTGTGGTTTTGTATAACGTAAGGCGAATGACAATCTCGATCTCGTCCACAACACGTAGCAAGAACGCTAATTGGTGCGCACCGCCCGTATGAATGACCTACGGCGGGTGTATGTTTTCTTTTACGAAGAGATAGTAATACGGCTAGTTCATTTCTAAAAGCGAGAGATAAGCAGCCGCCGGTACGGTAGTATCTATGATTTCACAAGGATGCTAAATTAAAAAAACAATTAAAAATTAAGCAATTCGAGGGGGTGGGGCTCAGTGGCACGTGATAATATGCAAGTTGAAGGGGTGGAGCTAATATGGTGCTTTAATGGTTGCGTCACTAGTCTCGGAACGGGACGAGCGTATGCAATGAAGTGTAACGAGTGCGCATGCGTAACCGTGGTGAAAGAGTTGTTGCCTCTTACTTTCAGTTTAAAAGGTGATACAAATATGATCATTTTGATTTTGCCTTCGAAACGTGTGTCTAAACATGGTTTCACTTTTAAAGTTGTTAATTTGTTGTGTTTATTAAAGTTAATTAAGCATCGTTAATAACTTGTAAATAAAATGATGTAAACACATTTGCCTAACCTCAAGTTGTTAGTTTCTAAATATTAGATTTTTTTCGTACTCCTATCAAAAGTTATTCCCGTTCAAAAGCATTGCGTTCTTTCGTGGACACCAGGGTTGCCGAAGGCCAGCCCGGCCTGCTAGGTCGGCCTGCCAGGCCGGACATTTAGCTTGGCCTGGCAGGCCGGACCGTGACCTGACAGGCCGGCAGGCCGGGATCCACCCACTTATTATAATAAATTATTAATTCATTTCGCGATGTCTATAGCTATATATGGGACAGTTTCCGAGATAACTTCCTATACAGTTTTATAACATTATAGAATAATCGTGTTATAACATTTGAATTGCTGTATCTGCCGAACAATAAAGGCTATCAACTTCCTATTTTCAACACTTCATACTACACCATTGCCCTATAGGGTAAAATACATGTACACTTTTGTGTCTTGCACTTGCTCAGTACCATCATTGCAACGTTAGATACCCCACCAAGTTCAAACCCAACATAACTTTCTGTAGGAGTAATCAAATCGCTTCAAATTCGGTTTGTAGGTAGAGAGGTCCTATATCTATCGATTTGTTCTGTTCGTTAATTTTTATGCCATACGTTACGGAGATATAGTTTTTCCCGCTCGATACGCGGCAATGATATAATCACCACCTCCCATACTTTGAGCGGGACGCGATTAGCCCAAATCATCGGCGCGAATCGAGCGGGATAATGTGCACGTACGTAGTTTGTTCAACTATATCTTCGTAATGGATGGCATAAAAATTAACAAACAGAACAAATCGAAAGATATAGGACCTCTCTACCTACAAACCGAATTTGAAGCGATTTGATTACTCCTACAGATACAGAAACTGAGTCTGAGATACATAACATGCAGTGATGCAAACAGCGCGCTTGCTATCTAAAGACTTGTAATTAACCATGCATTGTGCTTCAGCATGACACACGCCTCCAAACGTTGAGGGAGTAGGTTCCATCTCTGGCGCTGTTGAATCAGCTTAGCTCGCGAAAACACCCGCTCGGATGGAGCTGAAGATGTATGAATTTTTAATAAATTGTTTAATAATATCATAATGTTTTGTGGTTAGCCATGAATTTTTAATAAATTGTTTAATAACATCAATTTATCCGACCTGGCAGGCCGGCCTGGCAGGCCGGGGCTGTCAGGCCGGCCGGTCACAGGCCGGACCCCGGCCTGACTTTCGGCAACCCTGGTGGACACCCGGTATTATAAGCAGGCATCACAAAAAAGTCACTCCATGCATATAAAGTGTTTCCTGCAGGAAACACTTTATATGATCGGAGCGGCATTGCCGACAATTCTCAATTAGAAACTGACAAAGGCTATAGGCTACCCCCACAAACCTGTATGAGGCCATCCAGGGCCGGTGAGGGGGGGGGGGGGGGTGTAAGCGGGGTTACCTACACAAATAGGGGCCCAGTGGTCCAAAATTGTATTGTATTATGGCTAAACAGTATAGCATGCAGTTTAAACATACATGTACTACGGATGTATAAACACGTATCGATACATCCAATTCTTCTTAAAGCCCTTTTGCGACAAAACCCTACTCAGTGCAACAATACATCCAGTTACTAACTTTTTAAGCTGCTTTACGAATCGTACGCACCAATAGTTGAGAAGCGGCTACTCCACCAAAATCGGACTCCAATAAAAGCACTTAAAAGCACGTAAAAATACCAAACGCTTAAAGACAATATCCCGCGATCAATCCCACTTTACTAAATATAAACCATTCTCGAGTATCAGACAGAAAAGCTTCTTTTTCTTCCCCTTCGTACGCCCATTATAAAATATTAAAGATGTGATTCGCCCGCGCTCACGTGATTAATTATCTCTGCTATTACTTTTTTACTAATCATATTGAAATCGTAATAAATTAATTAACAGTCAGGTGATTTCGGCTACTGGTTCATGCATATGGTGAATCATTTCACGTGACTGAGTTAATAATTTACATGGGTCTCGTGACTTATGAAATCAGTGTCGATCAGATGCGAATTCTTACTTGCATCGTGAGGAGGGTGCAGTTCTTTCCTCAAAATACTTACGTGTCAAGGTCTACACATATTAAAAGTTGTAGCTCGGAATAAAATTTGAGATTTTTAATGGTTTGAAGCGAGCCTAAGTTATGATCATTAATATACAATACTACTATGTAGAAATTATCGATGCATCTTTTACACCATGTGTTGTGACAGCTGATGGGGCACTGGGAAAGACATTTGGCTGACAAAATAGATGCAACAGCTACTGGGCTATGTGCGTGCACCAGTGCACGAATGCTTTTTGCTGTCCTTCGTTGTATGAATCTGTGCATTCGCGGCAGTAGAGTGAAATGGAGGAGAAGCTACAAGGATGGAGATTGAAGATAGAGATGGGCTTCCATACCTGCCAGAATGAGTTTCAGCACAGCTTCTTTTGTATTTTTAGTATAACTTAGGCATCTGCCGGTTGTGTGTTATGTACAATAAAAATCATATGGATCAAATCACCACCCACGCTAATTTGGGTGTGGCATGTCACATGATTAAAACCTTGCCACGTAAACAATGACGTAACCTCTACACGCCCTATGGAAAGACGATGTTCGCTAAGCTTACGAAGACTTTAGGATTCGGTACGATATTTGACGCGCGCGCATGATGCATGCCTGACTGTATGTAAGCCTATTTTGATGTATCATCGTGTGGGGTATTGAACTTGGAGTTGTACGCAGGATATGCCTTCCCCCACCCCACCTTGCACCTATAAGCCTAGCAGTTTCTGTATCACCTAGTAGTATTCACGTATACATACTCGTTACTGACTCTTACGTAAAGCGAATATGATCCCTAGTATGGTTTTAAAACTAGGTTCATATGCCGAAGAACAGGAGCTTCGAGATGCGGCATACAGAGGTGATATTGGCGAGGTGGCGAGGTTGATCGAAAGTGGAGTATCTGTAAATTCAAATGACGGGGTAAGCAGTAATTGTACATATAGTACTCTGCCTGTTGCCATCAAATCCTATATACCATCATAGAGAATGTTCTATTCCTGGTAAAGCTGCTAACATCCGAGGCATTTTATATTACAATTGAGAGATATGCAGATTAATACTGAGTTTTCATTAGAACATGAAGAAGGGGAGTGGCCATGCCTGAGGGCTATGTCAAGGCTGTACATTTTGCTATTATTATTATTATTATTATTATTGTACCCATTGATGCTTCATTTTATAATAATTCTCCTGAGTTCTGTCATGGAGTATGGAGCTAAGGAAAATGTTGTATTGTAGTTGGTTAAGCACAGTGAAATGCAACTATTTTTGCAGTGACTGGCAGCCAACCTGGCACACTTGATGAATGTGAAAATTCATATTATTATTATTTTAGACAATAATAATAATAATAATAATAATAATAATAATATGAACTCTATGGGGATTGTGACCTTCAACCATTTCCATCAGAGATGAAAAAATGCAATGCATTTAACCTTGAAATTCTTGGGGCCCCGATTGGAGACACTATTTTCTGTGCAAAGTTTATTGCAGAGAAGAGAGCAGGTGCATCCAAATTCTTGGCTCTGTTGAAGGAAGTCGGATCCCTTGATTCCCAAGTTGCTTTGGTACTCCTTCGCCAATGTGGAGGGTTCTGTAGATTTGTTCATATTGCTAGATGCACCCCTCCCTCCCTTGCTTCTGAGGGCTTGCATTTCTTTGACATTGATGTTCGCCAGTGTTTCTCTGACTGCTTGTCTATTGACCCACCTAACACAGCATGGCAACAAGCCCAGTTGTGCTTGAGTAGAGGTGGTCTCGGACTCCGCAGCTTATCCCAGCATTCAGCAGCAGCATATGTAGCTTCCTGTGCAGTGTCAGGCTCTGCAACCAACACAAGCCACCATCTTTTCCAATCAATAGATTGGTTTAATAGCCTGGTTTCTCCAGCTGATGTTACTTCTACTGATGAATTGCTGACTTCACCCAAAAATCAGAAGGAGCTTTCTAGTAGAATTGAACATAGTCAGTTTCATGCACTCTTTGAGTCCTCTTCACTGCCAAATAGGGCACGGCTATTATCAGTCGCATCCACTCATGCTGCTTCATGGCTTTCAGTTGTGCCATCTTCTGGACTCAACCTACATCTGGAATCGGCAGAGTTCCAAACTGCAATAAAATGGTGGCTTGGGATTGACCTATTCAGTGGGGAGAAATGCCCTTGTTGTCTTACCTTGGCATTAGATCCCTTGGGTCATCATGCACTAACTTGCCGATATAATGGTGATGTGGTCTCTCGCCACAATAGAGTTCGGGATGTTTTTTTTGAGTCTTGTAGGCAGGCTGGTATTGGTGGCCAAATGGAAGTTGGAAGTGGTTTGGGACATGATGCCCGACGTACAAGGCCAGCTGACGTGCTTGTTCCTAATTGGGTTCTGGGAAAACCTGCAGCTTTTGACATAACTGTCACATCACCGCTTACTCCAATTACTCTACACGAAGCGAGTGGGACAAGTGGGTCAACTGCTCAGGTGGCTGAAAATAGGAAACATGCCAGCAATGACGCAAAGTGCTCAGAGCTTGGGTGGGTGTGTGTACCTTTGGCAGTTGAGGTTTATGGTTGTTGGGGTCCTGAAGCACAGACAAACCTTTCTCGACTTGCGGCGCGCCTTGCAATTAGATCAAATTGTTGCAAGTCCCAGGCCACTTCGGCTCTCTATGGCAGGTTAAACCTGGTCCTAGTTAGAGCAAATGCCAGAGCTTTGCTGTCCCGTTCGATGGCAACTGGATGTTAGTCTCCTCACCTTCTCCGTTCCAGTGTATTTTTTTTGTTTATTAACTGTGTAGCTTAAACTGTAATAATGTTGTAAATGTACAAGGTATTTTATATATGTATATATTTATAATTAAATAATAATAAAGATATATATACATAATACACATAAACATTACAAGCAAAAGGGGTAATATTACAAGAAGTTCTATGGATCTTCCATAGATGATCCTGCTCGAGACAGGAGTGCCTGTGCGTTGGCTCGTATCAAAGTCAGGCTAAGCCTGCCATACAATAGACAGGTAGCTTGGGACTTGGAGCAATTTCCCCTGGTGGCTAGGCGAGAGGCAAAATTATTATTATTATTTTTATTAAACTCTTTCCCCCCTTCCCTTGATTAGTGATTACAATATATTTATGTGTGTACTTCAATTACAGGTTTATGTTTGAGGGGCCATATTGACATGCATCTGTACATTGTACTCTCCATGTTGACAAAACTATTATACCCAGTATGGTGATACTCCATTACACTATGCTGCAAGGAGAGGTCATACTACTGTTATGGAACATCTCCTTTCCACTCCTGGTATTGATGTGAACATTCAGAATAAGGTGAGCTGGTCTATTTAATGATCAAGTAATAATGATATGTATGGTGCTGAACACTATCCTGTATATGGATGGTGATGTAAAAAACAAGACCATAGAGCAGCTGCTTCTAAGCCTACACATAAAGACCAGCATGTCCCTTGGTATCTCCTCCCCTTCAACCCCATCAGCAATGTTTGTATCTAGTCTTGTACCCAGACCCATATTTTCACAGCTGCAGATGGATTACGATGTAATCCACTCGCAGCTGTGAAAATTTGGGTCTGGGTATGAGAGTAGTTTGTATCATGCATGTAAATGTGTACACCCTCGTGATGTTGTATATGAAAGGCCATGTTGATGATCATGTACTACATGTACATGTGTACATTGTACCCACCATGTTGACTGAAACTATTGTACCTACTCCAGTTGGGTGGTTATACTCCATTACACTTTGCTGCAAAGGAAGGTCATTCAACTATTGTGAAACATCTCATTTCCACTTGTGGTATCAAGGTGAACATTAAGAATCGGGTGAGTTGATCTATGCACTGAATATTAAAATACGATATGCACAGTGTGATATATATAGGAATATTTAGAATAATGATATGTGGTGATGTAAAAAACAAGACCATAGATCAGCTGCTTCTAAGCCTACACACAAAGACCAGTGTGTCCCTTGGTATCTCCTCCCCTTCAACCCCATCAGCAATGTTTGTATCATGCATGTAAATGTGTACACCCTTGTGATGTTGTATATCAAAGGCCATGTTGATGACCATGCATATACTACAGTGCTTGTCACAAAATGTCCCCAATAGAACATGCTATGCAAAAGAATCCGTATGTATTCCTGCGCACGTCATATATGACAACAACATTATCACGTGACTTGTTTGTGTTTTTAGAAGACATTCACAATAAACATGCAACTTCGTCTCTAAGTGTCTGTTTTTCTGTCTGGAGGCCAAACCAATTACAGTTAAATTTGAGGGACACGCCCACAGGGATATTATTGAGATCGGTTACTGGTGATGGTATTTTGGAGGCCTGTTATACGGCTGCAAAAATTCGACTTAAGCTCCAATTTTTATAAGTCATATTGAGAAATGCCTTCAGTTTTTATATGCTAATTTGTATGCTTCGATTCCTTCGCTATCGGTAATTAAATCGATACTAAAGTTCTTATCGTACCTTGATTCTGATTTTCCGTATACGCATTGCAACTCTCGTCCACTCTGACGTCAAAAAAGTCATGGTCATGTCGAACGGTTGCTGCAGTAGCGGGTGTGTTTGTACTCCTGACTTGGGTCCATCTACGTCTGGTAGTGGTTCTTTTCATAACCTCACAGGCCTGTCTGAAAGTACCAAGGTTAGAAAGCGTATACGTAAGAGACGTGTGGTTTCAGTCAACGGACCATCATTGCGCGCTGTGCACCAGCAAAAAGAGCTATATCAGGCTTTGTTACTCCTCTAAAGCGGGTGAAACAGGCTTAGACATGTGCAGTGAAGATACTGTATATCAGTACTCATAGCTTGTCAAGACTATGAAAACGCATACCGTTCTGGGGCCATGCAGGCTAATAATTAAAGTATCGAACGGCAAGTAAAAGTCACATAGACGTGTTTTTGAAGCACAAACAGTTTAGGGATACGTATGCGTACATGTACATGTATCATGCGCGCAGCTGATTGCTCGGCGTACATTGTTTCAAGTGGTAGTGACGTACGTACTCTAATAAAGTAATAATCAAGATAATGATAAAACGTAAAACAACTTTGGCGAATGTTTTATAATGACAGCATATAAATAGTAAAATAAACATGGCGTTAAAAACATTTTGCAATATGATTCCTAATTTGCAGCCGTTTAGCCCTGAGCCCCACAGGCCTCCAAAATACAATGATCAGTAACCAATCTCCAGCGGCGTATCCCTCAAATTGCTATCAGAGATGGACACCTGGGTGGTGTATTTGTAAAAAAATTAATGAGACCTTAATTCAGTAAACTGTAATTGGTTTGGCCTCCAGACAGAAAAACAGACACTTAGAGACTAGGTTGTTTATTGTCTTCTAAAAGCACAAACAAGTAATGTTGTTGTCATATGATGTGATGCAGAAATACATACTGATTCTAAAAATGTAACTTGCACCAATATAGCGTGTTCTATTGTGGAGATATTTTAGAAAAACTGGTTTTCTACTCACTTGTGACAAGCATTGTAACCACAATGTTGACTTAAAACTATTGTACCCACTTCAGGATGGTTATACTGCATTACACCATGCTGCCATGGGAGGTTATACTGCTTGTGTGGAACATCTCCTTTCCACTCCTGGTATTGATGTGAACATTAAGTCTAGGGTGAGTTGGTCTATTTAATGATCAATTAATCTATCCTGTTATGTAAGTGACTACATTGTACTCACCATGTTGACTGAACTATTAATTTGTACCCACTCCAGACAGGTGATACTCCATTACATCTCGCTGCAAAGAGAGGTCATACTACTATTGTGGAACATCTCCTTTCCAATAGTGGTATTGATGTGACGATTAAGAATATGGTAAGTTGGTCCACTGAATATTTTCAAAATAGATTATGCACTGTGTTTTAGGAACTGACATAGCAGCCCACTATTTAATGATCAAGTAATGTAATAATTATGTATGTATGGTGCTTAACACTATCCTGTATGGATGGCAATGTAAAAATACCATAGAGGAGCTCTTCTAAGCCTACACATAAAGACCAGTGTGTCCCTTGGTATCTCCTCCCCTTCAACCCCATCAGCAATGTACTACATGTACATGTGCATTGTACCCACCATGTTGACTGAACTTTTGTACCCACTCCATGCAGGATGGTAATACTCCATTACATATTGCTATGGCCAGAAATGATATTGCTTGTGTGGAACATCTCATTTCCATTCCTAGTATTGATGTGAACATTAAGATTATGGTGAGCTGGTCCACTGAATATTAAAATAAGATATGCACTGTTATAGGGACTGTAGCAGTCCACATATAACTACATGTACATATGTACATTATATCCACCATGTTGTCTGAACTATTTTACCCACTCATGCAAATGCACATATCACACAGTGCTACATTTTTAAAGGGACCATGTTGATGACCATGTACTACATGTACATGTGACCATTGTACCCACCATGTTTGTACCCATGCCAGGGTGGTCATACTCTATTACACCTTGCTGCAAAGGGAGGTCATACTACCTGTGTGGAACGTCTCCTTTCTAATCCTGGTATTCGTGTGAACATTAAGAATGTGGTGAGTTGCCATGGGAGGTTATACTGCTTGCTCTATCAAGTAATAATGATATGTATGGTGCTGAACACTATCCTGTATATGGATGGTGATGTAAAAAACAAGACCATAGAGCAGCTGCTTCTAAGCCTACACACAAAGACCAGTGTGTCCCTTGGTATCTCTTCCCCTTCAACCCCACCAGCAATTAATGTGTGTATCATGCATGTAAATGTGTACATACACGTGATGTTGTATATGAAAGGCCATGTTGATGACCATGTACTACATGTACATGTGTAAATTGTACCCACCATGTTGACTGAACTGTTGTACAATGTACCTACTACAGATGGGGTATACTCCATTATGTCTTGCTGTGGTGCGAGGTAATGCTGCTTGTGTGGAACGTCTCCTTTCCACTGCTGGTATTGATGTGAACATTATGGATAAGGTGAATTGCTTCACTGAATATTAAAATAAGATATGCACTGCTATAGGAACTGTAGCAGTCCATGTACTACATGTACATGTGTACATTGTACCCACCATGTTGTATTGTTCCCACTCCAGCATAGTTGTACTCTATTACACTATGCTGCAATGGGAGGTCATACTACTTGTGTGGAGCGTATCCTTTCCACTCCTGGTATTGATGTGAACATTATGAATGGGGTGAGTTGGTCTACTGAATGATCATGTAATTGTATGGTGCTGAAATTTATCCTGTACATGTATATGGATGGTGATGTAAAAAACAAGACCATAGAGCAGCTGCTTCTAAGCCTACACACAAAGACCAGTGTGTCCCTTGGTATCTCCTCCCCTGCAATGTTTGTATCATGCATGTAAATGTGTACACCCTCGTGATGTTGTATATGAAAGGCCATGTTGACTGAACTACTTTACCCACTCCAGGAGAGTTATACTCCATTGCACTATGCTGCAAAGGGAGGTCATACTCCTTGTGTGGAAAATCTACTTTCCACTCCTGGTATTGATGTGAACATTAAGGATAGGGTGAGTTGCTTCGATTAAACTAAGATACGCACTGTTATGGGAACTGTAGCAGACTGCATGTACTACATGTTGTGTGAAACATCTCATGTCCACTTGTGGAATCAATTTGAACATTAAGAATAAGGTGGGTTGGTCCACTAACCACCAAGCTCACTCTTCACTCTGCAGATCATCCATTGCAAACCAAATGCATACACACTACACAGTGTGCATGTCCAAAAATGGCCTCACATTGCTCCATGGTGATGCCATCTGTCACATGTCATTCTCCTTCTGTAGCAGCAAACAACCCAACAGAACAACTCACTTGTGTTTTTACAGATCACTTGTTGTCTGTGGCATGTGATAGAAGGGGGGGGGGGGGGGGGGGGCATGCTGTTCAAGTGGGAAATGGCCCCACCATTGGTAATCATTTTCATGTTTGATCAATTAGATCAAATGTCCTGTCAAACAGTTTATCTGGCTGTGATGTACATGTTAAAATCCTCCTCCCCTTTATTAAGGATTACAAGAAATATGTTATATGTCTGTGTGTATTTCCATCTTAGGCTCCATGTTTGAAGGGACCATGTTGACGATGTCATTGTGTACATTGTACCCACCATGTTGACTGAACTATTGTACCCACTCCAGAATGGTTATACTCCATTATACCTTGCTGCATCGAGAGGTCATACTACTTGTGTGGAACATCTCCTTTCCACTCCTGGTATTGATGTGGATACTGCATTTAAGACAATTATGATGAATTAGTGGTTTTAATGTTAGTTCCCATTTTTGCAGTGATCAATTTATTACTTTTGATATCACCAACTGTACATTCAGGTCCACTTTAAGCACATGTACATCACATCTTTCAACACCTCCAGCCCAACTATTCAGCAGTCTTGTAGTTCAACAAAGGACATACGCCTTCTCTTCCAGCCCTCATATCAATTGACCTAATGTTCTGTGTGCATGAGCAATTAAGGTACAACTTTGTTGAGAATGGTCAGTAATTAGACATGTAAATAAAAACATTCTTAATGAGTAAGTTGGTAGTAGAAAATTTTTGACGGCAATAGTGGTGTGAAAAGCAGGTTGAATAATAGAAAGTTTAGCTAGCACAAATTGTACAACATATTATATTGTTCATGCATTAGCTAAATATAGTACTATTTTGTTTTTCCTTATCATTCAACCCTCATTTCCCCACTTTTTACTCCACTATTGCTTTTAAATGCTAAGTGCATGTTGCAAATATGATACCACAGAGATTGAAACACTATCAGACATGGCTACATTTCAGTACTTTGATACCTTTCCTGCCTTCCTGGAATTAGAAATTACTGTATTTACTATGTTTCGTTTAAACGAACAGCCGTGTTTTTCTGGGAAGGAAATATGATATAAAATATGATGTCTTCATAAACCGTGTTAGACCTACCGAAAGCCTAAATTTTTAATTGATCTTTAAACTGTTAGCAAAGCATTTCTCATGAAATTTCCCATCAAAAGACTAACGCCATTATGTAAGGATGCACCCTTCTTGAAGCTGTGCAATCGCACCAACACATGCCAAACAATTTAATAATTAAACAGCATTTGATCTCCAGACAAGAGGACATATAACCAATTTAAAAATATTAACCAAGTATGGACATAACTACAGTAGTGGTTAAAAAAAAAAAAAAAAAGAAAAACAGGTTCCAGAGGTGAGAAGTGTTGTGGGTGTGTTTGACAAGGGTTCTGTTTTGACACCATCTCCCCTCCATCTCCACCCCTCATATCTCCCTCTCCCACAATACCAGTGATGATTCAGTGGAAGCTCAAGGGGCCAATGGAGCCACTGCAGGTGAACGCATATTCAGTCAGCAATAATGCCAGTGGAGAGGACAGCCCTCACACTCAGTGCAAATGCAGTCAGCAGTCCCATCTTTACTGCAAGTGGACTTTACTGCACCCACACACTGGGGCCAGGCCTCACCCTCTATAAGCTAGTATCTGTACTCCACCGCTAGTTATGTCAGCAGCCCAGGGGCATCCCCCGACTAACCCTCTGGCTGCAAGCACATAATATAAGTGCTTGCAAGCATGTTCCATCAGCAGTCACCACCCGAGAGTTATCGGTCTCCACACTCCACACAACAAGGGGTAGGCTGTAAAATTCACTTGCAGTGATGAAGACGTTCGCCTGCAGTGGCTCCATTGGCCCCTTGAGCTTGCACTGAATCATCACTGGTATTGTGCACTTGTAAACTTGGCAGTAAAGGATAGGTAGTGGGAGATAGGGCTGGCAAAAAAGTGGTAGCGTGCATTTTTTATTTTATTTATTATGTTGCAGAATCGTGCAACTCAAGAGAACAAAAGAAATCCACTTCCCCAGTTTTAATAGCGCCATTTTGTTTATCTTCCTTTATTGCAGTTAGCCAGCCAGGCTGCAGCCCCCCACCCCTCCCAAAATATACAATACATGTACCAGCCCCAAACTGCTAGAAGACTCCACACTACCAGCTGAATAATCACTTTACTTTTCTTTAACAACCCCTCCTATTGGGATTGGTTACATGTTCAGGCAAGGTGTTCCAAATAGGTATAACCCGACAAGTAAAATGTTCAGTCAGCAGTTCACAACTGAGAGTTATCAGCCTAGCTCCACACACCACACAAGGGGTCAATAATGTCACTATGCCAATGGAGATGCAAGCGCGCCAGCTCTCACACAGATGTAGCACAATTTCAGGGGAGCCACACATCCTCCCCACCCCTATTGCTTATAATGCACTATACACAGTGAGGCATTACAAATGGTACATTATTATTATTGTGAATTGCTTATAATAGAGTGCAGTGTGGAGTTTGGTGCTTCCACTTGCAAAAACGTATGTGCTAAGATATTGTGGCCATGGGGCACAGGTAGAACTGTGGGGTACACTGGTAATAATAAATGGCAGCCGCTATCCAGAGCCAGAGTCAAACGGTAATGAAATACAATATGCCATGCCCCTTTTGACGTCCCTCGCTTGTTCAGCCCCTCCCCTCACTAAATGCTGGGGCCACCTCTGGTAAGTGCCAACTTCACTCCAGTGATGCAATAGTTCTCATGCATACACAGTGAACATGGTATTGTATTGTTTTGATCATGCCACAGCTATTGTACCGCATATGTAGGTCTGTGAATTTAAGAATGTATAATTTCCATAATCCCTTGTTTCTTTATAAATAAAAAATCGTACAATACTAATTAACTTTGTCCTGGCCCAATACACTTGACCCAGAAATTAAATCATATCAGTGATTAAAGAGTGTGATCCACTGGAGTTTTGTATGAGCAGAACTTTTATTTTCTAGTAGGAGATAATATTATTTCAGCCAGTTCTGAACTTTTTTTTTTCTAGAGCAGCTATGCAATTTGAAGTAGAAAGAAATCAAAGAGCTCAATCTTGAATGCAAAAAATCCAATTCAGTTGAACTATGTATTAAATTTTGTGTGACTGTTTAACTAAATTGTCAACTTAACTGGGTTGTTGCAAAAACCAGGTTAGTTAACTGTAACTTAACTGAAAGAATGTGGAAAAGTTTAACTTAACTGCACAACAACATTAGTTAACTGGAACTAAACTACTGTCAAAAACCTTTAACCATCCCATCACTACTTTAATTAACATTGCTATGCACTAAGATGACCTAGCGACACTGTATGTACCATAAACATTACCTGTGCATAGCATAAACCTACATCTAGAAAGTGAAAGTTTGGTAAGGCCAGTACACATTTTGCAACCAAGTGTACCAGGTGGTGCAATTTTCACAGTACAATCTTTGCGTGACACAACACACAATGCTGTAGGTGGACCCCATGCCCTACACTGACTCAGGGTAAAATTCATTTCGATACATGAGCGGGATTGGGGGAGAATATCACACAATTGCACAAATGATGATGCCTCAGGAGTGTCACACATGCACATCACATGGCTTCCCACACAGAACACTTACCATCCTCATATCCACAACAGTCCCACACACACAATCACTCAGTGGACATCGACTCGTGTTGTGTAGCCTGACTTTGGTGCACACTGAAAGCATTCACACAATGTTGTAGGTAGATCCCATGCCCTACACTAACACAGCATCAAATTCATCTCTGGAGGGTGGGAGAGCAGGATGACATCAAATAAAACCTGCATATGCTTCTACCATACATGTATAACCCACATTCCTCATCAGAGTCACACATGCACCATATACAACATCACACAGCCTCCCCAAAATGAAATAGAACACAAACAAGAAATAAATGATGTAATCAATTATGTTGTTGCTGACAACTGCCAAAAGCATTTCATGGATAATGATCAGCAGTTCTAAGCTAAGCTCAGAAATTCTACCTATACGTGTAGCACGCACAATAGGTGATATATATCACGTGCCTCGCCTCCCGCTCTCTCCAGCTCTCCTCATTTCATCTTTCAGAACAACCACTGCCCCTTACATGCGCTTGACTTACGTCATAATATCCATATTGAGCCCAAATGTTGGATGTCAACAGATCCACTGAGCTCATCATCTGCTAATATAAACACGTTAAAACGTCGCTGTGAGCTCGGGTTTCATCATGTATACCGTCTACTCCAGATTTCCGCAACAGAGTATTTCTACAGCGTTTAAGTGCCAACAGGTTGCAGTTGTCGACGCCATTATAAATATAATTAGTGACACGTGGCTTTGTGGTCTGAGGTGAATTTAATTTGATATATATACATGTAGTTGGTAAGTACACGTAGTTTCGCATGAAATGTTGTAGTCCATTTGTTAACAAAACCTTGCTATTTAAAGCTTAGGCAAGTTTCGTAGCAATACAAGATGATGTAGTGTCCCATTGTCCCCCCTTAATTTTATCCCCCCGAACATTTTTAGTGCACAATGTCCCCCCGGACATCTTGCACTAGTCCACCCGGACAATCGATCTACGCTGAAGGGGGGGGGGGGGGGGGGGGGGGGGGGAAGTGTCCCCACAAAATGTCCCAATATGCATAATATATGGGACAGTTTCCGAGAAAATTGCGCTTCGCATATATGTTATAAAATTGCGTTGCGTTTGAATCACTATAATCTCCGAAAGGTTAAAGCAATCGATTTCCTATTTTCAAAACTTTATACCACACCATTTCTCTATGGTACAATACATTTTGGGATCTTGAACTTGCTCCGTGCCAGTATTGCAACGTTCGATACCCCTCCGGGTTTAGACTCGTCATTACTTTCGATAGAAGTAATCAAATCACTTCAAATTCGGTTTGTAGATAGAGAGATCCTATACCTATCGATTTGTTCTGTTCGTTAATTTTTATGCCATTCGTTACGGAGATACAGTTAAACAAACTACGTCGATGTTTTCCCGCTTGATTCGCGCCAATGTTTTAATCCCCGCCTTTCCATACATTGAACGGGACGCAGTTTGCCCAAATCATTGGCGCGAATCGAGCGGGAAAATGTGCATGTAGTTTGTTCAACTGTATCTCCGTAACGGATAACATAAAACTTAACGAACAGAACAAATCGATAGGTATAGGATTTCTCTACCTATAAACCGAATTTGAAGTGATTTGATTACTCCTATCGAACGTAATGGCGGGTTTGAACCCAGATGGGTATCGAACGTTGCAATACTGGCACGGAACAAGTTCAAGATCCCAAAATGTACTTTTGTCATAGATAAATAGTGTAGTATAAAGTGTTGAAAATAGGAAGTCGATAGCGTTACCCGTTCAATAATATATATGGAACAGTTTCCGAGAAAATTGCGCTTCGCATATATAAAAAAAAGATAATAAAATTGTCTTGCGTTTGAATCATTACAACTTCCGAACGGGTAACGCTATCGACTTCCTATTTTCAACACTTCATACCACACCATGACAAAATACATTTTGGGATCTTGAACTTGTTCCGTGCCAGTATTGCAACGTTCGATACCCATCTGGGTTCAAACCCGCCATTACGTTCGATAGGAGTAATCAAATCACTTCAAATTCAGTTTATAGGTAGAGAGATCCTATACCTATCGATTTGTTCTGTTCGTTAATTTTTTATGTTATCCGTTATACGGAGATACAGTTGAACAAACTACATGCACATTTTCCCGCTCGATTCGCGCCAATGATTTGGGCAAACTGCGTCCCGTTCAATGTATGGAAAGGCGGGGATTAAAACATTGGCGCGAATCAAGCGGGAAAACATCGACGTAGTTTGTTTAACTGTATCTCCGTAACGAATGGCATAAAAATTAACGAACAGAACAAATCGATAGGTATAGGATCTCTCTATCTACAAACCGAATTTGAAGTGATTTGATTACTTCTATCGAAAGTAATTACGAGTCTAAACCCGGAGGGGTATCGAACGTTGCAATACTGGCACGGAGCAAGTTCAAGATCCCAAAATGTATTGTACCATAGAGAAATGGTGTGGTATAAAGTTTTGAAAATAGGAAGTCGATTGCTTTAACCTTTCGGAGGTTATAGTGATTCAAACGCAACGCAATTTTATAACATTTTATTTATATATGCGAAGCGCAATTTTCTCGGAAACTGTCCCATATATATACAAACCTGTTCAGTGATACGAATCTCCCGATAGTGCATCAGTGTATTCTACTCAATGTGATTACCACTGATGCAACGGTAGAAATATCATGTTTCTATATTATCCGCAACCTGCATGTACAGCCTAAATTTTCCATGTTGAAGTTTTACTTGTACACAAGTGACGAAGACATGTAAGTATTGTGGAAATAAGTATACACACGCATTGGAAGTAAATACTACATTTATAACTTAGTTGATTGGTATTATCGGTAATTCCCTGATCTATTCAGTAATTTATACTGATACCAAAAGTATAATTCATGCATGTGATTTGTACATTTAAGCTAAAGAAGATCTTGTTTGATAGTGCATGCTTTATTATTGCAACACATACTTAATGTGCTGTCATTATCATCACTGTGCAGATGTTATTATTTTGGATTACATTCGAAAACACTTAATATAGACTGAATGCTGTAGGCTACCCTCGCACACTGTTATCTCAAGCAGACCGAATGGCCTATTTGTTTTGTAACGTATAGCTGTTAGTAGGCAAATTCAGAACTAACACGTAGGCCAAGGCGAATTAATAAATCACTCCATGCAGCAGTGTAATGAAACGTAATACCTTTTTTATATGTACTGGGGGGTATTGACGTGCGGTAAGGGCTACTTTGGGTTAGACAAGTGTTTTCAATTAGCATCCTGGTGAAAAATTAACTTTTATACAATCACATACCTAATCAGTAGTTTAGAATTGTCAGAATAGCTTCTTAGTACGACGTTGAACTAAACGATAGACCCAGCCATTAATATATACTGGCCTTTTAGATACTACCCCAAAAAGCATTTAATTTAATTTGTAATGTCATAGCTAGATCCCATGGGCATCACAGTTAAGTCAACTCTCTTGACTCTGTCATTCATATATTCAAATTCAAAGGTCTAATATTTATAATATTTAGCACTAATATAAGTTACAGGACACTGCTTACGTTTTTTCATATGCTGCATATATTTAATAGCACCAACCATAGAGAATGCTTTTATTTACTTGTACTGACTTGTATGTGTATCGGTTGAAAACTCTATACAAAAAGATCCCTCAACAATGTTGAATTGGAAACTGTGATTGATAAGTTTCTTCTCGATTGAACCTGGGTCCATGCATAAATCTTCTTCAGTTATAATTATGCCAACTTATTTTCGAGGCATTGTCCGTTGCTTTTTTGTTATATGCATTGTTTCCTGATGTGGTGCTTTCCTTATACTTTATTTGTTGCTAATATTGTCAATTTATGTACACATTTCCATTGTACCTTAATTCAGTATGTGAGGCCTTTTCATAATCACCTCCAATTATATAATGCATTCACTTGTTCTTTCATCACAATCTTCTAGTAACAATGCTGACATTATTTATTCATCTGTCAACAAACTGATTTCTTATAATCTGCTAGCAAAGTGGATATGTATGATTCAATGCCACATGCATGCACGAAATGGTTAGAACTTTGGTTAAGAGGATGAATGTAAGTTGTGCAATACACCATCTGGTATGGAATGTACTGTGACCACATAATCATAATTAGCTATCTAGTTTATTCAGAATTGTGTGCTTGTGCTTTGTTTTTAAAATGAGCACTAATTGTATTATAATATTGTGCTATTGAATAAGGTGATGTTAAATGAAAAATTGTGCATGCATAGAAATGCATTGTAGGCACTGCATGAAGACATAAGTATTTCAGTTTTGCACTTAGAGAACTAGAGTAGGTTGCACTACCTTATAATCACGAAGTTCAATTTTGAACTGTTCCATACTGTTATTGCCTAAAACTCTGACATGATATACCAAATAAATAAACTATATTACAAGTGATTGAAATTAGTATTTCCAATCTGTTTCATTAATACTGGGCTTTAAAAAATGCATGAATTCAAATCAAGGCCCTTTCAAAATGGGTGTGTATCTAGAGTCCTAGACGGAACAATATGCACTGAGATGACCTAACTACGCTAACATTGTATATACCTTACTAAACATATGCATAAACCTATATCCAGAAAGTAAAAGTAGCAGTTACATTGTTGGCAAACTTGGTGCAGCCAAAAATGTAATGGGTGGTGTAAATTTTTCTGCCTGGTACAATTTTTTGTGGGATAAACTGTTGAATATGAGGATGACAGGTGGTCAGTACGGGGAAGCTGTGTGATGAACCATGGGAGTATTATCATTATGTGCAATCTCTTGTGTGATGTCATCTTATTTACCCTCTCCTCTCCAGTGCAGAGAGTGTGGTGTAGGGAATTGAGTCCATCTACAGCATTATGTACTGGACATCTTCAGTGTGCACCAATGTGTGTATGTGTTGCCGGAGGCTGTGTGATGAAATCATAAATTAGTAATGGTGTGCTATATTGTGGGTGCTGCCCATTTACTGGGAGTTGTTTCTATCAACAAAAAAATCCCATAAAATAGCATACATGCTGTTTAGAATATATACATGTAACATTGGATGGTACTTTATGTGATCCACTGGTGAGGAATGTATGTAGATTCATATCAGTGTGTGGTGACACCTATTCCTTCCTCTTCCCTCCAGCACAGAGATGGTTTTTATGCTGAATCAGCTAGTATGTAATCATATACTGTATATCAGTGAGAATTTCTAGTGGTCCTGTGGGGACCCAACGGGATCATCCTGGTACATGGTGTTCACAGTAGAGAGATCAAGTGGAGGTAGAACTACTCCTCCATGGTGATAGTTGCTGTTTCTGAATTCCCCAGTTACCTTGGCAGCCAGAATCATGCCATCACACTGTAGCTGCAAGCAGCATTGGCTCCTCTCCTTCTGGATGACTACAGCTCGCCTTCACTGAATCTCCATACCCTTGCGCATCTACATGGGAAAGTGAGATGTGAATACTAAATTTGATGAGTTTGTGTCTGCCATGGTGGATTCGGTGTTATGTAAATGTATGGAAATCTCATTCCAGCGTTATTGCAGGTGATTGTTCTGGAAGTTATAATTGGGAGGGAAGGGAGGTAGGGAGTGTTCACATTTATTCTTTATTTATTCTTCATTGCATAATCATTTTACATTAGTAGGCCTACTTTGTTTCAAGGTGGGATTTATGAACATAACTATTGTGCATTGCAATCCTATAGCCGGCTGTTGCCAGTTATAGACATATATTGGATGGTGTTTGGTACAGTGACGGACTAGCTGGTCCTCATGCCTTACAGGATCATCTGGTGGCACGCCTCACTGCTGAGCCTGCTATTGGATATTGTAAATTTATGGGCTGGGAAAGAGGAACCACTGAATTGCTACTGCAACCTGAAAAATATACGCAATAATTGGTTATTGCAATGCTCCATGTAAAAATATTTCGCCTGATAATCCACTAACCCTATAACCTGTTCCTCTTAGATCATACCATAACCCATCTTATGTCCCCATGTCCTTGTGCACACTTGATGAAATAAAGTTAATTCTGGAAAATCATGCACCGGCCCAACTCATTACAGAAACAGAATAGTGCCATTGTACCATACCATCTCCTCACTGTCCCATACCACCGCCTCACTGTACCATACCACATCCTCCCACCTCCTCACTGTATCATACCACCTCCTCCCACCTCCCCACTGTACCATAACACCTCTTCACCATACCATGCTACCTTTATCACATCACCGTGCTATATTGAACACCAGTAATATAGTAGTGCTATGGTCTGGGGAATGTGTCTTATAGCTTTACCCACTGTGTGGGGGAAACTGAGGAGGTTTTTGAATTAGGGTAGAGCATAGTGACCTTGGGTAGGGCATGGGTACCCTGGTGACTTTGGATACATGTTATTCTATACAACCAGTCATGATCCTGATGGTCAATATGCTCCATATGAAGAGTTTGGTATGATTTACTGATCCTGTCAGACTGTTTACTAAACACACAGATTGTAGCCAGCATGACTGATGCTGGAATAGGCAGGTTTGTATACCTTTCCCTTGACAAGTGTCTGTTGAGGAGCTGACAAGGTAGTGTACTTCAGCAATGGTAGGCTGATGGGTGGGGCAGTGATGGTGATGGGTAGAATAGTGATGGTGAGTAGGGCAATGATTGTGCTGGTAGGTGAACAGTGATGGTGCTGGTGGGTGGAGAAGTGATGGTTAGTTGTGTTACACACATCCAGAGATATCGGGAGCATGCTTTTCTTTGCACTGATGAAAGCAAGAGAACAGTTTCTGTACCATCTGTTGATGCTGACTGTTAGGGACACTACAGGCTTTCTTGATATCAGTAAGTGGTATATTATGAACTTCACTTTTTGTCCCTATCCTCCCCTCAGCTCCTCCATTCCTCCCTCCCCTTTCTACTCCCACGTCACCACTTCCGTCTTTCTTTCCCCTGTTCTTCCAGAGATGATGTACCATGCATGCCATAGTGTTGGGTGAAGGCACTGAAACATTTAGGTCTGATCGAGTACCTCAACCCTACTGGTGAGCATTGCTGGAGAGTACCTGGGTAGTGAGAGGCACGAGATGATATTACAGTATGTGTATAGTATGTCAATCAAATGTTAATGTTGTGTAAATCACACTTTACTTATGGTGATTAAAAGTTGTTCTGTGCATTCCATGCATGCATGGGTTGTGCCCAGATATATATTAAACCTCCTAGCCAGTTTGTACTTGCTGTTCTGGTCCATGTGAGCAGATGTATAGGTCTGGGGACCTGCAGTGGGTACTCCCTTCATTTCTCTTTATCTTTGTCAGATGTGAGTATGACTGCCAGGAATGAGCGAGATGGAGGAACAGAAAGGTTCCTTCTGGCACATTATGTTCCGGCCTCGCATAATGAAGAAGGAACATAGCATCAGTACACTGAGTTAGTTAATGTGGAGTGTAATTAATTAACTTGGAGTGTGGACATCTAAAAAAACGTGTGTATCACATAGTATTTCTGTATGTTATGTGTGTGTATATGTGTGTGTGTGTATGTGTGTGTGTGTGTGTGTGTATATGTGTGTGTGTGTGTGTGTGTCACTTATTGTGCCATTGCAGTACTTTGTTGGGTGGGCCTATACCCATGCCATATTCCTACAATCGCACATACTGTTGGGACAGTTGTGAACAAATGTGATGTCGTGCAACAGAAACGCTCCAATGCATTGTTGTGTTCTCTTTGCCTTGAATAAACTGTGTAATCAGCTAGCAACAGGACTTGGTGTATTGTTTTTGCAGCTGTATGGAGGAACTGTTGCTATGGCAATTCAAGGCCAGCAGGAAGTTTCAGAAGCATCTCTTTGTATGGGACGTCCATGTTGCAATGCCTGCAGGGATGACGTACAAAGTGAAAACACAGCAGATCCCTTGTTGTTAAAATGCTGACATCATGTGTGTGTGTATGTGTGTGTGTGTGTGTGTGTGTGTGTGTGTGTGTGTGTGTGTGTGTGTGTGTGTGTGTGTGTGTGTGTGTGTGTGTGTGTACATGTAGTATGAAGATGCAATCATTCATGCACCCGCCCCCACCACATTCCAGAGACTATTCCTAGCATCGGGCAATCGAGAAGAACTGAGTTCTTGGGGATCTCTGCATGGTCAGAACGTACCGGTCTTACTGCCGAATTAAAAGATGCACTAGCAGAGAGGGAAGAACACTCGCCGTCCATAAACGCAAGCGTTATGAGTTTCATGTATATATGTATATACTCGCGGTATACAAGTAACAATGGCCTGGTACGGAACGGGGACAATAGTACTTGCATAACGGTTACAGAACTGTAACGTAACGACGCAACCCAAATACGAAAAGCGTGCGTCTCGAATTATGGCGACGGTACACAATGTCTTGTTATATTTAAGGAAGAAGCTTTTTTTACTTAAAAGATCATTATTCATAGCCAGAGGCGGCGCTGCTGGCCAATGCAAACAGGAAGCAAAATGTAAATGACGTAACGCGCGAATCTTCTATTTGTGTGTTGGCACGCCCTATTGAAAGACGATGTTCGCTAAGCTTGTGAAGACTTTACGATTCGGTACGATATTTAACGTACGCGTATGATGTATACGTAGACCTATTTTAATGTATCATCCTGGGGGACTCCGGAGTTGTATGCCCACGCCCCACCCCACCTTGCACCTAGGGCGTAGCTCACATACATGTACATGCTCGTTACTGACTCGCGTACGTAAAGTGAATATGATCCCTAGTAACCTCAGATGAAGAAAAGAAGCTTCGAGATGCGGCATGGAGAGGTGATATTGGCGAGGTGGCGAGGTTGATCGAAAGTGGAGTATCTGTAAATTCACATTGCGGGGTAAGCAGTGGTTGTACATTAGATATTTAACGACCCTATTGTCCTATAACCGGGGAAACGGGCCTTTAAGTACTGGTAAAACAATGTGTTATATGTTGATTCATGCGGAGATATAAAATGTATAATGCTGATAGTCAAACGGTCATAAAACGGTTATAATTTTTTTTGTCTTTGAACATTTTGGACCCCGGCCCCACTTTTGAGAAAGTGAAAGGTCCAACCGAATGGTGCGCAGGAGTGGTGGTTGTCCCAAAGAAACAATCAAACTCAGTTCGTATAATATTTGTGTAGACTTGAAACCTCTGAACGAAAGTGTTTGAGGGAGAACTACCCACTTCCAAAGATTGATGAGATGTTGGCACAGTTGTCTAGTGCATCAATTTTCTGCAAACTAGATGCTAACAGCGGATTTTGGCAAATCTCACTTGCCAAAGATTGCCGACCACTTACAACCTTCATTACCCCTTTTGGCCGCTATTTCTTTAATAAAATGCCTTTTGGGATCTCCTCCGCATCCGAGTTATTCCAAAGAAGAATGACTCGAGTGAAATATTGGAGGGATTGGATGGTGTACTATGCCAAATTGATGACATCCTCATATTCGGCAGCAATCAACACCAAGACTTATGGCAGCTCTAGACCGGATAGAAGAAGCAGGTGTTAATCTGAACTAGGATGTGGGTGTGTAACCGGTTATCAGGTTATTTGGGTTATTCGGATATTCGCAAGATCTAGATGTTTTATAACCGGTTTATGCATCTCCATTCGGAGGTACTTAGGTATTTGTCGTCCGCATCGACAATTCGCACATTATTCGAATACCCTTTTATAACGATATCCGGATACGCGTTTAGGATTTATAATTATAGCTCTAATTCGAAACGTAACAATGACGTCACTGCTAATGTTACTATTTATACGGCAGAGTATTGTACGATAATTGATCATGAATTACAGACACAAGAAAAAATATCCCAGCCCATGATAGGCTGTTAACAAAATTCACAGTTTACTTGGCGGACCTCAATGGTTGATTTACCTGTGATCGTCTAACAAAACCCAGGCTGGGAATTGTTTCCTGTGAGACTCAACTAATACAGATCGATGATCTGATCTCCCTCTTCACAAGTCATGACGAAGGACAGCTCCAGCTAAAGATCAAAGCGAGTTCGCTTAGTGCATTTCGCAACGAGCTTGTTTCCTGCATCAATCCATCTGAGCTGATATCGCCGCGATTGCACTTACTTAGTTACTACTAATACTAGTATTTTCAAAACTCGCGATGGTGAAATCATGGATAGGCTTTTGTTCTAAAACGCTGAGGCCAGGCCATGCCCAAGTTGGTATGTGGTTATTTGCTTGAGCGATTTCGGCCTATTTTAGTAGCTGTGGTCAGGCCCGGCGCAAATGGCCGGGCCGGTGGGGCTTTAGCCCTACCACTTTTTCCGGCAAAAATAAATATATAATAATATAAGAGCTCCACTTAATCGCTTAATCGGAATTGTTCGCATTGGTGGTGCGTAGGGCAAGCAAGCTAGGGTGCATCACTCATGCAAATACATGAATGCACCAAGGAATTACTAGATTCGCAACGCAACGCGGTTAACGGGTATTGTATATAGTGACGTCACGTTAGGTTTTATTGAAGGTTTTTCGTCTTTCTGGAGGTTCCTTGAAGGTTTTTCGTCTTTCTGGAGGTTCCCGTTGGTGTCTGTTAGTTTTTATCCTCAGTCGAAAGTCCTATTCAGCTTATTGACCGACTTTTTAATTATCTAGTTCATTGTGTCCAATTCTAAACATGCTGGCATTGCAAATACATGCATGTGAAACCACGAGGATTCCACTGCCGTACCTCTTTAAAAGCTTCCGCTAAAGGGGGCACATCCCCCTCCCCCTGCTTGAGACGCACTTTTTATCTTCCACCGACTCTGTCATTTTAACTTCAGACAGCCTGATCACTTTGAAATATATTGCGCCGGCCCTGGTGGTGGTGTGCTGAGGGTATATGGTGTGATATTGGTAGCTGTGGTTGTGTGGGAAGTGTCTGGTGTGATGTGGGTAGCTATGGAGTGGTGAGGGTATCTGGTGTGATGGGGGTAGCTGTGGTCGTATGCTGAGTGTGTTGTGTGGGAGGTGACTGTTGTGATTTGGGTATAGCTGTGGTTGTGTGTTGAGTGCATCTGGTGTGACGTGGGTAGCTGTGGTTGTGTAGGAGTGTGTCAGGTGTGATGTGTAATGTTGTCTCGTGTGATGTGTACATATAAGTAGCTGTGGTTGAGTGCTGAGTGACAACCATAACTCAGCAGAAAACCTGAATAACCAAGGTATTCGGCAGGTAAATTGTCTAAACCTATTCGGAAAAATCAATTTCATTTTTTCAATTAGGATTTTCAGATCCAGAAAAACCTGAAAAATTGATTAGTGTTTTAAAAGTATTTGAAAAAAATTGATATTCATTATTCAGGGGAGGTTACACACCCTACTCTGAACCCAAAAAAATGTGTGTTTTCAAGGCATCAGATCCAATTCCTTGGTCATATCATTGACCAAAAAGGAATTCATCCAGATCCTGACAAATCCATAAGATGCTCAAACCTGAAAATGAGTCTGAATTGCAACAATTTGTGGGTATGATCAATCAGTTTGGAAAATTCTCTCCTCATCTATCAGAACTGTATCAACCTTTAAGTGAATTGTTGAGCACTCGCAATGCTTGGCTATGCATGGGGCGCTAACCAGGATTTGGCTTATTCAATGCTGAAGAATGAAATCACAAAGCCGGCTGTTCTTTCCCTGTATGATCCTGCAGCAGACATGAAAATATCAGCTGATGCTTCATCATATGGTCTTGGAGCAGTTTTTCTCCAAAAACAAAAGACAAAAACAACTGGAAACCTGTGGCATTTGCATCGAGATCAATGTCTGACACCGAAAAGCGTTACATGCAAATTGAAAAGGAGGCACTAGCCTTTGTCTGGGCATGTGACAAATTTTCCACCTTTGTGATTGGAAAGCACTTCACAATCGAGACCGATCACAAGCCTCTGATCCCATTATTAAGCACTAAACACCTTGACTCACTTCCACCTCACATACTGAGATTTCGACTGCGGATGACAAGATATAACTATTCTATTGAACACAAGCCAGGAAAGGTATTGTTTACAGCAGATACATTGTCTAGAGCTCCATGTTCAACAGCCACTGCAGACAACAGTCAAGGTAGAACTTTTTGTTGAGGCACTCACCTCATCCACTCCATGTGGAGGATAACAGCAATGAAACACTTCTCACATAGGAGGAAAATAATGGTGTTAACCCCAGCAACGAAGGAAATGAAGAGCCCGAAAATGTGGATGATGAAGAGAACTATCAGCAGCATATCCAATCTGAGGAGGGATCAAGCCCAATTGCATGCACACAAGGTCTAGAACAGGCATTGCCATTAGGCCTCCTGATAGACTCTGACAAGAACCTGCAAACAAAGGGAGATGTAGTGTTATTGTATTAGGTGTATATACTGCGCATGCGCTGGGGAGGGATTATTATTAAATTCTTGTTTGGCGGCAACCATTACAATGTGTACCTCAAATACAGACTTACGTTTGAGGGGGTCGTGTTGATATACATATGTACATTGTACCCACCAATGTTAACTGAACTATTGTACCCACTCCAGTACGGTGGTGATGCTCCATTACACTTCGCTGCCAAGGAAGGTCATACTACTTGTGTGGAACGTCTCCTATCCACTCCTGGTATTGATGTGAACATTAAGAATAAGGTGAGTTGGTCTATTTAATGATCAAGTAATAATGATATGTATGGTGCTGAACACAATCCTGTATATGGATCGTGATGTGCTGCTTCTAAGCCTACACACAAAGACCAGTGTGTCCCTGCCAGCCCATAAACTGTTGCTCTATATCAGTGAATTATACAATGTATAGTTGTTCATGAGTTTGTATTGTTGGTACTAAAGTTGCTATAGAAACCTTACATATCACTACTGCAGGGGTGTGAAACCCAATTGATGACCAATTAAAATTTAGGCTGAGTACTTATTGAATAGATCAGACTAGACTATGGATGTGTTATAAGTGAGATAGCATATGCACAGCCTTGCTGGCATCTGGTATGATATTGTGAAGTACATCTGGGCACTAGGACCCAGCATTTAAGTATGGGCCCCAGCTAGACTAGGAGGAAGGGAGTTTGAATAACATGCTCGCCACTTTGGCAAAGAGGTCCAGGTAGCTGATCCAGTAGTCTGCTGGGTCTCAGTGGCTGTCCAGCACCTGCTGCCATGTGGAGGCCTTCACCTCCTAGCCTGCTGCCATGTGGAGACCTTCACCTCCTAGCCTGCTGCCATGTGGAGACCTTCACCTCCTAGCCTGTTGCCATGTGAAGGCCTTCACCTCCTAGCCTGCTCCCACTATGCTCTCTAACCAACACCTCCATCTTTGTACCCACTATACATTCATATTTTCAATGTGATGTATGCCACATATTATAGGTAACTCCTAAATGTATGAGTATCCATTTAAAAAATTCAGCCCTTAACTACATTCTGTACTGAAGTTACACTACAAAATGTTGTTTTTAAAACTGTCTGTTATCATTATTTACACTTAGTACATTGTAGGAGTACTTTATCGTGTTGTATAGAAATAGTGGCTGGATGTGAAAATCTAATTCCTACATGAAAATGAAAATGATCACAGCATAAATGGTTTAAAAGGTATCATTGAAAAAAGGGGAATTTTTGAAGTGTTGAACACTCTACATATACATGCTGGCATTAAAAAAATTGAAGTGTATGACTGGCTGAATGGTGAGTTCTAGCCAGTCTAGACATTGGCAGCTGCTTTGTCTTTTCAAGTCAATTTGTGTGGCAGTTGTGAATTACAGACGTCATCAATATCTTTTCAAGACAGTTCTCAGATGAACAGACTACTAGACCTTACAGTGACTGGTATTGCAGCCTTATGAATATGAAAAGAGGAAAACTTTTTTTGTTTGGCTGCATTTTTAACCAATAACATTATCCATGTGTGCACGTATGTATAGAATTGACTCCAAGTCAAAGATAATCCAACAAGATATTGAGAAATGTTAGCTCCCTTCACAAATCTGTTCCTGACAATCAGATGTGCATTAGAGCCCGAGGGATTGGAGTGTGTTGATGGCTTTGTCAAGGCAGTATATTTTTCTACCTGAACCCTGAATGAAGACATTGACTTAAATTTTGGCATCAAAAACTATCTCAGCAACTGTGTTAATCTGCCTCTTCCCCTTCCCATTTGTTTACATTACTTCCAAATATGTTTGTATACTTAATACTTCAAGGGGCCATGTTGATGACCATGTACTACATGTGCATGTGTACATTGTACCCACCATGTTGACTGAGCTATTGTACCTACTCCAGGATAATGAAACTCCATTACACCTTGCTGCATGGAAAGGTGATACTACTTGTGTAGAACGTCTCCTTTCCACTCCTGGTATTGAAGTGAACATTATGGATAGGGTGAGTTGGTCCACTGAATATTAAAATATGCACTGTTATAGGAACTGTAGCTGACATACATGTAGCAAGCCACTACACTTTTTGGTTCAAATGATAAACACGTAGCCCTATTTCAGCTTCTGCACCTTGGTACACAAACATATGTATTATCAGATGGTGGATACTAAACTCACATCATGAAATTTATATCTTGCGATTAGCCAGCACACTTCACTACACAGGCCTCCAATGTCCTTAACCACCAAGCTCACTCTTCACTCTGCAGATCATTCATGCAAACCAATTGCACATAGTGTGCATGTCCATGCTCCATAGCAGCTAACAACCCACTCACTTGTGTTTTTACAAATTATGTTGTCTGTGGCATGGTATTGTATTTAATGGCTGAGTAGTGTGCTCAGGTCAGTCTAGCTATTGGTGCACACAGTCCAGATGCTTTTTATTTTGTGTAATGTGAATTGCAGAAGTCACCACTATACTCCCTACACTTGACAGATGGTGACTGCAATGAGACACTGCAGCAGCCAAAAGTGTTTAATTACAAAGAGAGACATGCATATATATGCAGGATAAGGTCAAAGTACAGTCCTGCTGGAGCCAGCACAAACATGCATGTGTACATAGATACAAAAATATATTATGTCATTCGCTACACTACTTCCTCCTTCAAAAAGGCCGGCCTCTTGGTCTGATTCAATAATGATCCAGCGGGTATCTTATTTGCTGTGGATAACAACTAGGCGGTGGCTGATCTGCAGTTGGTTGTTCGTCCTGGGGAGTGGCCACCTCTGCTTGTACATCTTCATGACCATGAACTTCTAAGGCCAGTGGCTCATCCTGGGGAGTGGCCACTTCTGCTTGTGCATGACCTTGATCTTCTGGGCCCAGTGTTCCTCCTCCAGGGCTGGTTGCTTGTAC
The DNA here is from genome assembly GCA_949361645.1 of Spongilla lacustris. Classification (NCBI taxonomy): domain Eukaryota; kingdom Metazoa; phylum Porifera; class Demospongiae; order Spongillida; family Spongillidae; genus Spongilla; species Spongilla lacustris. The sequence continues at coordinate 18,976,176 of OX442416.1, read as the reverse complement.
TATGTCTTATTCCGCTATCTCAAGGTCATTATTGTTAAAGAAGTACCAGGGTACTCGGGGCGATAACGGCTTTGATTCACACTGGTTGGGCCCTCTGCTTCTGGATTTTTAGCTTCAACATGAACAATGGAGCTTCCTAGGCTTTCCCTTGGGAAAAACAGGGGTAATGTAACCACACAAGGTCACCTGGTTCATACTGCTTCCCATGGACCCTCTGATTGTAGACCTCCTTCATCCTCTCCGTTGCTGTCCCCATGTTTTCCCGAGCAACTTGGAAGGCACCTTGTAGAATTTTCTCCAGTTGTCTTGCATACTCATGTTGTGGCTGGGATTCAGTTGGTGTATACCCATAGACCAGATCCACTGGCAACTTGGTCTGCCGCCTGAACATTAAAAAGAAAGGGGAGAAGCCTGTGGAGGGATGTATTGAAGTATTATAGGCCATACATATTTTCCTCAAATGCCATTCCTATTGAGTAGGGTTGTCCTGGGCAGATGTCGCTAGCGCGCTGATCAGCGTATGATTCAATCGTTTAACAAGTCCATCTGATTGCGGGTGGTATGGCGTTGTATGTTTCTTACTGATTTACACACTTCTTTCATCACATCAGACTCGAACTGTCGCCCTTGATCAGAATGCAACTGCTGAGGGATAGAGAACCTGCAGAAGAATTCATCAACCAGTTTGGTAGCTACTGTTATTGCCTTCTGATTAGGAATGGCATAAGCCTCTGTCCATCTGGTGAAGTAGTCGGAAGCAACTAAAATATAAGGGTTCTTAGCTATAGCCTCCCCCGGGGTGATGAATCCAACTATGTTTACTGCAACAATTTGCATGTGGTACCCAGAACTAATACCCTGGAAAGGGGCATGGCCTCAATGTAGGGGTATTTTCCTAGTAGCACACTTCACACACATGCTACTTCACTTCCCAACATCTCCTGCATGACCTGGCCAATAAAAACTTTCCTTCAAATGGCCAGGAAGTGTCAATTGCTTCAAAATATCTTGGCGAATACTTGCCGGGGTAATAACCTGCAAATGCTCATTCCCCTGATTGTCTTAATACCATCTATACAAGACACCCTTTTTTACTACCAACTGGTCCCATTGCTGTACTAATATGTTTAGTACCCTACTCTTGCCTTCTAGTTCCCCAAGGCCTACCATGCTCCCACAACTTACTGCCCTTAGCACGATCCCCACATTTTCATCCTCCAGCTGTGTCTGAAGCTGCTGTGGCTGATCAGCTGATACGCTCACGCCTTTACTGCTGGAACCACCTGAGGTTTTGGCTTCATTTTCATCTGGACCAATACAGGAAAGGGCATCAGCATTTCTGTGGTTGCATCCCCTGCGGTGAATTACAGCAAAGTCATACTCTTGAAGCTGTCCTAATCATCTTGCGAGTTGCCCTTCATGTTGTAAAGCCATTGCTAGGAGCTGTGATCAGTACAAAGAGTGAAGCAACGTCCTACAGTGTAGCAAGTTTTGTAAAGGTGACTACTGCCTGTAGCTCTTTCCTTGTCATGCAGTACTTTCTCTTAGCTTTACTAAGTGTATGACTCCCGTAGACCACTACTTTCTCCTCTCCATCATGGTTCTGAGACAGCACTGCTCCTATACCATACTGACAGGCATCTGTATCAAGGATAAAAGGCTTCTCAAAGTCAGGGAATGAAAGAATGGGGGCAGACAATAGCCGTGATTTGAGTTCATCAAATGCATGGATACACTCTTGTGTCCATTGAAACTCACGACCTCGCTCGGTAAGTTGGTGTAACGGTCTGGCAATGGAAGCAAAGTGGGGAACGTATTTTCTGTAGTATCCAACAAGAACAAGGAACTGTCTGACATCTTGAACTGAATTTGGTGTCTTCCAGTTTTGAACTGCAGAAACCTTTGTGGGGTCAGTACTAATACCCTGTTTTGAAATTCTGTGCCCTAGAAACACAAAAAAGACGACATTTGGAAGTTTTCAACCGCAATCCTGCTTGCCTCAATCTACCCAGCACCAATTCCAAATTGGATAAGTGCTTGTGAAAAACTTATCTAATCACGATATTGTCTATGTAGATGAGGCAACTTTTCCCTTGGATGCCAGACAAGACCAGGTCCATCAAATGCTGAAAGGTTGCTGGAGCATTGCAGAGCCCAAAGGGCATAACCTTAAATTTGAAAAGACCGTCTTGTGTGCAGAACACTGTCTTTTGCATCCATCTCCACCTGCCAGTCTGCAAATAAGGTCGAGAGTTGAAAACCACTTGGAACCATCAAAGCATCCAGCGAGTCATCTATTCTTGGGAGGGGATAAGCACCCTTACAAGTGATAAAATTTAACTTGCGATAATCCCCACAAAAACGTAAGGAGCCATCCTTTTTCGTGGCTATGACCACCGGGGATGCCCAGGGGCTTGAAAAGGGCTGCACAATTTCGTGCTTGAGCATATCTTCAATTAGTTTGAGGGCCTATTTTCTTTGAAAGGGTGGCATTCTCCTAAACTGCTGATGAATTGGAGGGTTACTGCCAGTATCAACTGACTGCTTAACCATGTTAGTACGCCCCAGTTCATCGTTCGATTCAGCAAAGACATCTGCATATGCCATCAACACGTGATACAACATCTCCATTTCCTCCATACTCAGATCAGCTGCACAGTTTTGTACCATCTCCCACAATAATTTTGACTTACTTTCAGAAACGTTTGGTATCTTCTTTTCTTGACTCATTGCATCTGTTACAGGTGCCAACACTGATTCGTCCTGCAACCTGGTGGCTCTGGCTATTCTTGTACCCTTACGAATAACAGTCTCAGTTGGCAAAGGATTACACATCAGAACAGGGATACTACCTAAAGGCTCTCCTATTGAAGATGTAACCATGGCTCCTGCAACAATTATAGGGATATCAGGTCTGCTACCCTCCACTAACCACACCCCTTTGCATGTGGAAGATGTATACGCCATGGTTTGAATCTCACTATAGGCTGGTATCTTGACAGTCTCTATGAAACTAACACTCACTTCATTGGCCAACATGTCACTGCTATTGCTACTGTCAGCATGGTGCTGTGAAACTCCTTCAAGCTGCAACAACATCTTGGATATGTTGATGATGCCTTCATGTTTCTCTAGAAAGCTCAGCCCCAGGATAGATTCAACCTTGATGGAGTCAACGACTACAAGCTGGTCAGCTAGAAGTGCCTGATCTGCCAAACGGAAATCAAGAGTAGTAACTCCACACACAGGAACAGTGCTACCCTCTACACCAACAAGGTGCCTCCCTTTCTACGGTGACAGTCCAAATGTGCTTGCACCTCCAAATTTGTCCCAGACATCTTTTCTTACTAGACTTACAGCTGCACCTGTGTCTAGCATGCCTTAACAATAGCTAAAATGAACTTTGACACAGCAGGATTAACTATACAAACTTTTTTTTTTAACCTGGACCATTGTTTCCTTACCCTCATATGCTTTGTCCTTAACATAGAGGGTCCTTACCCTCATATGCTTGGTCCTTAGCATAGAGGGTATCTAGTTTTCCTGCATCCGCTTCTGCCAGCCAGCCACGCAGCCCCTGGAAAAGTGTCCTTCCTTGCCACACTTGAAGCAGATGATCTTATTCTTGGGGGCTGCTGGTTCTCAAGAGGAATTATACGCCTTGGATCTCCTCAATTTGTTCGGACGTCTCTAGTTTTCTCATTCTTTCTGACAATGAGTGGATCATGACCATTAAGGTTCTTCGACCGGAAAATCACTGACGACTGATATTTTGGAACCTTTGGTCTCTTGATGGAGATATATGACTCCATTTCCATCATGCACGAAACCACGTCGTCCAGAGTCTTCAGTTGTCTCTGTTGGACAGCAAAAGCAACCTTAGGATTATCCAACTCACTGAGATATCTCTCGAGAGACAGCAAATCCTTAGCCTTTTCGTCAATTCCAGGAAACGCTTTGTCTGTGAGGGTGCGCAACTCATCTCTGAAATCACTCCAATTTTCGTTCGGTCGCCTTTTCCTGGTCTGAAATTCGAAAAACATAAAGCTGACGCTTACTTTCTGGCTCAAAGTCAAAGCGCTTCTGTAAAGCGTCCTTCGCTGCTTGGAAGTTCTGTTTCACCTCTGGCACCAACCTCCTCCAAGCGATTTGAGCCTTTCCAGTTAGCCGAACGGGTAGCCAGAGTAGTTTTGTAAGTTTGTCCTAGACATTAACCAAAGCCACGGCCTCAAAGTGCTCCACCCAATCGGTCCAATTTCTGTCGCCAGAGTAGGTGTCAAGAGAAACCAGCGGTCGGTTGGTTTTGGTCTGAGCCAGAACCCTCAAGCTCGAAGTTCGATCCCGCTCCGCCTTCTTGTTCAGCCATCCTGCCGACTACACCAAGTGTAACGAGACACTGCAGCAGCCAAAAGTTTATAATTACAAAGACTAGAGAGACATGCATATACATGTATACACAGCATAAGGTCAAAGTACATGCAGTCCAGCTGGAGCCAGCACAAACACGCATGCGTACATGTACATGTACATATATACAAAAATACATGTATATTCGCTACAGTGACCTTAATTCTTTGCCACCTATCTGTAGGAAGCATAGTTTCATCAGAACCTTATAGGTTCTCGCTTTCAATTCACACATACATGTACATATTTGATACGGCCATGTTGATGATCAATGTACATGATTGTGTACAGTGTACATTGTACCCACCATATATGTTGGCTGAACTATTGTATACACTCCAGCGTGGTGATACTCCATTACACTGTGCTGCAGATAAAGGTCATATTACCTGTGTGGAACATCTCCTTTCTACTCCTGGTATCAATGTGAACATTAAGAATGAGGTGAGCTGGTCTATTTAATGCTGATCACTATCCTGTATATGGATGGTGATGTAAAAAACAAGACCATAGAGCAGCTGCTTCTAAACCTACACACAACTCTTCAATGCCATTAGCAATGTTTGTATCGTGCATATTAACGTGTACACCATGCCACCCTCGTGATGCTGTATATGAAAGGCCATGTTGATGACTATGTACTACATGTACATGTGTCCATTGTACCCACCATGTTGACTGAACTATTTTACCTACTCCAGCATGGTAATACTCCATTACACTTAGCTGCCATGAATGGTCATACTACGTGTGTAAAACATCTCCTTTGCACTCCTGGTATTGATTTGAAAATTAAGAATGGGGTGAGTTTGTCCACTGAATATTAAAATGCACTGTTATAGGAACTGTAGCTGACATAGCAAGCCACTACACTTTTTGGTTCAAATGATGAACATGCAGCACTATTGCAGCTTCTGCACCTTGGTACACATATTGTTCAATCATTATCAGATGGTGGATACTAAACTGTGTGGATAATATCAGTAATAATGAAATGCAATGTGATTGGCCAGCACACTTCACCACATGCACAAGCCTCCAATGTCCTTAACCACCAAACTAACTCTTCACTCTGCAGTATGCATGTCTGGAAATGGCCTCACATTGCTCCATGGTGATGCCATCTGTCACATGTCATTTTCCTTCTGCAGCAGCACACAGCGCAACAGAACAACTCATATTTTGTCTGTTGGATGTGGGGGGGGGGGGGGAGTAAATGATGCATGCTGTTCAAGCAGGAAATGGCCCTATTGTACTATTGTACCCACTACAGAATGGTTTCACTGCATTACACTGTGCTGCAAAGGGAGGTTATAATACATTGCACTTGTGCAAAACAACTCCTTTCCACTCCTGGTATTGAAGTGAAAAAAATGATGTTCATGTCCGATCAGTTACACAAAAACCAAATGTCCTGTCAATTTGAAATTGTTATGAAAAAATTGCATATCTGTGCATACCTCTATCTTTTACCAATTCTTGTTTAAACTTAATAGGAGTGTTTTATCATGTTGTGTAGAAATATTGGCTCGATGTGAAAATCTTATTCCCATGATCCAAAGCGAAAAAAATTTAAAGTGAGGTGTGGAAAAATGTAATGTGTATATGTACATACTGGGGGCATTTATTCACCAAGTGGTTAGCTCAGGTCAGTCTAGGCATTGGTGCACACAGGCCAGCTACTTTTAATTTTTGAGTCAATTTGTGTGACAGTTGTGAATTGCAGAAGACACCACTATCCTTGGCAGCTCTCAGATGAACAGACTACTAGATCTTACAGTAACTCTTTATCATTCATATTGCTACCTTATGAATATGGTTTGATTTCCATAAAAGAAGAACCATGAGCGCCCCCAGCTTTTTTGGAAGGGGGGGGGGGGGGGGGGGGGGGGGAGGGGATTCCCATGAGGACATGTCACATTTTGTTGGAAAAGATTAACCATGTACATGTATGCATGTATATATGGAATTGGCTCCATGCAAAAGTTATGTGTTTGAATCCAAGAAGATATTGGAATACTGAAAGCTAGACACTTGTATACAAAAATATGTGCAAAACAATATTAGTTTGAGAAATGTTTGCTCCTTTCACAAACTGACCTGTTCCTGATGAACAGATGTCCCTTTGTATCTCCATCCCACCATGTTGACTGAACTATTGTACCCACTACAGTTGGATGATAGTCCATTACACATTGCTATGGCTGGAGATCATGCTAATTTTTGTGTGGAACATCTCTTTTCTGTTCATGGTATTGATGTGAACATTAAGATCAAAGTGAGTCAGTCAACTGATTATTAAAATAAGGTGTACCATGTTGTCTGAACTATTGTACGCACTCCAGGATAGTTATACACCATTACACTATGCTGCAAACAGAGGCAATGCTAATTGTGTGAAACAACTTCTTTCCACTCCTGGTATTGATGTGAACATTAAAACAGATTTAAGGGTGAGTTGGTTTATTTAAGGATGCTGGATATGAAAGGCCATGTTGATGACCATGTACTACATGTACATGTGTACATTGCACCCACCATGTTGACTGAACTATTGTACCCAGTGCAGCATGGTGGTGAAACTCCATTACATCTTGCTGCAAAGGGAGGTCATTCTATATGTGTGGAACATCTCCTTTCCACTCCTGGTATTGACGTGAACATTAAGGATAAAGTGAGTTCGTCCACTGAATATTTAAAAAAAGATGTGCACTGTGGTATAGGAACCATAGCAGTCTACTACATGTATATGCACATTATTTAATCATGATTAATCATGTACATATACATGTATGCATGTATGTATGGATATTAGTTCCAAGCAAAAGATATTTGATATTTGAATCCAACAAGATATTGGAATATATAGCAAGAGCTAGTCACCTGTATATAAAAATGGTGATAAATCATATCAATTTGAGAAATGTTAGCTCCCTTCACAAACTGATCTGTTCCTGATGAACAGATGTCCCCTGGTATCTCCTCCCCTTCAACCCATTACCAATGTACATGTTGATTGAACTATTGTATTCACTCCAGAATGGTTATACTCCATTATACTATGCTATGGCGGTAGATCATGCTACTTGTGTGAAACATCTTGTTTCCGTTCCTGGTATTGATCTGAACATGAAGATTGTGGTGAGTCAGTCCACTGAATATTAAAATACTATAATTTTGCACTGTTACAGAAAATGTAGCAGTCTATATATAACTACATGTAAATGTGTACCATGTTGAGTGAACTATTGTACCCACTTCAGGGTGGTTTTACTCCATTACACTATGCTGCAAGAGGCGGTTATACTACTTTTGTGGAACAAATCCTTTCCACTCCTGGTGTTGATGTGGAAAAAATTCAGTCTATGAATGATGAGGTAATAATGATATGTACATGTATGGTGCTAAACACTCACAGTATTCTGTGAATGGATGGTGATGTAAAAAAATAAGACCATAGAGCAGCTATTTCTAAGCCTACACACAAAGACCAGTGTGTCTCTTGGTATCTTCTCCCCTTCAACCCCATCAGCTTTGTTTGTATCATGCATGTAAATGTGTACACCCTCTTGATGTTATATATAAAAGGCCATGTTGATGACCATGTATTACATGTACATGTGTTCATTGTACCCACCATGTTGACTTAACTATTGTACCCACTCCAGAATGGTTATACTCCATTACACTATGCAGCCATGGGAGGTCATACTACTTGTGTGGAGCTTCTCCTTTCCACTCAAGGTATTAAGGTGAACATTAAGAATAAGGTAAGTTAGTCCACACTGTATGTGACGATCAAGTAATAATGATATGTATGGTGTTGAACACTAACCTGTATATGGATGGTGATGTAAAAAACAAGACAATAGAAAACTGTTTCTAATGTGTCCCCTGGTGTGTATTGTACATGTAAATGTGTACACTCTTGTGATGTTGTACATAAAGGCCATGTGTATAACCATGTACATGTACTACATGTACAGGTGCACATTGTACCCACCATGTAGACTTAACTGTTGTACCCACTCCAGTATGGTGGTGATACTCCATTACATCTTGCTGCCAAGGGAGGTCATACTAAATGTGTGGAACATCTTATTTCCACTCCTGGTATTGATGTGAACATTAAAGATGATGTGAGTTGGTCCACTGAATATTAAAATAAGATATGCACTGTGTTATAGGAACTGTAGCAAACCATGTACTACATGTACATGTGAACATTGTACCCACCATGTTGACTGAACTATTATACCCACTCCAGCATGGTAATACTCCAATACACCTTGCTGCAAAGGGAGGTCATACTACTTGTGTAGAACGTCTCCTTTCCACTCCTGGTATTGATTTGAACATTAAGGATAAGGTAAGTTAGTCTACACTGTATGTGACGATCAAGTAATAATGATATGTATGGTGTTGAACACTAACCTGTATATGGATGGTGATGTAAAAAACAAGACAATAGAAAACTGTTTCTAATGTGTCCCCTGGTGTGTATTGTACATGTAAATGTGTACACTCTTGTGATGTTGTACATAAAGGCCATGTGTATAACCATGTACATGTACTACATGTACAGGTGTACATTGTACCCACCATGTAGACTTATCTGTTGTACCCACTCCAGTATGGTGGTGATACTCCATTACATCTTGCTGCCAAGGGAGGTCATACTACATGTGTGGAACATCTTATTTCCACTCCTGGTATTGATGTGAACATTAAAGATGATGTGAGTTGGTCCACTGAATATTAAAATAAGATATGCACTGTGTTATAGGAACTGTAGCAAACCATGTACTACATGTACATGTGAACATTGTACCCACCATGTTGACTGAACTATTATACCCACTCCAGCATGGTAATACTCCAATACACCTTGCTGCAAAGGGAGGTCATACTACTTGTGTAGAACGTCTCCTTTCCACTCCTGGTATTGATTTGAACATTAAGGATAATGTGAGTTGGTCCACTGAATATTACAATATACATGTACACTGTTATAGGAACTGTAGCTGAAATAGCAAGCCACTGTAATTATTAATTCAAATGACAAAACACGTAGCACTATTGTAGCTTTTGCACCTCGGTACATGCATTGTTGAATCATTATCAGATGGTGGATACTAAAATTTATATAATACGATTAGCCAGCACACTTCACCACCCAGGTCTCAAATGTCCTTAACCACCAAGCTCACTCTTCACTCTGCAGATCATCCATGCAAACCAATTGCACATAGTGTGCATGTCCATGCTCCATAGCAGCTAACAACCCACTCACTTGTGTTTTTACAAATTATGTTGTTTGTGGCATGGTATTGTATTTAATGGCTGAGTAGTGAACTCAGGTCAGTCTAGCCATTGGTGCACACAGGCCAGATGCTTTTATTTTGTGTGTTGTGAATTGCAGAAGTCACCACTATACTGTCTACACTTGACAGATGGTGACCTTAACTCTTTGCCACCAATCTGTAGGGAGCATTATTATTAGTTTCCATCAGAACCTTATAGGTCTTTTTTTCAATTCACACATACATGTACATATTTGAAGGGGCCATGTACATGTATACATTGTACACACCATATATAGTGGCTGAACTATTGTACTGTATACACTCCAGAATGGTTTTACTCAATTACACCTTGCTGCAAAGGAAGGTCATACCACTTGTGTGAAACAACTCCTTTCCACTCATGTTATTGATGTGAACATTAATGCGGATTTTAGAGTGAGTTGGTCTATTTAAGGATGCTGTCTATGAAAGGCCATGTTGATGACCATTTACTACATGTACATGTGTACATTGTACCCATCATGTTGACTGAACTATTGTACCCACTTCAGCATGGTGGTGATACTCCATTACATCTTGCTGCAAAGGGAGGTCATTCTATATGTGTGGAACATCTCCTTTCCACTCCTGGTATTGACATGAACATTAAGAATGTGGTGAGTTGGTCCACTAAATATTTAAAAAAGATGTGCACTGTGTTATAAGAACTATATCTGATATAGCAGCACACTATATAAACCTTGTTTAATAATGATTAACCATGTACATATACATGTATGCATGTATGTATGGAATTAGCTCCAGGCAAAAGATATGTGATATTTGAATCCAACGAGATATTTGAATACTGGCACAGAGCAAGAGCTAGACACCTGTATATAAAAATGGTGGAAAACCATAACAATTTGAGAAATATTAGCTCCCTTCACAAACCGATCTTCTCCAGATGAACAGATGTCCCTTGTTATCTCCTCCCTTTCAGCTCCATCACCAATGTACTACATGTACATGTGTACATTGTACTCACCATGTTGATTGAACTATTGTACCCACTCCAGCATGGTCATGTTGATGACCATGTACTACATGTACATGTACATGTACATTGTACCCACCATGTTGACTTAACTATTGTACCCACTTCAGGATGGTTATACTCCATTACACTATGCTGCAAAGGGAGGTCATACTACTTGTGTGAAACAACTTCTTTCCACTCAAGGTATTAAGGTGAACATTCAGGATATGGTAAGTTAGTCTACAGTGTATTTAATGATCAAGTAATGATATGTATGGTGCTGAACTCTACCTTGTATATGGATGGTGATGTAAAAAACAAGACAATAGAAAACTGTTTCTAATGTGTCCCTTTGGTGTGTATTGTACATGTAAATGTGTACACTCTTATGATGTTGTACATAAAGGCCATGTGTATAACCATGTACATGTACTACATGTACAGGTGTACATTGTACCCACCATGTAGACTTAACTGTTGTACCCACTCCAGTATGGTGGTGATACTCCATTACATCTTGCTGCAAATGGAGGCCATATTAAATGTGTGGAACATCTCATTTCTACTCCTGGTATTGATGTGAACATTATGAATTTGGTGAGTTGCACTGTTATGGGAACTTTAGCAAACCATGTATATGTGAACATTGTACCCACCATGTTGGTTGACCTATTTTACACACTCCAGCATTGTTGTTCTCCATTACACCTTGCTGCAAAGGGAAGTCATAATACTTGTGTGGAACATCTTCTTTCCATGCCTGGGATTCATGTGAACATTCAGGATGAAGTGAGCTGGTCTATTTAATGATCAAGTAATAATGATATGTATGGTGCTGAACACTATCCTGTATATGGATGGTGATGTAAAAAATCAAGGCCATAGTCCAATGTCCTTAACTACCAAGCTCACTCTTCACTCTTCAGATCATCCATGCAAACCAAATGCATGTATATTGCATAGTGTGGCATCACATTGCTCCATGGTGATGCTATCTGTCACATGTCATTCTCCTTCTGTAGCAGCAAAAAACACAACAGAACAACTCACTTGTGTTTTTACAAATCATATTGTCATTAGCATATGGGGGGGAGGGGGGGTGGGGGGTTAATGATACACACTGTTCAAGTGTGAAATGGGTCCACATTTGGTAATCATGTTCATATTCGATCAATTACACTGCCTGTCAATTTGGTATTGTTATGAAAAATTGTTTATCTGCATGTAAGTATATAAAAACATTCTGTATGAGAAAATTTGTGGTATATAGGATTTGAAGGCTATAGTGGTGTAAAAAGGAAGGGAAACAAGGGTTGAATGATAAGGAAAAACTAATAAATAGTCCTTTATTTAGCAAATGCATGAACAACTTCACAGTTCTACAATGTAAGCCAGCTAAATTCGTTTTTCCTTATTATTCAACCCATGTTTTATTCACACCACTATTGCCTTCATCATAGAGAATGTTTTTATATATTTGTTGCATTGCTTTTTACTAGCTGCATATGCTTTATTTCATTACTTATTATTACTATTCACTGATCACATATGACTTGGCATGCTTAATATTGTTCATTCGATAAATAATGTTACTCAATTTTCACTGTAATATAAAAGTAGTGATACCAGCAAAACTTTATCTTTTCCATATAAGTCATATAACAGCAACAGGTGTGTCCATCGTCTCTTCCTCCATTACAGTACTCTGCATCAACTGAACTTCACCTCACTTCATACACCATATAATGCATTCAGCATGCTTAAATGTACTTAACATGCAGGGTCCTTCACAAGCAGCTATAATGCTTGTGCCCATCCATGCAGAAAAACTGTTTTTTAGTGACAATGTGCACATACTGTACATGCATCTGACCTCTGCTCAATAATTTAGAGATTGATCATCCAGATTTAAGTACAACAAACCTGAAGTTTATGTGTGGCTAAATTTAAGGCATTACGTCAACCAATGTTTGCATCACAACCTGAATTTTAGTTGGAGCATCATTTAAAATTATGAACAGCTCAGGGTCAGGCAATGTTAAGATTTTCTGTTTAACTGACTTGGATAATGTCTCCCATGTTTTTTTTGATTGTAGGTGTGTAGTGGCAGAGCATATATAGGCATGACAACATGTGTCCACTAAAATGGAAATGCACAAATGAGTGTTGGCTGCTCATCACTATAACTGATTTTATTGCATTGATAGCATGAGCATCATGTAGAAATTCACCTGCTCCCTTTCTACCTGTGCAGCTCAGTGCTTTGTTAAGTAATGCACCTGCACTAACTTCACTAACAGCTGCATGTGCAGATCTAGTACAGACTGGTGTATTTTGCAAAAGGCATCAATTTGCTCATCTAACAGTATTGCCTACCTGTGTATTGTATCGTTAAGTCCATATTGAGAATAAAAATAATATGTAGAGTTACGAACAGAAACCATGTTGTATTTTGATCTACCTACTGAAATTTATTGATGATAGGCAAGGTCATGCTATCAGTATGATGACTAACAACAACATGTACATGTATCTGGCTTTATATTAAGGTGTGTAACCTTTTCCTTAAATTAAAATCGATTATTTTGACTAAATTAAAACATTAAGTTGATTTTGGCGATTCATGCACTATAATTAATGATGGCTAACTATTTTCAATCATCTTTCTCAACTCGTGCCAAATTGGTATAGTTCTTGGATGACGGTATCTCTAGACTTTGCATGCCCATAGTCTGCAAATGTTGGAACAGAATCAGAGCCATATATACATTTCATGTATCTGTTCTGTACAAAACGTTGTGAATCACAGTAATTTGCAAGTACAACAGGTGAAAACACAACACAGAGAGTTCTCTGGGTTGAAGCTACAACATAGAACATTGAAGCACTGCTGCATGGTGCAACACCTGTATTCTGTGTGAACGCTGGGGAATCTGCTTCTTAAACACTTCTGCATTATGCAGCTTTGCTGCAAAGTGAAATGTGGCCATATACTTCATTTTGCAATGTAGTTTTAATGTACTCCACCTCTGTCTGCTCAGTTTCACATGCAGTCTTTGTCTTGATTTCACAACGAAAGTTGTTGGTGCGAGGTTTGTTGTATCCTTAACCCTGAATACTTGATCAATGCTAGTTATTTGGGCCTTGGGAACAATGCCTTCATCTTTGTGCCCAACAAGACCATACTCATTGTTGTCTATCATTGTTAACTTTAGACCACAAGCATTTTCACAATGCAGCTCCACAAACTGCTTCAAATGATCCGGCTACAACATTCCTTTCGTTAAGTGTTCCCATCAGCACGTTTTTTGCTTATGTCCCTTAATAAATGGTATGCATGATATGTTGAGCTTTAATCATTGTCTTACCTATGTTGATTGGTTTAAGATGGATACATAGTTATGTTTCAATGAATGATTTCTGCCTTTCTTAGGTTTACATAACCAATAATGTTTAGGTTTTTGCAAAATTGCATGCAGAGTGGTATTTCATGTTCTGTTGCCAAAGCACTAAACCGTAAAAACTTTACCAAAGTTTCTTGCCAATCCAATGAGGCATTTTTCTGCTCCTGTGCTGGTTTGACGCATCAGTCATAAGCCAATCTTTTGACCTCTGTCTTGAAGTTATAAATTTCCACAATCACTCTTGCATAATCCACTCACCTGGCCAGTTTCCGCAATATCAACAGAACAATAATGAAAGAGTTGCATACTTTAGTGCATTGGTTTGCATAAACCAAGGAGCTCCCATGCCATTTCATGATCCAATAAAGTACAGTACACTTCCTCTCGTGGTGATCAATGCACAGTATTGTCTCATCAGGAATGAAGAGCAGCTTCTGGCACCTGCATGTGCATGTAAGGAGACAATTTCACGGTCTAATGCCATTGCCGTTATTGGTTGTATCCAAGTATCATCTTCACTACTATCATAGGTGGCAAGGGGGGGGGGGGGGGGGGGGGGGGGGCGGCTAGGGCTAGGGCGCCCCTTCCCCCCACCTCCAAACCCTAAAACTATTGTCAATTAGAGATACGGAGCATGATTTAGCTTATAGCATGATTTAGCTTATAGCGCTCGCTTGCATGCATTATTAGCAACAATCTAGAGTCAAACGGCTACGCGCGTATCTGAAGTACCGTAAGCCACGCCCCTTTTGGCACCCCTCGTGTGCTTGGCCCCTCCCCTCGGTGCCGCCTCTGACTATGGCATCCAGCATCTGTCACTTTCTGCTTTGTGATAAAGCCTTTAGAATCACCTGGTAGCGAGCATGAGGCATACACATCTCAGCTGCAGGATAAAGTTTTCGGGCCATTGCTGGACTGCATCTACATGTATTGACAGGGTTGCCGCGGTGCTAAAACTTACGTATTCTCAGGTATTCAGAAGCCAATTTTCAACCCCTAACCAAGCTACATGTAGTGATCACGTAAATGTACACTGTGGCAGTTCTTTGCTCAGTATTAACCTTGGGTGGTTTGCTTAAGTGCATCGCGCGAGTGGTTTTGTATGGTATTGTGAATACCTTAATGAAAGACATCATCACATCCAATCCCATACCATCCAGTCCTAGTAAAGTTAACAGCACCAAGCAGTCTCCTAGCTTCAGAGGCAAATGAGCCGGCCAGTAACATAAATATCTTTGTGCAAAAATATATATATATATCCAGGGATATCTTCTACTACAAGTACAAGTGATGATGATTTTAACTTATACTATTTGTATGGTTAAAAGAAAGGGAGTCAACAGAAGGAGAATGCAGTACAGAAAAAAAACAACAAAAAAAACAAAAAAAACTTGATAAGTATATGAAAGAAGACGAAGATCCTGAAATACTTTATGCTTAGCCATTCCTGATTCAACCGCTCCTTTAGAAAGTGCATTTACTGTTGCTAAATTAATAGTATATCAAAGAAAAGATGCATGACTTTAGCTTCGCGCCTAAGCGCATCAGTATTTTGTCCATCGGAACTCCAAGCTTTCTATGTTAGCTGCAAGCAAGGTCAATTATTCGCTGCAGGTTTATTGATTATTACTTTCTGTATTCCTTATTTAATGTTCGTATTATTTAATGTTCTACGTATTATTGCATACTTTAACCGTGGTGAAGGTTATAAATAACCGCGCGGTTAACCGTAACCGCGGTACTTCAAATTTAACCGTGATACATGTATATCGCGGCAACCCTGTCAACATGTATAGCATCCTTTTCTTCGTAGTCATCCGATCATAAGCTGCTGCTCACGGTGATCATCTGGCTCTTCAAAAAATCGGTCGTACGGATCGTCAATTTGTCATGCAACGAAACCAAATAGGGCCGGTTCTCAGATGAACGGAATACTAGAGTAGTGCAACTCTTTATCATTCATATTGCTAAACGGCTTATGAATATGGTTTGATCCCCAGACAAGAGGACTGTGTATTTAACATTTTTTTGTTGCATTTGTAACCAATTTCACCATGTATGCATGGACGTATGTATGGAATTAGCTCCAGGCAAAAGATATGTAATATTTGAATCCAACGAGATATTGGAATACTGGCACAGGGCTAGAGCT
This sequence comes from Spongilla lacustris, assembly GCA_949361645.1. Taxonomy (NCBI): domain Eukaryota; kingdom Metazoa; phylum Porifera; class Demospongiae; order Spongillida; family Spongillidae; genus Spongilla; species Spongilla lacustris. The sequence continues at coordinate 18,959,889 of OX442416.1, read as the reverse complement.
AGTCACCTGTATATAAAAATAGTGGAAAACCATATCAGTTTGAGAAATGTTAGCTCCCTTTGTGTTATTTCAGTAGAAGCACAAGAACTAGCCCGATTCAAACAGATATTAACTCAGATCAAAAACACACTGCACACTCAAAGCCAAATCCAAAATCTCTAATCTAATCACGTGTCACTTAAATCCAATAATAATAATTAACTATTCTATTACACCCTTCAAAATCTGTTCGTGATGATCAGATGTGTATTAGAACACTAGGAAGGGGAGTGTGTTGATGGCTATGTAAAGGCTGTACATTTTGCTACCTGCACCTCGAATGAAGACATTGACTTAAATGTTGGTCCCAAAACTATCTCAGCAGCTGTGATGTACATATTCATCTGCCTCTTCCCCTTCCCTTTTGTTAATGATAGTTTGATTACTGTGTACATATGTTTACAAATATGCATGTGTAAACCTTAGTGACTTAATATTTGAAAGGTTAGATGACCATGCTAACTGAACTACTGTACCCACTCCAGAATGGTTATACTCCATTGCACTATGCTGCCAAGGGAGATCATACTACATATTTGGAACATCTCCTTTCCACCCCTGGTATTGATGTGAACATTAAGGATAAGGTGAGTTGGTCCATTGAATATTAAAATACACTGTTATTGGAACTTTAGCTGACATAGCAAGCTTTATAGTTCAAATGATAAACATGCAGCTTCTGCACCTTGGTACACATATTGTTCAATCATTTTTTCATGGTGGATACTGAACTGAATGGATAATATCAGTAATAAATAAATGCAATGTGATTGGCCAGCACACACACAGGCCTCCAATGTCCTTAACCACCAAGTTCACTCTTCCTCCTCCACTCTATTAATTATTATACATATACAGGGTGTTTTATAATCAAAATTGTTTATAAATTAACCACAAGCAGTTAATTAACTGGTAATTGTTGTTAAAAGTTCTAACAGTAAAAGAAGACATGCTGGTGAAATAAAATTAATATTATCTTTAATGGTTAATTAAGTCCCATAACCCCTATTTATTTTAATGAAATATTATTAATGTTAATAAATGTAGGGCTGGTGGTTAGTTAAAATATGCAAACTGTATTTAAGTAACTGCTTCCATTTAGAAGTTATTCAAGATTGAAATCTGATTTTCGCAATGTACTTGATTTCGGGGCCATTATATCTCAATTTAGTGATTTGAATTTATTAATAAATTCGGCTAAGTTGATATTATTAAAATTCAAGGAAATGTTGGAGCTTTGGGATGCCTCTAAAATGATATGTTTTAATTAGGTGTTATCAGGAATTATAAAATTCGTTTTGTTAATGTATTTATGTTCGATTTTATTAAATTATTTAGTTTGTTTACATCAGCATTTAAGCTCAAGTTAATAGAGCATTGATCAACAATTTTAAGTTAATTAACTGCTTGTGGTTAATTTATAAACAATTTTCCTTGATTGTAAAACACCCTGTATATTATGAATTATATGTCTGTGTCATATTTCAATTTTTGAAGTAGCCAGGTTGATGAACTATTGTACCCACTCCAGGATGGTGATACTCCATTACACTATGCTGCAAGGGGAGGTCATACTACTTGTGTGGAATATATCCTTTCCACTCCTGGTATTGATGTGGATACTGCATTTCAGACAATTATGATGGATTACTGCTATTAATGTACTATATTTTTATTGTTCCCATTTTTGCAGTGATCAATTTATTACATTTGATATCACTAAATGTAAATTCATGTCCACTTTAAGTACACGTACATGTACATGTACATCACAAAGGACATACACCTTCCCTTTGCCCTCATATGAATTGATCTAATGTTGGGTTTGCATGAACAATAAAGTTACCATGAATTACAACTTTGGTGACCCATTCTAGATTGGTCAGTAATTGAGACAGTGTCCAGCAAAATCGGACTTGTGGGGTTATAATTTTATCACTATAAAAATTGCATGTTGTACTAAACAACACATCTTCGCGACGGTACTACGTTTTCATTTCAAATTTCGTACACTTGTTCCTACACCATTTCTCTGTGTGAAAATTGATTTTTGTGATCTACACCTTTTCCGTGCCGTGGATACAACAATCTTTAACTCCGCGGGTTAGAATTCCTCATTTCTCCACGTACGAGTGTTGAAAACGCGTCAAATTCGGATTGCACACTGAGGAGTCCTGTAGCTATTGATTTGTTCTGTTCGTTAATTTCTATATCATCCGTTACGGAGTTACAGTTGAACAAACTACGGGCACATTTTCCCGCTTGATTCGCGCCAATAATTTTAGCAAATCGCGTCCCGCTCAGTGAATGGGAAGGCGGTGATTATATCATTGGCGCGAATCAAGCGGGAAAATGTGCCTGTAGGTTGCTCAACTGTATTTCCTAACGGATGATTCAGAAATTAACGAACAGAACAAATCAATAGCTATAGAGGACTCCTCGATGCATACTCCGAATTTTACACGTTTTCAGCACTCGTACGTGGAGAAATGTGGAATTTTAACCCGCAGGGTTAGCGATTGTTGTATCCACGGCACGGAAAATGTGTAGATCACAAAAATCGATTTTCACACAGAGAAATGGTGTGTGAAAGGAAAAGGTAGTATACCGTCGCGAAAATGTGTTGTTTAGTACAACGTGCAATTTTTATAGTGATAAATTATAACCCCACAAGGTAGGTTTTGAAGGCAATAGTGGTGTAAAAAGCAGGGAAACAAGGGTTGAATGCAGTGGCGGTCTGGGCATAAATTACCTAGCGGGCGGGGGGGGGGGGGGGGGGGGGGGGGGGGGGGGGGCAAAACACTGAATATTTCTGGAATCTTGAACGCTTCGTTCCATTATGCTGATTATATCCTGTGGTACACTTCGCATTCCCTCCAAAGATGCAATAACGCTATCGATCAATGCAAGTGCGTTGGCGCTGTCCATGTTGACACTTTGAAGATACCGACTTAGAGGTCCGTCATACCTCATGACTCTAGAAAGCAGTAGCCATGGTTTGAATTGATGATAACAACCTTGCTGCTTCAGATCAATGTTTCAAATCGAACGACATCTCAGACTCCGTCTGGATTTGATCCAATGTTTGCAGAATGCAAACATGCAAACACATTTCCCGTGCAGTCGCTTGAGGGAGCAGATAGCACTGATATCCCTATGCATGATCTTTGAACGTCTTCAATCAAACCATGCACCTTTGGGGATCGGGTAAACAAGAGATAGAGGGCTTCCAAATTCCCAAACAGGGTCGCAACATCCACAGAAATGGCTGCATGCTGCATCTAATATCACCAAGTTCAGGCAGTGTTGGAATTTATGCGTATCCACTCATGTAGAATGCCCCATCAACGCATCGTAGGTTTGAGCTATTAGTTTGTCAAAGGATACGTCTCTGAACTGCAGCACTGACATCATAACTGCATACAAGTCTTCTGCTGTTGTTCCTGGAGCTCGCTGGCAAGCCAGAAGGTGTTCTGATATCAAATGGATGCTGATGTCTGGCGTTGTGTCTGCCATAAGTGACCAGTCTCTGCTTTTTTCTATTGCTTTAACAATTGTGCAAGTAATATGTTCATCGATGATGGAAATTAGGACTTGTAGCCCATAAAGGTCAGTACAGAGCCACGACCTTTCTGTCCTGATGAGCCCATGCACACTATATAGTGCAATTATTTTTCCTAAATGCAATTTTGGAGCTTCAACAAAGTTTCCTGTATTGATACAGCTGTCCGTCATCATCTCCCTATGCCCTCTAAGTGGAAGACCTCGGCAACATTAAGCGTTGACAATACGTTCCAATACTGTCCTGTTCTTAGCTATGACTGCTCGTTTGACCAATGGATCTGTAGACAGTTGATGCACTGCGGGATGTCAAATAATTCTTCATGAACGCACTTCGGTCCTAAAGCTTAATCCCTTCCTCAGCCCAATAGCTTTTTTAAGCTTTCTGCAACTGGCTCCTAATTTTTTCCATTTTGGACCTTCGGACATCATTATATTAGTACTATGTAGTTGCGCAGATACAATGTACTGTAGGAATAACAAGTATACATATATATACATGTCATGTAACAAAAGATAAACATGCGCCAAGGCGCCCGAGCAGTTGACACACAGCTCCGGACCAAAGTCATTACAAATAAAATGAATGAACCAATTGCCATTGACGTCACACGGGGGTGGGGGGATCAAAATATGCGAAGCAATATAGATGCGCTGGTAGGTATTTATGGAGCCCTGTCACCTTTTTAGCGCCCCCCTTTTTAGGGTCCGCTGAGGGGGGGGGGGGGGGGGGAGGGGGCAAATGCGCATGCCCCTTTGCCACCCCTGGCCAGACCGCCACTGGTTGAATGATAAGATAGTCTTATATTTAGCCAGCACAAATTGTAGAAAAATACATTGTTCATGCATTTGCTGGGGGACTATTGTTGTTTTCCTTATCATTCAACCCTTGTTTCCCTGCTTCTTACACCACTATTGCCTTCAAATTCTATACATGTATATCACCAACTTCCTCAAACTTATTTTTATCTACTTGCTTCATTCATAACTGGATGCTTTCAAGCAGTCATTCATGATACATTCATTGAATTTCATACACTCACAGGCATTATAATCTTACACATCCCAATAGTGGAAAGAGAGAGATGCACTTATGACAGTATCATGTATAATAATAGAATAAATACATATACGAATAAATACCAAAAGTATAAAGAAAACATAAAACATTTTGCACAATTTTAGTCCATGTAACTGGGGAGCCCAGCTCCATCATTAATGTCCATCACTCTCCTCCATTTCCTCCTAGAGCCACGCTGACAAAGATTAGTTGCCATAGGATAGGCAAAGGACATCGTTGCTCTGACCCAACCCATTACTTCACTATGGGAATTTATTCTACATGTCAGCAATGCTGTCTCCTAAGTGGTTCACAAGCATCCTGACCCAGGAAACCATCCACTGACACTGCAAATGGTGTAAAGGTTGCATGTCTCGCCTCAACTGCGTCCACATATTTTGTGTTCTGCTGAAGAAAGCACAGCCTCATCATTGCGTTGCACATATGATTTGGCATCAGTGTCCACTACTACTCGTACATCAAAAAGTGTTACAACTTGGGGCTGCCAACAACCACGAACTACTAGGTCAGCAATGAGAGCTGGAACATTGTTTTTGTCATCTGCTTCTCTTACAACTGGCTCTTGATTGACTTCTTTGTATGAATCTCCCAAAGCATCTCTTATTTCATTGTGTATTTTTAAGCTGAGACTACCTTTAACATCAATAACACTCACAGCTAGAAGCTCACGTTACATTATAAATGAAAGCACCCCCTTATTTAATTAGATTTACAAAGCAAATACCTAGCTTAATTAACAGCATGCACAATTAATCACTTTACTGGATGGAGGCTTGAATGCTCTCTGACCCTTCACATATGTATGACCAGTGTTGCCGCGATATATCGCGATTAACGATATATCGCGATTAAAATGTTATATCGCGATTAACGATTTATCGCGATTAATGGTGCTATCAATCGCGATTAAAGTATGCGGACGTTAACGGAAAAGTATACGTAAAATATAGGGCATGTTTTGTTTCTTAATAGAACTAGTTCGAATCATATCATATGTATATATTCACTCTATTGTCATCTTTAGCGTGTATGGCTATATGCTACAAAAATTTAGAGTTTAAAACGGATTTACTGAGCCGATTTGGCAAAAGTCTCCATCTTTTTTTCTGTAATATATTTTTTGCCGTAGAAAATACTCTTTCTGACGGAGCTGTAGATGCTGGAATCGCCAAATACTTTCTTGCGAGCTTGAAAATAATCCGAAAAGATGTTTCATGACATTTCAGATAATTTTCATATTACGAACAATTTGATGTTTAAAGGGCTTACTCTTTGCCTTCTGAAGACAACTCTATTCCATGGGCAGACTTCAAGTGATACCTCATGTTGGTAGTGTTGTTGTCATGTTTTGATACCCATTTGTAGCACTTCAAGCACACAACCCAGGATGAATTTAGAGCCGTCCTATGTATCCCAAAATATTGCCATGTTGAACCACACTAACCACATCCTCTTTTTGTGGCACGTATATAGATTTAGCTTCTTTCTTTGACATCGCCATCGCTCTGATCACACTTATGTAAGGTTTATTAATGTTTATTAATGATTATTATATCGCCGATTAAATATCGCGATTAAATGCGATTGTCGCGATTAAAACGATTATGGCCAAGTACTTAATCGCGGCAACACTGTGTATGACATGAGGCTTTCCTTACAGTATTAAAATTTAAATGGCACTCCACATACTGGTAGTTTGTCTGCATCAGTCAAGGTAAGTTGGTTGTTCCTTAATAGCTACCGCAAGCCACAAACGCGTATAGGCGTTACTCGATAACCGTGCCGTACCGTGCCATGCTGAGCCGTTCCGTATCGTGCCATCGTGTAAACGCGGTATAATTAGCGGGATCGAGGTGTTTTGCTAATCATATTTCAAATCGTAATATGCCATGATACTCCTCATGATCATTTGAACTAATTAGACAGTCACGTGATTTTGCTAACTCGATTCACGTGACTGAGTTAATAATAAGTATGGGTCTCGTGAAACCAATCACCACCCACTCAAATTTGGGTGTGGCATGTCACATGATTAAAACCCTTACCACGTAAACAATGACGTAACCTCTACACGCCCTATGGAAAGACGATGTTCGCTAAGCTTATGAAGACTTTAGGATTCGGTACGATATTTGACGTATGATGTACGTAGGCCTATTATTGTGTGGATATTGAAGTTTGAGTTGTACGCCTTGTCCCACCCCACCTTGCAGATCTTTGGGCCTATAGCAGTTTTCGTAGCGCATCTAGTCGTGTTCATGTAATTCAGGGCCGTAGCAACCACTACGGCCTATACGGCCAAAGCCGTACAGGTTTTTTGGCCAGAGCATAAGTTATTGGTGAAAAAATTATTAATAAATTTGAAAACGTACTTCATTGTGGCTGGTATGAATTCTGTTTCAGATCTATCTCGTGCATGGGCGATGTGCCAAATCGGCCGTCAAATTTTGTCTTCAAAATAATATAGTAGCTGAGCTTCTGGGGCTCCGCCTCAGACCCCGATGGGGGAGCTTACAGCGCTCCCCCATACCCCCTAGCTGGGGCGGGAGGGGTACCCCCTCCCGCACCCACTCCGACTAATTTGGCCACGCCCCCACCACTAGCCGTACGCGCGTGTATATGGATGGTGATGTAAAAAACAAGACCATAGAGCAGCTGCTTCTAAGCCTACACGCAACGATCAGTGTGTCCCTTGGTATCTCCTGCCCTTCAACCCTATCAGCAATGTACTATACCTGTACATGTACATGTGTACATTGTACCCACCATGTTAATTGAACTATTGTACCCACTCCAGGATGGTAATACTCCATTACCCCTTGCTATGGCAGGAGATCATACTGCTTGTGTGGAACATCTCATTTCCACTCCTGGTATTGATGTGAATATTAAGGTGAGGTGAGTTAGTCCACTCAATATTAAAATAAGATATGCACTGTTATATAGGAAATGTAGCAGTCCATGTACATGCATACATTGTACCCACAATGTTGGCTGACATATTGTACCTACTCCAGGGCAGTGATGCTCCATTACATTATGCTGCAAAGGGAGGTCATACAACAGTTGTGGAACATCTCATTTCCACTCCTGGTATTGATGTGAATGTTAAGGATAAGGTGAGCTGGTATATTGATCTATTTCTATCTATAGTTGGTCTATTTAATGATCAAGTAATAATGATATGTATGGTGCTGAACACTATCCTGTATATGGATGGTGATGTAAGACCATAGAGTAGCTGCTTCTAAGCCTACACACAAAGACCAGTGTGTCTCTTGGTATCTCCTCCCCTTCAACCCCATCAGCAATCTTTGTATTGTATGAAAGACCATGTTGATGACCATGTATACATGTGTAAATTGTACCCACCATGTGGACTGAACTATTGTACCCACTCCAGGATGGTTATACTCCATTACACCTTGCTACAAGTGAAGGTCGTACTAGTTGTGTGGAACATCTCCTTTCCACTCCTGGTATTGATGTGAACATTAACAATATGGTGAGTTGCTTCACCGAATATTAAACAAGGATATGCACTGTTATAGGAACTATAGCAGACCATGTACTACATGTACATTGTACCCACCATGTTGACTGAACTATTGTACACACTCTAGCATAGTTGTGCTCCATTACACTATGCTGCAAAGGGAGGTCATACTACTGTTGTGGAACATCTCATTTCCACTCCTGGTATTGAAGTGAACATTAAGGATAAGGTGAGCTGGTATATTGATCAAGTAATAAATGATATGTATGGTGCTGAACACTATCCTGTATATGGATGGTGACGTAAAAAAAACAAGACCATAGAGCAGCTGCTTCTAAGCCTACACACAAAGAGCAGCCTTTCATAGTCGATCGATATAACGCCCACGAAGATAGCGGAACATTTATTGGGCACGAGGCCAATTGGGCGTGGTTCTTCCTCCACAAACAGTTGAACGCACGTGATGGATGTCAGAATAATATTTTCTGTCTGGGTACGAGATAGGTTCATCATTTGAGATGCGCACGTGATGATGATCGGTGCAAATGTACGCAGATCTTAGTGCATGAATAGAAAATTCAGAGGAACCGGGAATTATCATAGCAAAAATCTGAAAAATACTCGATAATTATGTCCATAGATTCAAGATTTGGGGACATGTCGGGCAAATCCCTTACCACATTAGATACAACAGATATATGAGATGGAATATGATAATTAGGTATCAATTCCAATGTCATCAAGCCAAAAGCAAAAAAATCAAGGGAACCCACAGGAAGGGGCTAGAAATTTTGAAAAAATCGTGACAATTTGTACCATGTCCTATATCTTATAGAACTTGTCGAGCAAATCTTCAAATGCATAAGATTGAAGCAGAACATAGGATTTTCTTGAGTTTTCCATACAATCTCCTATACTGCCCATATGCGGTTAGTTGTACATACCGCTAATTCCCGTGACCGCACATTTCTCCATATGTACATAACTCCTGCAATTTGCAGTTGAGATTGAAACCTGGAAAACCCAAGATTCCAGTGGTGTTTCATAATCTTAGGGGTTATGATTCCCATTTGATTATATCTACACTAGGCATTGAAAATCAGGATAGTGTATATTGTATTCCAAATAACTTGGAAAAAATTCGTGATGTTCAGCGTTGGGCAGTTGACGTTTATATAGACTTCATGGAATTCATGGCGGAATCGCTTGAAAAGCTCTCTAGCAATTTGAAAGATGAGGATATGATAATCACGAAGAAATATACTTCAGAGGCTAATTTCAAGATGCTTAGAAAGAAGGGCATATATCCATACGACTATGTATCGGATTTTGCAGTATTCGGAGAAGGGGAATTACCACCTAAAGAATGCTTTTACAGTGTACTACATGGTGAAGGTATATCCGATGCCGAGTACGAGGAAGGTAAGCAGATATGGAAAAACTTGGGGTGCAAAAAGTTTGGCGATCGACGTCCACAATATTTATTTGAAGACCGACGTGTTGTTGTTGGCAGACGTGTTTGAGAATTTTAGAAAGTTGGCACTGAAGTATTACGAGTTGGATCCTGCACACTTAATTCTATTCATTGGCCTGGGAAGCTATGCTTAAGGAGACTGGGGTAAGGCTGGAGTTGATATCGGATCCTGACATGCACATGTTTATAGAAACTTAATTCGCAGGCAATTTCCTTACATTGCATTGGAATAGCAAAACTTATAATTATGTATGAGCTTACTACCCACTTTTCATTTGCTGTCCACTAACTTTGATATGTGCCTTTTAGTGACAAATTTTTGGTAATAAAACGTAACTGAAGCTGATCCATTATCTTAGCATAAGCAGTATATTTCAGGACCAGAATTCTACTACACATCAGTGCATCACTGGGGCAATAACCTACATTAATTTCACAGCCATTGAGTTTAATGTGGGGTAGTAATGATTTGAATTGTAAATAAGGTAAAGTATGCATGAGTGTGCACACTTTCCGAAGCAAATAGACAATATATAGGTGATCTGGCAGTGTTTCAATCTCTGTGGTATCATATTTGCAACGTGCACTATTAGTCCTTGTTGCATACAAAGTACTCTTTCCACTACTGGAGTGTGTAAGATTATAAATGCTTGTGAGTTTATGAAATTCAGTGAATGTGAATATATTTAGATTGTATTATGAATGACTGTTTGAAAGTATCCAGTTATGAATGAAACAAGTACATAAAAACATTCTCTATGAGTAAAATTATTTGGTGGTATATAGGATTTGAAAGCAATAGTCGTGTAAAAAGCCGGGAAACAAGGGTTGAATGATAAGGAAAAACGACTGAAAATAGTCCTATACATGTACATGTATTTAGCAAATGCATGAACAATGTAATGTTCTACACTGAATATGTGCTGGCAAAATATATATATATTATCATTCAACCTTTGTTTCCCTGCTTTTTACACCACTATTGCCTTCAAACCCTATATACACCACCAACTTACTCACAGAAAAGGTTTTCATTTACTTGTCTAGTTACTGACCATTCTAGCATGGGTCATCAATTAATGTTGTGAATTCATGGTAACCTTATTGCTCATGTACAACCAACATTACACTAATTGATATGAGGGCTGGAAGGGAAGGTGTATGTCCTTTGTTGAAGTACAAGACTGCTGAGTTGTTGGGCCGGAGGTGTGGAAAGATGTGATGTACATGTGTTTAAAGCAGACATGAATTTGCAGTTAGTGATATCAAATGTAATAAATTGATCACTGCAAAAATGGGAACATGCATGCATGTAACAATCTAATAGTTAATAATACCAGTAATTAATGATAAATGGAAACATAAAAATCTAGCTCATTAATAATACTGGTAATTATCTAATTGTCAGTATCCGCATCAACACCAGGAGTGGAAAGGACTTGATCCAGACAAGTAGTATCACCTTCCTCTGCAGCAAGGTTTAATGGAGTATAACCATCCTGGAGTGGGTACAATAGTTCAGTCAACATGGTTGGTACATTGTACATAATGACATCATCAACATGGCCCCTTCATCAGATTGAAATACATATAGATATTATATATTACAATCCTTAAAAAAGGGAGGAGGATTTTAACATGTACATCACAGATTTTACCAAATTAACATGTACATCACAGATTTTACCAAATTGACAGGACATTTGGTGTAATTGATCGGATATGAACATGATTACCAATGGTGGAGTCAGGTGGACCCATTTCCTATTGAACAGCATGCATCATTTACCCCCCCCCCCCCCCCCTCCACATGCCACAGCCAACATGTGATCTGTAAAAAAAAAACATAAGTGAGTTATTCTGTTGGGTTTTTTGCTGCTACAGAAGGAGAATGGCATGTGACAGATGGCATCACCATGGACGCCATTTTTAGACATGCACACTGTGTAATGTGTGTGCATTTGATTTGCACGGATGATCTGCAGAGTGAAGAGTGAGCTTGGTGGTTAGTGGACCAACTCACCTTATTCTTAATGTTCACATTGATACCACAAGTGGACAGGAGATGCTCCACACAAGTAGTATGACCGTCCCTTGTAGCACAGTGTAATGGAGTATCACCATACTGGAGTGGGTACAATAGTTCAGTCAACATACAATTTACACATGTAATACATGGTCTACTTCCTATAACTGTGCATATCTTATTTTAATATTCAGTATAGCAACTCACCATATTGCTGATGTTCACATCAATACCCAGAGTGGAAAGATGTTCCACACAAGAAGTATGACCTCCCTTTGCAGCAAAGTGTAATGGAGTATTGCCACCCTGGAGTGGGTACAATAATTCAGTCAACAATTGGTGGGTACAATGTACACATGTACATGTAGTACATGTTCATCAACATGGTCTTTCATATATGACATCACGAGGGTGTACACATTTACATGCATGATAAAAACATTGCTGATGGGGTTGAAGGGGAGGAGATACCAAGGGACACACTGGTCTTTGTGTGTAGGCTTAGAAGCAGCTGCTCTATGGTCTTGTTCTTTACATCACCATCCATATACAGGACAGTGTTCAGCATCATACATGGCATTATAATTTAAATAGACCAACTCACCTCATTCTCAGTGCCGTTCACATCAATACCAGGAGTGGAAATGAGATGTTCCACAACAGTAGAATGACCTCCATTTGCAGCATAGTGTAATGGAGTACAACTATGCTGGAGAAGGTGGGTACAATAGGTCAGCCAACATGGTGGGTACAATGTACACACACTGCTACAGTTCCTATAACAGTGCATATCTTATTTTAATACTCAGTGGAGCAACTCACCATATCCTTAATGTTCACATCAATACCAGGAGTAGAAAGGAGATGTTCCACACATATAGCATGACCTCCATTTGTAGCAAGGTGTAATGGAGTATGACCACCCTGGAGTGGTACAGTAATTCAGTCAACATGGTGGGTACATGTATTAACATGGTCATCAACATGGCCTTTTATATACGACATCATGAGGGTGTACACATTTACATGCATGATACAAACATTGCTGATGGGGTTGAAGGGGAGGAGATACCAAGGAACACACTGGTCTTTGTGTGTAGGCTTAGAAGCAGCTGCTCTATGGTCTTGTTTTTTTTTTACATCACCTAGCAGTTTTTGTAGCACCTAGTAGTATTCACGTATACATACTCGTGTGTATGGTGCTGAACACTATCCTGTATATGGATGGTGATGTAAAAAACAAGACCATAGAACAGCTGCTTCTAAGCCTACGCACAAAGACCAGTGTGTCCCTTGGTATCTCCTCCCCTTCAACCCCATCAGCAATTACATCATCACATTATTATTTGATCATTCAGTGCACCAACTCACCTTATTCTTAATGTTCACATCAATACCAGGAGTGGAAACGAGATGTTCCACACATGCAATATGACCTCCCTCTGCAGCATAGTGTAATGGAGCATAACAATCCTGAAGTGAGTACAATAATTCAGTCAACACAGTTGGTACAATGTACACAATGCATCATCAACATGGCCCCTTCACCTCAGATTGAAGTACACATTATTTATTGTAATCCTTAACGATTTCATGCCGACCATTAAATTAACGAGAAACCGTACCTAATGGTAACCAATTTAATTACAATGTGTGTTTATAATGGAGTGGATATGTGAGTGAATAACTTTTGAATGGAACATCCTTTTGTAATGTACTAACATATTCTTGGAAAGGAATGTAAGCCATACGTTTCTGTGTCTATTAGGTGGTTGGATTCTTTAAGGGGAGGAGGATTTAAACATGTACATCACACTATTTACCAACTTGACAGGATATTTAATGTCATTGATCGGACATGAACATGATTACCAATGGTGGACCCATTTCCCACTTGAACAGCATGCATTGTTTACTCCCCCCCCCCACACACACACATGTCACAGACAACATATGAACTGTAAAAACATAAACAAGTGAGTTGTTCTGATGGGTGAAGGAGAATGATGTGTGACAGATGGCATCACCATGGAGAAATGTGACGCCATTTTTGGACATGCACACTGTGTAATGTGTGTGCAAATTTGGTTTGCAATGGATGATCTGCAGAGTGAAGAGTGAGCTTGGTGGTTAAGAACATTGGAGGCCTGTGTGGTGAAGTGAGCTGGCCAATCACATTGCATTTAGTTATTACTGATCTTATCCACACAGTTTAGTATCCACCATCTGATAATGATGGAACAATATGTGTACCAAGGTGCAGAAGCTGCAATAGTGCTGCACGTTTATCATTTGAATCAAAATGTACAGGGGCTTGCTATGTCAGCTGTAACAGTGCATACATGTATCTTATTCAGTGGACTAGCTCACCTTATTGGTAATGTTCACATCAATACCAGGTGTGGAAAGGAGTTGTTTCACACAAGTAGTATGACCTCCCTTTGCAGCAAGGTGTAATGGAGTATAATCCAACTGAAGTGGGTACAAAAGTTTGTGGGTACAATATACATGTAGTACATGGTCATCAATATGACCTTTCATATGCAACATCACAAGAGTTTACACATTTACATGCATGATACAAACATTGCTGATGGGGTTGAAGGGGAGGGGATGCCAAGGGACACACTGGTCTTTGTGTGTAGGCTTAGAAACAGCTGCTCTATGGTCTTGTTTTTACATCATCATCCATTACTTGATCATTAAATAGACCAACTCACCGTAGACTTAATATTCACATCAATACTAGGAGTGGAAAGAAGATGTTCCACACATGTAAAATGACCTCCCTCTGCAGCATAGTGTAATGGAGTATAACCATCCTGAAGTGGGTACAATAGTTCAGTCAACATGGTGGGTACAATGTCACATGTACACATGTACATGATCATCAACACGGCCTTTCATATACGACATCACGAGGGTATACACATTTACATGCATGATACAAACATTGCTGATGGGGTTGAAGGGGAGGAGATACCAAGGGACACACTGGTCTTTGTGTGCAGACTTAGAAGCAGCTGCTCTATGGTCTTGTTTTTTACATCACCATCCATATACAGGATAGTGTTCAACACCATACAATTACATGATCATTCAATTTGATCTTATTTCAATATTCAGTGGACCAACTCACTTTATCCTGAATGTTCACATCAATACCAGGAGTGGAAAGGAGATGTTCCACAATAGTACTATGACCTCCCTTTGCAGCAAGGTGTAAAATAGTATTACCATGGCCATACTAAAGTGGGTACAATAGTTCAGATAACATGGTGGGTACAATGTACACATGTACATGTAGTTATACACGTATATGGACTGCTACAGTTACTATAACAGTGCATATCTTATTCAGTGGATAACCTTAATGTTCACATCAATACCAGGAGTGGAAAGGAGATGTTCCACACAAGCAGTATAACATCCATCCATAGCATAGAATAACGGAGTAGAACCATACTAGAGTGGGTACAATAGTTCAGTCAACATGGTGTGTACAATATACATGTAGTACAAGGTCATCAACATGGCCTTTCATATAAAACATCACAAGGGTGTATATATTTACTCGCACGATACAAACATTGCTGATGGGGTTGAAGGGGAGGAGATACCACAGGACACACTGGTTTTTGTGCATAGGCTTAGAAGCAGTTGCTCTATGGTCTTGTTTTTTACATCACCATCCATATACAGGATAGTGTTCAGCACCCTTATTACTTGATCATTAAATAATGGGCTGCTATGTCAGCTACAGTTCCTATAACACAGTGCATAATGCTAATATTCAGTACCAACTCACCCTATTCTTAATGTTCACATCAATACCAGGAGTGGAAATGAGACGTTCCAAAAATTTAGTATGGCCTCCCATTGCAGCAAGATGTAATGGAGTTAAATACTGGCATGGGTACAATAGTTCAGTCAACATCAACATCTCATTAACATTAAAGTGGAATTAACATCTCATGCACCTGGAATGAACAAAAGAATTAATGGAAAAGTGCTGTTTGTAAAGAACAGTAAATGAGATACGAATCATATTTAACAGTGGAAGAAACTGAAGATGATGGAGAAGATGATTATAATACTTTGGTGCAATTCACAAAGATTTAGTTGTGCTTGTCAGGGTTTTCCGTAGACAGGACATATATGACATTCATTGTTTTTTATACATTTAAGTCTTCAGTGATGGCCACAAGTTGAGTGTTAAGTGTTGCAACAATGAACACTTCATTCACAGTTTACTTTTTATGGACAGCTTGCTTTTGTCAAGGCCAAAAGTCAAACCAACTAATTGCCCACCAAACAATGAATGTCATATATGTCCTGTCTACAGAAAACCCTGCTTGTGTAAGAGTGCAATATTTTTATTTATTTTATACATTTTACACTATTTAGTATTCAAAATGTACCCCAAAGTCTTTCAGATCATGTACTACTAAATTTGGTTTTGTAAATTGTTTTGAAACATTCAAACAGACGTGAAAATTTTAGTTTTATATATCGATAAATGCTCGTTGAATTCGAAATTGCACTATACAACTTATGAGGAAATACTAATACACATTCTCTGTGTTGGCCTACAACATGCCATTTTCTATACGAAATTTGGAATCAAACTGTTCAAAGACAAAATTCTTATGACCGTTTGATTATCGGCATTACATGTACAGTTTTTACAAGATATAAAAAACATTCTCTCTGAGAAAGTTAGTGGTACATAGGATTTGAAGGCAATGGTGGTGTGAAAAGGAAGGGAACAAGGGATTCAGTGGAGATACAATAATTATTCCTATATTTAGCAACATATCTGTAATGGCATTCTATACAGTGCTAAATATAGGAATAATTCTTGTATATGATACAAACACAGCTGCTCTATGGTCACATCACCATCCATATACAGGATAGTGTTCAGCACCATACATATCATTTATACTTGATCATTAAATAGACCAACTCACCTTATGCTTAGACTTAATGTTCACATCAATACCTTGAGTGGAAACGAGATGTTCCAGATACGTAATATGACCTCCCTCTGCAGCATAGTGTAATGGAGCATAACCCTGAAGTGAGTACAATATTTCAGTCAATCATGCTGGGTACAATGTACACATGTACACATGTACTACATGGTCATCAACATGTAATACGACCTCCCTCTGCAGCATAGTGTAATAGAGTATAACCATCCTGAAGTGGGTTCAATAGTTCAGTCAACATGGTGGGTTAACAATGTACACATGTACATGTAGTACATGGTCATCAACATGGCCTTTCATATACAACATCAAGAGGGTGTACACAATTACATGCATGATATAACAATTGCTAATGGGGTTGAAGGGGAGGAGATACCAAGGGACACACTGGTCTTTATGTGTAGGCTTAGAAGCAGCTGCTCTATAGTCTTGTTTTTTACATCACCATCCATATACAGGATAGTGTTCAGAACCATACAAATCATTATTTCTTGATCATTAAATAAACCAGCTCACCCTATCCTTAATGTTCACATCAATACCAGGAGTGGAAAGGAGATGTTCCACAATAGTAGTATGACCTTTCTTTACAGCAAGATGTAATGGAGTACAACCATACTGGAGTGGGTACAATAGTTCAGTGTACAATGGACACATATACATGTAGTACATGGTTATCAACATGGCCCTTTTGTATACAGAGTGTACACATTTACATGCATGATACAAACATTGCTGATGGGGTTGAAGGGGAGGAGATACCAAGGGACACACTGGTCTTTGTGTGTAGGCAGTAGGCTTAGAAGCAGCTGTTCTATGGTCTTGTTTTTTACATCACCATCCATATACAGGATAGTGTTCAGCACCATACACACGAGTATGTATACGTGAATACTACTAGGTGCTACAAAAACTGCTAGGCCTATAGGTGCAAGGTGGGGTGGGGGAAGGCTCCTGCGTACAACTCCAAGTTCAATACCCCACACGATGATACATCAAAATAGGCCTACGTACATCATACGCGCACGTCAAATATCGTACCGAATCCTAAAGTCTTTGTATGCTTAGCGAACATCGTCGTCTTTCCATGGGGCGTGTATAGGTTACGTCATTGTTTACGTGGCAAGGTTTTAATCGCGTGACATGCCACATCCAAATTTGCGTGGGAGGTGATTTGTGTGTATCTTATTTGATCCATAAAATTTTTATTGTATAATACTGAATAACACACACACACACACACACACACACACACACACACACACACACACACACACACACACACACACACACACACACACACACACACACATGTAGTAGTAGCACTTGAACAGTATTGTATATATCGGGTTATGGCACACACACACACACACACGCACGCACGCACGCGCGCACGCACGCACACACACACACACACACACACACACACACACACACACACACACACACACACACACACACACACACAAAACACACCGGCTGAAGCTTAAGTTACTAAAAATATAATAAGTACAAAGAAGCTGTGCTGAAACTCATTCTGGCAGGTATGGAAGCCCAGCTCCATCTTCAATCTCCATCCTTCTCCTCCATTTGGCTTTACTGCCGCGAATGCACAGATTCGTAGCACGAAGGACAGCAAAAAGCATTCTTGCACGCACATAGCCCAGTAGCTGTTGCATCTATTTTGGCAGCCAAATGTCTTTGCCTCAAGACCCAGTGCCCCATCAGCTGTCACAACTGGTGTAAAAGATGCATTGATTATTTCTACATAGTAGGCCCGCTTCTAACCATAATAAATCTCGAATTTTATTCCGAGCTACAACTTATAATATGTGTAGACCTTGACACGTGAGTATTTTGAGGAAAGAACTGCACCCATCTCACGATGCAAGTAAGAATTCGCATCTGAATCCACTTGATATCGACACTGTGATTTTCATAAGTCACGAGACCCACATTAATTATTAACTCAGTCACGTGAAATGATTCACCATGCATGAAAATCACCTGACTGTTAATTAATTCTTATTACGATTTGAAATGATTAGCAAAACAGTAATAGCAGAGATAATTAATCACGTGAGCGCGGGCGATGCTAATTGAATCACATCTTTAATGCTTTATAATGGGCGTACGAAGGAGAAGGAAAAGAAGTCTGTCTGGTACTCGAGAATGGTTTATATTTAGTAAAGTGGGATTGATAGCGGGGTATTGTTTTTAAGCGTTTGGTACTTTTACGTACATGTATTACCAAATGAAAAGGCTCCAATGAAATACAAACTATAGACTATAGCGGTATTCAGTGATCATGACTGCCGGACAGACTAAATTTAGTTATCTCTGGCCTAGTGTACTGCGATATGTCACATTGTCACCAGGGATGCCATGCACATGCAGCATTCAGTTTCTTTCGTTTGGCAGTACCACTTTCGTATCGACGTGTTTATTTCTGGCGTATCAGACCTTGCAGGAATTCTATTTATCATTAACCATTAAAATATAATCAATTCTCTACTACAAAAAAAATTTCCCATGTGCGTCAGGATTGTGCAGTCAGTACAGACTAACAGTGGCAGTGACGAAAGGGTCGTCGCACACAATTGGAAAAAAAATATTATTGTTAGGGATCGCGGGGCCCCCTTTGTGCCGCGGGGCCCAGGGTAGTGTACCCCTTACCCCCCCCCCCCCCCCCCCCCCCCCCCCCCCCCTCTCTCTCGACGACACTGCAATGTCCCCCCTAAAATTTGTCCCCCGGACATCTTGCACTAGTGTACAATGTCCCCCGGACAATCTACACTAGGGCAAGCTGTCCCCCTCCAGGGTAAAATGTCCCCTCTGATAACATTTTATTTCATCACATTGGCACATATGTCATGATAGCACCAACTATAAAGGGAAGGGCTGAATACTGGCGTCAACGCGATCTCGTGTATACGATACGTATGTGAAAATACAACGCTTTTGTAAACTGCAAGTCCATATTAGGATTGCATGAAATGTTTCCCAGCCTTGTCATAGATAATTTATAAGGGTTCACTGATATTACTAGGAAAATGCACAGTAAACAAAATTCTACAAGACTAAATCTAGCAGCATGCAAATAAGCTTAAAGTCAATTAAACATATAGGTGTGTGTATGTACATAACTGGATGAACATATACTTGAAATTGCACAAATACAGCTGGCCAAGGGTAAGTACATGCATGCTTCTTGCTAGCAGTAGTATGATTTGTAGTAGTTAAAGCAGAGGATAAACCAAAGCTGTAGTAGCAGAAGTAGTATTAGTATAAGTCGAAGGTGCTGGTGCAGCTCTAGTGTGGAACGTTTTGAGTGAGTGGAGAGTAGCTGGCACTGCTGCTTCTGAATACACCTTTGTGGGCTCCCAATCTAATAATAAATGCCAGCCCTACTGCATAGAATACAACTGAAAGTATGTTAAGGGCCAACGCAGCTCTGTCTTTCTGTTGGGCAGAGACAGTCCTTCCTGCAGCGGCATCATCCTTAGCCTGGGGAGGAGGCAGCGCAGTACTTATGCATATTTATGCGTTTACACCGCACCATGAAATATCAGCTATGCTTGTCTAAATGTGTATTTATTATCTACAGTATATATTGAAATCGCAAGCAGTAAAATTAATTTCTTCTTTCATCTTCGTAAGAATCAACATTGCTTCTGGCATGTAATGATGACAAACAATGGCTAAATTCCTGTGCATGTAACATGAGCTTACACTACTAGCTATGGCTGCAGCCATTACTGTGCACACCAGGGTCCACAATCCTCCAAAGAAGCAGCAAATAACATTGATTGCACCGGAAAGGGTGTGGTAGTAGTCTCCATTATTGTTGTGAACCACCGTTGTTGTAGCTACGGTGGGCTGGGCGTTGACATTTGTTGATGCCTGCAGCATAACGCACATACATTATTATACAAAACAATGCCCTTTACTGATGTTTGCATGCAGACATGCACTGCATGGGTAAATCATATTTAGACTGTTAAATTAATCAGTTTCACATTTTAATACACACCTGTTGTTGAGGAATTAGGGTAGTCGGCCTCAGTGTATACTGTGGTGTGGGAATAGACCCTAGGTTTCCCAAGTTAAAAGCATTTGGGTATTGATTGAGATCGAAATTTTCCGGTGGATATCCAAGCTGTGGACCTTGTAGGGATGCATAGTCTGGTGGAGGGTAACTCTGGAATTGACCTGCGATGGCGTACTCTGGTGGAGGTCCCTGTGGAAGTAAGATAGATGGCTGCCCCACATGTTGAGGTGAGCATGATTGTGTGTATCCTGGTAGAAATATAAGCAGGTATGAACATAAAACTTGTGTAATAGTCCGTCACTGCGCATGTCAGCAACCTCTGAACTCTGGTCATGAGATGTGCAGACTGTCTGTCCATTAATGTTGTCTGTAATGTCACTATAAATAGGGACCATTGATTTGTATTTGGTGTGCTTATTATTATATTGTGTCGGCTGCTGTCGGTGCCAACGGGTTGCGAGCGCTCTTTACACTTGAATTACCAAAACATCAGTGTTAACATATTTCATTTGACATACATGCAGGGTGCCACCAGCTCATTTGCAATCAGTGAACGGGCTTTATTTTTAGCATGCCAGCTTGAGCCAATAGTTACTTAGAAGAATAGGGTTTATATCATTGGTTTTGAGAGCCCTACAGCGGAAATACCACGAAGCCATCTAAATGTACATGCACATGCATGTACACATATGTATATGGTCATGTCCCAAAAACACTTTGTGATGGCGGTCCTCAGCTGTGTCTGTGGCAGTCACAAAACACTTTGTAACTGTCAACATCTAGTTACATGCGCGTGCCATTGACGCTAACACAGCAATTCAGGGCATTGATTCCGGGCCCGAGAGAACACGTAATATCGACCGGAAGAGCATGCTTCCGAGTTACGCGAGCCATTTCCATCCGAAACCGCGAGTGGACCGATTTCATACGATTGATTTCAAGGTCCCGGAAGCTAATTTGTACGCGCACGGATGAGTTCGGATTAATTATCGCACGCGTACGTACAATTTTGAACGAAACCGGGCAAACACCGTACGAGGACCGCGTACTTGTACGTAAGAATTATTGTATGACGTATTGGCAATTGGAAGATACGTGGTTAATTTACGGGTTATGTCAATTAATTCCTTGTACTGAATATGTTGCAGGTTATTAAAAAAATATAATTGGCTTCACACAGTACAAAATAACATAAGCACAAAGTTGATTGAGAACTGGGACAGATCTGTATATAAAAAAGAAAGCATGAATTGGGCAACAATTTTGCCAGATGACCTTACCTCTCGGACAGTACACGCAGGGGTAACATCTGATCTCCATCTAAGTATAATAAAAATGAATATCACACTATTAAATCTAATTGTTTCACTTACCTTTCTTTGGTACCTCACCGTGCTATTGAAGTGAATGCATAACTGGTAGGGTTTACCTTGTGCTACTTTCGTTCTGAACTGCACACAATTGGAATGGTCATGCATAAATGCGACAGGAGGCAGAGAAGCAATGCATGCCACGATCTGTGTTGAAACGAAGGGAAAGTATAAATAACAACTATAGCGATGCACTCTTACTTTTAGCGCTTTTGTTCAGCCACGCACCACTGAGGAATCCATTAAATACTGTTCCCGACGTTACGTCGAACCAGCGAAATGGTAAACTCCCAGGAACCGCTTTTGTTCAGCCACGCACCAGAAATCCATTAAGACTGTTCCCGCGACGTTACGTCGAACCAGCGAAAAGGTAAACTCCCAGGAACCTAGCTACTGAACATCGTTACCAGGGCTTACCTTGTGATGTAGCGTAGTACTACCTCCAGTAACCAATTTTAAAACCCCGC
Organism: Spongilla lacustris; assembly: GCA_949361645.1. NCBI lineage: Eukaryota > Metazoa > Porifera > Demospongiae > Spongillida > Spongillidae > Spongilla > Spongilla lacustris. The sequence continues at coordinate 18,937,330 of OX442416.1, read as the reverse complement.
CAGAATAAGCATCGAAGAACGACTTTCCCTGCAAAAAAAAAAAAAAAGCCTTTGATCAATTCAATCCATAATATAAGGCATAACGAGTGTAACAAAAGGTGTAACTCACCTGGCATCATAATAGTAGTCACGAAGCTATAATATAATGTTCAGCTGTGGTCAACAGATTCTGAAGATATTCTATACGTCGCTGAATTCCTGCCGGCTCAAATGCGCCATATTACCACCCCCTTTACTTACGACCCGCCAAATATCTCAGTCACGTGAATTGGTCATTGGGTAGTTTAATACATGGGAAAGTTTACGACCTAGCGTGTATTATAAAAAAGTATAATAAAAATGCAATTACGTTTGATTTGCTATAACTT